>CAXKVI010000004.1:121707557-121904486 GCA_964058755.1 Campiglossa producta
ACAAAAACGTCCTTACACCAATACACACATCTATAAACTTTCATACATGTAACCGCACACTTCCGTGTGGCGTTGGTATGCCAACTCTCTATGCCAACATTTTGATATATTTAACCACACCTACATCAAGATATGTGTGCTAAGGATTCTGAAGAGGTGAACGCATCACGAAATGCCAATCTTGACAATCAACTGTCTTGCAAACACTCAACATGTAGGTTTCTTTGAGCGAATGTAACTGTAGCTACTCATACATGTGGTTATACCCAGTAGTGATAGCACATTATTATATTATTTTTTTAATTTATTTTTTTCTTTAATTTTCTTTTATTTTTTTTATTCTATTCTATTTTATCTTATTTGATTTTTTATTATTTTTTTATTTTAATTATTTTTTTTTTAAATTAATCTATTTACTTATACTTCATTTTATTTTATTATATTTTTTTTTTTAATTTAATTTTATTTTATTTGACTTTATTTTTTAAGTTTATAAAATAATTGAGCGATAGTACGAACCACCATTGCAAAAAAAAATCTTTCCTTGTTCCCAAACAAAATGTGAATATGAAAGTTGTTAGTCGGCCCATTCAAAAACGAAATATTATGCCAATTTATCATAAAATGTTAAAACACCAAAACTAATCTTGACACCCACCGGAAACCACTAAAACTAGCTAATGGGTATATTAACTCGTTTTATAAATGTATGTATATGAACTCACTGATGTGTTTGTATGCAAATATGTTCTGTTATAGCAATTGCCTACCGCAGGCGTAGTACGGTGTCGTGTAGCAATTCGTTTGCTGAGCACTTTGCTCCACCAATAGTTATATTTTAAATGCGAATATGCGCACACATACACACACACATACCTAAATCTTTATATACATGCATGCTTTCTTGACTTGTAGATTTTTTGAATTGAGTGGCCTTAAGTGGCTCTGTGTGTGAGTACATCCGCTACGAATATGCCTTTATAGGGGGTCTTGAGTTATATTTAATGGGGCTTCATTAATTTATAACAAAAGTGCGCTTTAAAAGATTTCGTGCGGTATTTTTATTCGGTGGCCATCCGTCATCAACGACTCGCGTTGTCAAAGGACTTGTGGCGCATGTCAACAGTGTGGGCGACCCTAAATGCTAAATATGAATATCTTGATATACAATAGGAAATTTTTGCCAATTGGATATAACGTAGATTGCACGTGCGAATGGAGAAAATAGACAAGTTTGAGTTGGTAAATACTTGTTAGGCTGAGTTTGATACAAGGTGGTCATAATTTTAGTTTTAAAAGAAGATGGAGAGAAAACTTTGCACATATGTAAGTGTGGAGAACTTAGGTCAGTAGTGACGAAATCTCAAAAGCAATTTGCTTATTTTATTTTATTTTATTCTATTCTGTTTTATTAATTTAAATTTAATTTAATTCTATTTTATTTTATTTTATTTCCTTTTATTATTTTATTTTTTTTTTTTTTTTGCATTTAATTTTTTTTTTTTTATTCTATTCTGTTTTATTATTTTATTTTATTCTGTTTTATTAATTAAATTCTATTTTATTTTATTTTGTGTCATTTTATTTTATTTTATTTTATTTTATTTTATTTTATTTTTTATTTTATTTTATTTTATTTTATTTTATTTTATTTTGTTATTTTATTTTTTTTTATTATTTTTTTTTTATTTTTTTATTAAATTTTTTTTATTTTATTTTTTTTATTTTTTATTTTTTTTATCTTGTTTTATTTTATTTTATTTTCTTTTATTTTATTTTATTTTTTATTTTATTTTATTTTTTAATTGTTTTTTATTTTATTTTCCCTTATTTCCTTTTATATTATTTGATTTTATTTATTTATTTTATTTTATTATTTTTTTTTTATTTTTTTAACTAATTTTGTCTTATTTTGTTTTATTTTTTATTATTTTTTTTATTTAATTTTTTTTTTTTTTCTTTAAATAATCTTTTTATTTTTTTTTATTGGATAATGGATAATATATGTTTGGGTGCCATTTTGAAGTTTCATCTCATCACAACTTCCTGTGGTAATTTAATTTTATGTTCTACACCAATTATTATGTAATTTCCATAATTAAAAGTTTTAAATTACCAATTCGTAAGTTTTCATTCAATAGCTTTCAGAACATTAACAAAACTTGCTCAGCTGATTTACATACTTTCAACTTTTTTTGAATTATTTTACAGCACCCACTAATCCAACAATAGCAAGCCTTTGGCTGTTTACCTACATTTTAGCTTTAACTAATAACTGACGTACTTATATATGTTTGATAAAAGGCTAAGATAAAATAGAATAACACCGCTGAGAGCAATCCAAATAATTTTTTGACGTCATAATTGGCTTTAGCGCCCCACTCATATATTTTGTAAACATTCAATTTCGCTGAGCTTTTGTTTACGTTTTTAATTTCTTTTTTTTTTGTGCATTTGCACAGCACGGTCAGCAATTTAAAAAAACAAATTTTACTGCAAATTGATTGCTCTTTGCAATTGCTTGCGGGGCGAAATTTTGTTCAATTAACAGAGTCAGAGAGTGAAAAGCTTAATAGAATGATTGAAACATTGAGTTGAGAGTCTAATATGACTCATATTCGGAATGTATGGTGTTGTCGAAATAGAAAAATAAGAGGTCGAGTTATAACTCATTCGATCAAAAATTGTTGTAGTACCGTTCTCTGAGACTACGAAATCAGCTGGACGATCTTAAGAGAATAGTGTGGATAGTGGTTTTGATGGTAAGGATATTATCAGCAGTTTATAAGACCTGCCCTGAAGATGGTAATGCTGGCCGGCCTTGAGTACCATGTGGTCTTGTTGGAGTTTAAAGTTTCTGTTTTGCCTGATCAGACAGTAATTTTTTCCTTTGTAAGGCTTCCACAATTCCTGTCAAACAATATTATATTTTTGGAATCGCAGCCCTAGCAGATTGTGAGATCAGATCTGGTACTGAGCTTACTTTTCTGTAGGCAGCTATCCTGATGCCCTGCTAATTCATAAAGTTTGCTAGTTAGATGTTGTTGGTGTTGTGAGCACTCCTTACCGGTCACTAATACCATCGCCCTATCATGGTCCAGGCTCGTCAGTATGAAAAAGACTCAGAACTCTAACATGGGGTTCTCATTAAAGGGGACCATTTGCCACCTTATAGAGACTTTTGGAGCTGAAATGTGATGTGTTGGAAGGAAGACTCCTGATTGGTTGAAGAAAAGGAAGGAAGACAATTTTATAATTAAAAATTGCCAGAAAAACTTAAATTTAGCTAATTCCTTAAGTCGCCTTGAGCCGTTATTGCAAATATGTTTATGAATAATTTTGTACCAGATATATGGGTGTGTATTAACAATCGGAGAAATGTATTAGTTGTAATTATTCACGACGATATTTGACACTGTCGCCAGCCAGTGACCTGCAATTTACAGAAATAAATGACTGCGGCCCAAGCTTTATATGTATATATACATATGTAGCATACGTGTGTTGGCCACAATTAACCACAATATCCTTGCAAAGTGCACAATGGCGACACCAGAGCGCCACACGCAAGGTCTAAGGTAGTATGAGAAAACGCCACTAACGTATTAACTCCTAAAATATATTTACTATACAGAGAAACCTGGAAATAATTTTCTTTCTCCTCCATGGAGAATATTTATCCATAATATATAACTTGTCCACTCACAACAATAATTTATATCGTAGCCCCACTGTACCACACATACATATGTCTCATTTTCTTTGCACTTTCCGTTAAGTCTCCACATTCGCATATGTTTGTAATGTAAACAATCTTACAGAAATAACCAAAAGAGCCGGCGAGTACAATCATCAAGCTGTCAAGTAATTTATACTCGAGTTTTCTGGCAAACAAATATAGGACTTTGTATTGTGTTTGTGTGAATCGGCTAGAGCGTTGACTGACTCGTTGGTTGAGTGATTGTACACAAATTTTGAGTGATTGAGCAAAGGCGGGAACTGTTGCGTTAACAACTGTTTGTATGTATGTACTTGTGTAAAGGTGGTAGTGGTGATTGTGTAAACGCGCTGATGTGTGAGATAAATGTTTGTATGTTTCGATTATGGGGGAACTAATAAATCTGCGATAAGTTGATAGGGTAAAGTTTTTCATCGTTTTATAAAGAAAACTAACCTGGTCGAGTTATATCAATGTCAGCTTTTGGACGGTGATCTTGTCTCTGATGTTTTGTTGGATCATGAATAGTTTCTGAGGAATAAGCTAAATATCATATTTTTCTTAGGTCTAATGGCAGCTAAAATTACCTATGACCGCCTTTCTAGTGCAAAAGGGGCGAATTCTGCTAATATATTTTTAAGTAATTTTTGTTGAGCTAGGGACAGTACATCAAAAAACTTTTTTCTAGATTTGGCCTATTGTAAAAATCTGGTCGATGGTAGATTCATCAGGTCTGAAGCCACAGTGATCAATCAATTGGTTTACCTCAGGCATCAGTCTTTCACACAATACGCTTAATAGAACCTTATCGCCCTTCTTGTGGATTGCCCATAGAACACTTAGATCTGCATACATGCATTGAACCGATCATATTCTGCATAAAACCTGCTCCTCACCGCTGCATTTGAATTTCGCAGCAACGAAACAGATGGGATAATTTCCTTCATTCTGATAAATATGGTAGTTATTAGTATAACTGGGCTCGTTTTAGGTCAGCTACCAGTTTATGAACTTCCGGGCACCAGTTGCTATTTATTATGACGAAACTACTTCAAAGCTTCTTCCAATCTTAGAACTTCTCTCTCTTTGTTAAAATAAAGTTCCACAAGACATAAGGAAACCCCCACGAGAATATGCCGAATAAATACTAGAATTTTTAATCTGCAACAGAGTGCTATCAATTTGGATACCTAGTGTTAATCTTTATAATCGCTTATATTATTTTATTACGCGAGCAATTCACTCGTATAAGCTCATTTGATTAAATTCAAATCTGTCGCGAACTTTTGAAGCTCCTAAGCATCACTGTAGAACTTATTTCTCTTTAACAATATAACGCATAAAATAATATAAACTTACCAAACCTTTATTAGTCCCCCTTACATCTGGGAATGATGCCTTTTAACTTGCTGTCGTGCAATAAATTGCGAAAAACTATTCACAAGTGGTCAAAAAATGGCAACAACAACAACAACAAAAATTTTATCAATTGGGGGAGAGAAGTAGCAACAACGAAAACAGCAGAAACAACAAAGAATGTAAAAACCAGCAACAACTACCACAAAAACAACTCAAGTGTGGCTTTTTCCAACATAATATTTTTCATAGAATATTTCGACTCCATTTTTAATTTCGGCAGTTGTCGATTGAAGCAAAAGTTAAACTAAAGTTTTTTCATAATTTCAATTTTTCAACTTTTGCGCTAACAAGGCTACATGTGTGTGTTTGTACCTAAATATGTGAACCTACCTCACTTGGGTCAAAACTGGGTATACGTACGTACATATATTTTACCACTGTTGCCTCCACGATTTGGTCCTTTTTATGAAGAAAGTTCGACAATGTCCGCACAGCAATTCACTGACGCCTACATACTCAACCAACATGAACATGCTTTAAATTTTCGTTTGCTCTTTTCGACCACGTCGATTTAAACGTTTTTAGCTTGGTAATTCACAGGGGCAGAATTTGCAATTTAGGTTAGAAATTTAATACAAAAAGCCAAATGGAAGATATTATACTTTTTCGAAGGTTGAATAGAGAAACGACTCATGGTATGGTAATGGTATGGTAATGGTATGGTAATGGTATGGTAATGGTATGGTAATGGTATGGTAATGGTATGGTAATGGTATGGTAATGGTATGGTAATGGTATGGTAATGGTATGGTAATGGTATGGTAATGGTATGGTAATGGTATGGTAATGGTATGGTAATGGTATGGTAATGGTATGGTAATGGTATGGTAATGGTATGGTAATGGTATGGTAATGGTATGGTAATGGTATGGTAATGGTATGGTAATGGTATGGTAATGGTATGGTAATGGTATGGTAATGGTATGGTAATGGTATGGTAATGGTATGGTAATGGTATGGTAATGGTATGGTAATGGTATGGTAATGGTATGGTAATGGTATGGTAATGGTATGGTAATGGTATGGTAATGGTATGGTAATGGTATGGTAATGGTATGGTAATGGTATGGTAATGGTATGGTAATGGTATGGTAATGGTATGGTAATGGTATGGTAATGGTATGGTAATGGTATGGTAATGATATGGTATTGATTTGTTTGAGCTATGTCCAGCTACCTTGAATGAGTTTTTGTAGGAAGTTTTCTTTTATCATAAACACAAATTTAAAAAGAAAACTTTACAAAAGAGAAAAACAAGGAAAAATTATAAAATTTTGAATTTGCATAACTTTAGAGAGTTTTTTGTTAGATGATAAAAGAAAAGCTCCCACCAAAACTCATTTAAATCGAAAGTGGTCGATTGATAGTTTTACCCTTTTGTAATAATAAAATTTCAACTCTTCAAATAAATGTCATAAAACCCTTCCGATCCCTGCTCACTCGTCCTTTAGGCAAATCCTGTTTTACACTCGAACTTTTCTCTCAACTAACTAATAACCATAAAGTATTTTTGTGGAAGCTTTACGGACCGTTTGACTTTGGAAGTGTGTGTGCTAGTTAGTAAGTTTATGTGTGGTTCGAGAAAGCCTTTGTTATTTTTGGTGTTGTGTTTTGTGCCCAGAATTAGAGTTACACCGGCAAGTTAGGAAAATAAGTAGGTTGTTAAAGCAATAAAATTAGGTTGGTGTTAGTGGGCAAGCCGCAGGGGCTTAATAAATTCGCCGCCACACAAAAATGGTAATTCAGCATATAAACGCACATTTCGGCAGCTGGGCACTCGAAGTTCACGGATGCGAATTAAAGTCAGCTTTGTTTAAGTGCAAGCGTACCACGTAGACAATGATTTTGTAAATTTCATACTCTTAATCTGGGATTTGTATACTAGCACGTGTGAAAAGTAATTCTTAATTGTGGCATTCCTGTAAAGGGCAAAACAATTGGGTTTAAGCGAATCTGATGAGCGAAAATAAAATTTTCGGTATTGTTTTAGAAACCATTTTAGAACTATTTTCGGGGTGCTTCAGGTTTGTGTTAGTAATAATTTCGGGGTTTTTTGCGCCATGTTATCGGACATGTTCGGGAGTCTTTGGGGATAATTTGTTTCCGGGGTCTTTATTGGATATTTTTTTTAAACAAATTCAAACCAACTTTGGTCTGCAGAGGAATGTTATGGTTATTTGAACAATGTTTACTTCGGATCTATTTCGTGGCTGTTTTCAGAACGTTTACGAGTTTGTCTTCGGGTAGTTTTTCAGCTCTGTATTCGGAACTATTTCGGGGCTGTTTACGAAATAATTTTGGGACCATTCTGACTGCTCTCAAGACTTCATTAGGAGTGTTTTTCGATAATTTTTTCTTTGTTCTATTCACATGCTGGGATGGGCGTCTTGAGAAAAAATTTGGGAATAAGATCGAAAAAAAAACCAAATAAATTTTTAAACATTAAAAAAAAGGAATTTTTCCGGGTGAAATACCTATCTAGGTACTATCCAACGACTTAGCAAAAAAAAAAAAACTAAGTACCTCAAGAGGCCGTTCATTTATAACATTTTGGGATTGTTGTCGGCAATTTTCAGGTACCATTTCAAGATCATACGGGATTTTTCGGGATTGTTTGGGGGTATTTCTGGGAATCGGTTTGCTGAAGAATTCGGGACCATTTTTATATTGCTTCAAGATTTCTCCACCACCATTTGGGATTGTTTTAGGGGTAATTTTGAACTTTTTCACTTGCATTTGTGGGTTTTACCAAACAAACTTTCACAAAACATTGAAAGGGCATGACTTCAGGGATATAAACGATGCAGTTTATCTGATTACGAACTTACCTACTTATAGGCAAACCAGTACAAAACGGTACATATATACATACTTATATTTCTGTATATCACTACATTTTTTCGCCCTCAGCTACTTTTTGTGTTTATAAAATCGAGAGCAATAACAAAAACCTTGCTCAATAAAAAATGGCTTTGGACGTCTTTATTGATGTTATTTTTTTATTCTTCATTCTACGAAAATATTCTGACACCAATATTCATTACCAAATAAAATTCGAATTGACTTTTCCTATATATTTGCCTGTCGAGGCGTTATTATTGTTTATGTAGCGGCATTAGAAACTTATTAAATTGCTGATATCCCGCAAAGAGTTGGTACATGTTGAACTTTTTACGAGCATTTTCTTTGGTAAACAATAATAGCGGGAAGTATTGTTTAGAACAAGTAAGGAAGTCCAAGTTCGGGTAAACCAAACATTAATTACCCAGCGATGACTACCTGTTTCATTAGAAATATTTCCTATACCACCATGAAGCCTGCCAAATTTCATCATTCTGCTATAATCATTTTTAAATCTATGACTGATCGAATTTTAAAAAATGCCCTCCCCCCCTTAAAATGCACGGTGTCACGGCCACTTTTAAAGTTTATCAGAAAATCACAATAGAACGACCAGGGTATTTACCCACCAAATTATAATATTTTATCTATTTACCTAAACCAAATTAAGTAAATTTTTGTAAATTTCGAAATTTTTCATATCGGAAGTAGGCGTGGCCAGGAAGCGATTTCGAACATCAGATTATCATTTCAATTCAATTTTAGATTTAGCCACTTCGGGTTAGGTGTTTAGAATATGCCCGAGGTAGGGGTAAGAAAAAAATGATCCTAAATTTTAAACCAGTATAAAGTTTTATCGATTTTTCAAACTTTTTTGTACAATACATATTTCAAACCGTCCGATAACCTACAAAGATTTTAAACTTTTTTTCGATTTAAGATCTAAATAAAAAAGCAATCTAAATTTTTTATTTTGATTTGTTTGAATGTAGTTGAATTTTACCCACGAAAACTTCATGTGCGTCATAGCTCAGCTGTAGAGCAGTCGGCTGTGACTCCTGAGCGTTTTCGTTCGTATCCTACAAGTGCCACATTTTTTCAATTTTATTTTATTCTTAAAACTTTTCGGTTTAAATTTAAAACTTTTTGGTTTGAAAATTTAAACCTTTCGGTTTAAAATTAAGAGTTTTTGGTTTGAAAACTAATGTTTATTTTTGAAAGCTTATTTAAGATTGAATTTTGCCAACAACATTTATGTGTTCGATGTAGCTCAGTGGTTGAGCATGATGCGGGAATCTTGATTCGAATTCCCGCCAACGGACAAAAAATTTATTTTATCTTTAAAAAATAGTTAAAACATTTCTTGTTTATAATTGAAACCGCAAAGGAGTACCGCAGCGCACCGGGCTCATATCCGGCCAAAGACTATCAATTTCGACATCACTCCCGAAATCTTCGGCCAGTATTTTTGTCGTTAACAACAACAACAACAACAGGAAGTGATCTCGTCCAATTTCATCCCTATAATACTTGTATACCTTGTGCCAAAATTCATGATTCTACCGTAATCAGTACAAAAGTTGTGACCAGTCGAATTTTCATAAATGCCTCGCTTAAAAGTTGTCGGTGCCATGCCCACTTTCGAAAATTTATGAAAAAATCATAATAGAATGACCAATGACTCATTTTAGCCATTTCGTTACCGAATTTTGTCAACTTAATGGTTGGAGGGAGACTTTACCTACCTTGGCCAGAAAGAAACTTGTATCTGTATTGAAAATGTATCCCTATTTTTTACTTAACTTATCGTATACACAAACCAAAAACTTTCATATTTGGAACTCTATAGTACCGTTATGTGGACAAAATTATAATACCCTTGTACTAGTACTAGAAAACTGGGTATAAAAATAGGGAGTACTAGCCCCAAAATCATACGCCTTTTCACACACAAAAGTTGTTCACTTCTTGAGTACGGCATATGAAGAAAAAAATACTCCTTTTGAAGTTTTAGTTTCGTCAAGGACACTATCCTTACCCACACTGTTTCAATTTCCATTTCCTCATCACATTTTACAAAATGCCTACGCTGCCATTAATGGGTAACGAAAACTCGCACGAAATACTAAACACGTTCTTTATTAAGTTGGTAATAAAGTACCCAAAATTGCTTTTCGTGACTTAAAATCACCGACTATTGGGCAACGAAAATTGTTTTCTTGCAACGAATAGTCCCCATAAAGAAGTGGCTAAGTACTTGGTGGCCCAAGTCGTTTAATATTCGTGCACGTAAATAACTTTAAGCCGATTTGCTAAAGCGAGAAAACCATTTTCCAACTGTAGCAATATTTTGTTGCTGTTTATGTATTTAACGTTATTAACTTCACTTTCCAAAGTTTTGTAGTAGGTATGAGGGCAAGAAGTGAAATAAGCAAATTTTGTAAATTTTATAAGGCTACCTTTATATAAAAGGACCATTAATCGGTAGTAAATTAGGAATAGTTGTAAAAGATTTTGTTGGATGAGCAAAGATCTTTGTTCAAGGAAAGGTGTATTGTTGCCTTTGGGTTAACATATATAAAGGTAGTCTTATAAAATCTTTTAAAATATCTGGCTCTAATGAGTATTTTGATAGAAATCGAATGATTTTCCTAAATATCTGCATCTCTACGTCCCCTATGTAAGACTTCGTTCTAAAAATAGACCTTAATCAAGAAAGCAACCTTATATAAAGGTAGTAAGACACAATAGAAATAACCGAGAAAGAAAAAATGGTAGCAGCAGAAAGTGCAATTAAGGGAGCGTAATAAAACGCAAAATCAAATTTGAAATTTTCTTGGTATAATGCATTCTAAAACTTCAAAGGCATCATTAGTTGGAAGCTCTATGGATTTATGGGCTTTTTTTTATTACATATAACTTTTTACTGCTATAATCGTGCTAACTATAAACAACAAATCGTAATGAATTCAATTTTCTTAATGAATTGAAACTCAATTCACGCTGACCAAATGCGAATTAAAGCCACTATCTCGACACGATTGCAAGAGGTCGTAAAAAATAAGTAGGTGCGTAGGTATTAGTTTAAACACATACATATGTAGGAAAAAGAGGCGGAACAGGAATGGTAGGTGAAAGTTTTTTTAACTCCTCGGCGTGCATGGGATATTTTTGTACACAAACAGTTCGAAGATCAGACAAAATTTGTTGCATACTTCAAGGAGCTAAATTTCTTTCAGTGCTTTTTAATAATTTATATTGCGGTGGATCAGTAACTGTGATGAAAAATTTCTAAGCAACAATGCAAAGCGGTTTGACACGATCCTCCTTTTTGTAGCATTTTTCAACTTTTTTTCTCAAAAACTCAAAAGAATAATTTTATAAAAATTATCGACTGGTCACAAGTCCACAAAATTTTCAAAGTTCATTTATTTTTTAGTTTATTTTCTTATATTTTATTTAGCTTAAATTGATTTCATTTTTTGATTTATTTCATTTTATTTTCATTTACTTTATAATTAAGTTTATTTTAGTTTTTACATTTTATTTTCGTAAATTTTTTTGTTTCTATTTCATTTTATTTTATTTTATTTTTTTCTAACTTTATTTTGTTTACATTTTTTTTAATGGATTTATTTTATCTCATTTCATTTTATTTTCTTTTCATTTTATTTTATTTAAATTAACTTTTTTTTTTTAATTTCATTTAATTTTTTATTTTATTTTGTTTTATTTTATTTTACTTTATATTTATTTAATTGAATTTTATTTTTTTTTCTCAACTTTCTGTTGTTTTTTTTTCTTTCTTTAGTTTCATGTATTTAATTTTAATTTATTTTATTTAATTCTTTTATTTCATTTTATTTTATGGTTCATATTATCTTTAATTTTATTTCATTTTTTTGTTTATTTTTTATTATTGTTTTTAAATTCCGTATTTTATTTTATGGATTTTTAAATTCATTTTATTTCTTTTTTAAGCGCGCGCGCTTATGAAACATTTACAACCATATCTGGTGGCCACCAACGGGTTAACTTGAATGACGACAATGCAAATATATTAGCTACTTTCCAAACGAAGCGAAAGACCGGAAGACGGCAAATTGAAAAATTCTAAGCCAGCTAACAATAATAATAACAATTGCATTGTTCTTGAGAGCTAAGTAATAAACAGAATGCCATCATATTTTCTCTTTGCCCGCAATGTATTTGTGCTAATTTGACTTTTCCCCAAATTGTATGCTGCTCAAGTGACCCAATTCTCGTGCACCCAACTCCACACAAAACCAACCAAAACAATACAAATTTGGTCACATGAAAATAATTTTTTTTTTTTTTTTTTGTTGAAGTCTCCACCATATCGAAAAATTGAGCTGCCTAGTTTCGGTGCTTTATATTGTGCCGTTACTTTCTATAATGTTGGATGTGACTGGCTTTTTGTGTGAGGGTGTGTGTGTGTGTCAAAGCGGAAACTATGGAATATTTTGCTGTCGTGCCATTGTGTCATAAAATATCAAAGGAGTTTTTGTGCCTGAAGTGAATGTATGCAAATGTAAAATAACAGATGAAATAAAAGAAATCAACAAAAAGAACAACAACTACTATAACGCCCAAAAAAAAAACAGAAAATCATTGAATATGCTTGAAAAAAGTCGTCAAATAACAACGAATGAAGTGAATGAATGCATGAATAAATGTCAAGGCATGAACAAATGTTTTGTCAACTGCATATCAAATTTAGAAAATAAACTACAACAACAAAAACAACAATAGTGTATGCACTTTTAATTCGTAGTTGTAGCTTGAGCCAAGTACCTTTCCTGCAAATCAAAATGAAAATTTACATATTAATATTTGTGTTGTTGTACTGAATTGAATTTTGAGCCAAGGTATGCCAGGGCGTATGAGTAATCACTCCCACGGGTCTGTTGATGCAAAAACTCACAAGAGGCATACTCGTTTAATAAGCGAAGCGACAAGAGTTGATTGTGCAGAAGGCAGAACGGTACCTTCTAAGGCAATGGTGAGAGTGGCGACAGCAATGAGGATGATAAAACGAAATTTTTGAGTAACACTGCGCGTCACATTAAAAGCAATTAAAATATTCAAAAGCATTATCGTTAAAAATTAAAATACATAGTGCTCACTTCATTAAGTAGTTGTCAAGGTTGCCAAGACTGTCGTATTACGTCGTAAAGTAACTTTCAAGGAGTAAGATATCTGCAAATTGTTTATGATGATTCAGGATCGGATGTGCATACATACATACATGTATGGGAAATCAGGCGCCTAAATTTATAAGTAATGTCAGTGGCGTGGAGGCCTATTTCTATAAAGATATATCATGATGAAATAAAATAGCATAAAATAAAAAAATAAAAATAAAAAAAGAACATTAAATGAAATGAATAAATAAATAAAAATATAATAAGAAAAATAAGCAAAAAATTTAATAGGGTAAAAAGACATATAATAAAATAAAACAAAATAAAATAACAAAAAATTAAAAAAAAATTTTAAAATAAATATCAAGTCAATTTTTTATTTATTTTTTATTTTCAATTAAATAAGCTAAAATAAATATAAATAAAATAACATAAAATTGAAGAAAACAATAAAATAAATTAAAATGAAATAAAAGAATATGTAATAAAAAAAAATATATAAATTAGGTAAAATTAAAATTAAATTAAATTAAATAAGATAAAATGGCAATGGGGAAAGAACTCATGACTTTTTCGAAATACTGTAACAACTAGCACCTTGTTATCTCAATAAAATTCTACTACCAAAAAAAAAATAATCACCAACTTTTAAAAACAAAAAGAATGTTTAACCCTTTGTGAATTTTGAATCAGTCACGCCAATATGCATTGCTTTTTCGGTTATATTTGTACGTTCTTTTAGTATTTGCCATATGCTCTGTGCAGCATGCATGACTACATTCAAAATTTTATGTTTGGTTGTTGCAATTTTGCAGCTGACATTGCCCACTTGCTCAGGTTGCATAGTTCAAAGCGCGGTTAAAAAAAAAAAAAAATTGAGAATATGTGACCCAAAGGTGTGTAAAGGAAAAATACGAAATCAATATATCGATTCCATATACAAAGCTTAAAAATCAGTCAACCAAAATTTGATAATTTGCATGATTTTATGTTTTGTGTGGCAAAAATATTTGTGAATTGCATGCGTGAACTGTGAAGTATAAACAAAAAAAAATTATTTATTAAAAATTATATATTAATGTAATGAACTGCAACATCAAAGAAAATCACGCATTTCAACGAGATAATAAAAAGTTATTGGTTAATTGATGTTTGAAATAAAGTAAATATTTATATAACTTTTTAATCAAGAGACTCGCCAAAAAATAAAATAAAACACTTTAAAATAAAAAAAATTTAAAAAAAATTAAAAAAAAATAATTAAAAAGAAAAATAAAAAATTTACTTAAAATAAGAAATAAATAAAAAAGTAATGAAATGCAAAATAAAAAAAATTGAATAAAATAAAATAAAATAAAATAAAATAAAATAAAATAAAATAAAATAAAATAAAATAAAATAAAATAAAATAAAATAAAATAAAATAAAATAAATGAAATGAAATGAAATGAAATGAAATGAAATGAAATGAAATGAAATGAAATGAAATGAAATGAAATGAAATGAAATGAAATGAAATGAAATGAAATGAAATGAAATGAAATGAAATGAAATGAAATGAAATGAAATGAAATGAAATGAAATGAAATGAAATGAAATGAAATTAAATTAAATGAAATTAAATGAAATGAAATTAAATGAAATTAAATGAAATAAAATAAAATAAAATAAAATAAAATAAAATAAAATAAAATAAAATAAAATAAAATAAAATAAAATAAAATAAAATAAAATAAAATAAAATAAAATAAAATAAAATAAAATAAAATAAAATAAAATAAAATAAAATAAAATAAAATAAAATAAAATAAAATAAAATAAAATAAAATAAAATAAAATAAAATAAAATAAAATAAAATAAAATAAAATAAAATAAAATAAAATAAAATAAAATAAAATAAAATAAAATAAAATAAAATAAAATAAAATAAAATAAAATAAAATAAAATAAAATAAAATAAAATAAAATAAAATAAAATAAAATAAAATAAAATAAAATAAAATAAAATAAAATAAAATAAAATAAAATAAAATAAAATAAAATAAAATAAAATAAAATAAAATAAAATAAAATAAAATAAAATAAAATAAAATAAAATAAAATAAAATAAAATAAAATAAAATAAAATAAAATAAAATAAAATAAAATAAAATAAAATAAAATAAAATAAAATAAAATAAAATAAAATAAAATAAAATAAAATAAAATAAAATAAAATAAAATAAAATAAAATAAAATAAAATAAAATAAAATAAAATAAAATAAAATAAAATAAAATAAAATAAAATGAAATGAAATGAAATGAAATGAAATGAAATGAAATGAAATGAAATGAAATGAAATGAAATGAAATGAAATGAAATGAAATGAAATGAAATGAAATGAAATGAAATGAAATGAAATGAAATGAAATGAAATGAAATGAAATGAAATGAAATGAAATGAAATGAAATGAAATGAAATGAAATGAAATGAAATGAAATGAAATGAAATGAAATGAAATGAAATGAAATGAAATGAAATGAAATGAAATGAAATGAAATGAAATGAAATGAAATGAAATGAAATGAAATGAAATGAAATGAAATGAAATGAAATGAAATGAAATGAAATGAAATGAAATGAAATGAAATGAAATGAAATGAAATGAAATGAAATGAAATGAAATGAAATGAAATGAAATGAAATGAAATGAAATGAAATGAAATGAAATGAAATGAAATGAAATGAAATGAAATGAAATGAAATGAAATGAAATGAAATGAAATGAAATGAAATGAAATGAAATGAAATGAAATGAAATGAAATAAAATAAAATAAAACAAAATAAAATAAAAAGATAAATTAAATTAAATCAAGTAAAAACAAATAAAATTAAATTAAATTAAATTAAAATAAATTAAATAAAAAGAAAATAAAATAAAATAAAGTAAAATAAAATTTAATTAAAATAAATTAAATTAAATGAAACGAAATGAAGTGAAATGAAATAAAACAAAATAAAAAAAAATAAAATAAAACTAAAATAAATAAAAAAAATAAAAAAAAAAATAAAACAAATAAATAAAAAAATAAAATAAATTTAATTAAATTAACTAAAATAAAATAAAATTTTATAAAATGAAATAAAAAAAGATAAAATAAAATAATAAATAAATAAAATATACATAATATAAAAAAATTCAATTCAATTCGAGTAGAAACAAAATAAATTAAAACAAATTTGAAGAAAATAAAATAAAGTGAAATAAAACAAAATACAATTAATTCATGGACTTAATATAATTAAATTAAACTTAAATGAAATTAAATATTACAAAATAAGCTTAATCAAACAAAATTAACTTAAAATCAATTAAATCAAAATCAAAGAAGAATGAAAAAGTAAAAATTAAATAAAAGTAATTTTTTGCAAAGATTTTGTAGTTTTTCTAAACAACTGCTCTCTTTAGGCAAAACAATTTAAAATTTATTAAACACTAAAACTTCCAAAAAAACTTGTTTATTTCTCAAACTGTCTAATGTACATCTATCTCAGTATACTAACCAACCTCTCTGAATCATACATAGCAATTATGATTAATTTTAATTATAGTTTTGTATTGCTTTACAAACAAAACATATCTTACTCTACCAGCATATTTGTCCTCCAGTCAAGGTCATTCAAGCGTAACATAAGTGCTATAATGCAGCAGTTAAAGCTTACAATGCACTCTAATAAATTTGTTTATGTTAGAGCACGTCTAGGCGTTTAGTCATTTCCGCAAGTGTATAAACTTAGATACTATTTAAAAGAGAAAAAAAATCGACAAAATTGTTTATATTATCTAGTTAAAGATATACGTACACAATGTACCACACACACTTACCTACATACTATATGGTATACCATATTCATTTTGTATACACTTTCAGCCGCACTTTGTTTCAGTGTCTACACAAAACACTTTTTATTCGTTTTGTAGCTTCTTTCATGTTAGCCCTTGGCGCTTGAGTATTCACGCTGGTTCTCCGGAGTATTTACAACTTAAATACCCACATTAACCCAGTTTTGCTTTTAATGCTATTGCTCATCCCGCGTTTTGATGCGTTAAATATCCTTTTACCATTCATACGACTGCGGACGTAAATAGTTACATTAGGGTGTCTGAAGTTTTCTTAGTTGCGTTTTATTTTGCTGGATATCGGGATTACTTCGGTACCATTTCGCGACATTTTTGGGATCATTTCGGGACTATTCGGAATTTTTTAGTGATAATTTTATTTTTAATGCGTAAAATTGAATGAAATAATAAAAAATAAAATAAAATAAAATATTTACTATTTCAGAATTGTTTTCGGGACTTTTTCTGTAACATATAAAGATTTTTTCAGTTGAATTTCGGGATTGTTTCCGCAAGTTTTTCGGGATTATTGCGGGATCTTTTCAGATCATTTTTGGTTCTTTTTTGAATCCGTACAGGACTTAGTGCGAGATCATTTCGGGACTTTTTCACAAGAATTTCAGGATTATTTATTTTTCAAGATTGATGTTTCCGACACTGCGAATAACTGAATTATTTTGGAACGATTTCCCGTCATCACTTGTCAATTTTGGTTTTGAGTCAACCCGTTATCGAAGACGAAAATCGACACTGAGGATGGCGCATTGCCGAAATCTTTCCAAAATAATTCAATTTCAGGATTGTTTTCGGAATCATTTCGAGATCGGTTCCAAGACCATTTTTCGTTTTTTTTTTTTGGTATTTTGTTTAGCGTCATTTCGGGGCTTTTTAGGACCATTTTCGTATCAATTCGGAAAAGTTCAGTATTTAAGATCATTTTTTTTATTACTTCAGCTATTAAATATTTCCTCTATAATTTTTATTTTAAGAAGTTAACTAAATTTTTGCTTTAAAAGTTATCCAACCTTAATTCAAAACAACATTTTCTTAGCATCTGTGTCTTTACGGTGTTGATGTATTAACTTTACTTTTCCTAATGCGGGACGTTCGTTTTGAGAATCTTATCAAAATATTTTACCAGGAGTCCTAAGAAACTCAAAGATTCAACAGGCAGGGACTACAACGAGATAAATTGGTTGCTCATACGCAGTGGTGGTCAATAATATATTTTTTGCAAATGTCTACTTCACACATAAGTTGAAATAAAATTGAATCACCAAACCAAGAAAAAAACTCATCATTAAGAAATTCTCCCTCACACACCGCCACTTCAGAAAAAGGGCGAGCCCCCTCAAAAAAAAACTTGAAAAATAACTGACACCCTAATGTGCAAACAAATTCTCATTCTGTATTCTGAAATAGAGTCGCTCGCAAAGTATGATTACGTTTAATTGCAACGCATCAATTTACTTACGTGACATAGAGTTCACACCTACAAGCACAGCATCCATGGGCTCACACAAAAAGAGGGGGAGTTCCTTTCTATCATCCGTTTTGAGCGCGTTTAACTTCCGGATTTAGGAGTTCCTGAACCTTCGCGTCGTGAATTTTAGTCGCCTCTTACTGCGGCTATAACTTACATTCAGGTATTTTAAGCCCGCTGGGAAAAAATACCCCGAATTCCCTATCCCACCTCCCCCCCCCCCCCCCCCCCTTTCTTAAACTCCGTGCCCTGCCCCTGATTATCTAGCCAATTCTTTCTTATCGCATTGTCATCCTTTGTTCAACAGCGCATACCCTAAAGCCCGGCTACGCCTCTGATACCACCCCAATTTTCTAGCTCTTCTTCATTTCTCATTGTTGCCTTTTGTTCAATAGCTTTGTAGTCGTTTTAATTACACCACGACCAATTGGCACGAAAAGAGAAAGTAATAATTTGTTTATGTGACACGAATGATTTGCCACTGCATGTCCAATGCCATGACTCTGTAACTTAACCCAGGTATTGTATGAATGAATGTGTGCGAGAGTGAAACTTGTTAGCAAACGCAACAGACGCTGTTGAGGGCGAAAGGTGAGCTAAGGTCGCAGGGCATTGTAAATGACTGTCTAGCAACGTACTGACTACTGCCTAATGGTAGTTTGAACTTTGGAAGCTAGTTTTTGAAAACAGAAAGCGTGTAATGGCATAATAAAGCGGAAATTGGGGCACATACGAAACATGACAAAAAAAACAGCACTTACATTCTGCGTGCAAATAACAAATCTTGATTAGACAATTTGGTATGAAACGCGTTTATCCAGCTGAATTGAAGTAAAATTTAATATACATAACGTTGTGTGGTTTCACTAGAAACCACTACTATTACCGCTCAATTTCATAAAAAATATGCAGCCATGTTTGGTGTGACGTAGCGTATGAGTAACGTTCTTCATGTATGGGATAGTTATCAAAAGGATAAAGATGTGGATGCTTACCCCTTTAGCGAAGATACCACGGGCCGTCTAACTTTAGACCAATAAGCATTCTGCCAGGGTTGTCAAAGGTATTTGAGCTTCTTATGACTCGACAAATTACTGCAATCGTCGATGAATATAATCTTTTAAGTCCGTTCCAATCCGGTTTCAGAGCTGGTCAGTCTTGCTCGACTGCTGTCACTAAGGTACTAGAAGATGTCCGCCAGGAATTTGACCGTGGTCATCTGACATTGTTGTGACTTTTGGATTTCTCGAAAGCATTTGACTCTGTACATCATAGTCTTCATTTTGATAAGCTAGGAAAATATTTTGAGTTCTGTGATAGTGCTGTGAAGGTTTTTAAAAGTTATTTAAATAGCAGAGCGCAGAAAGTCAAAGTCGGTAATAGTAGTTTTCATAAGCAAATTTTCAATACTTACCCCCATGTTAAATTGCACGCCTACTCCGATCATGTGCAACTACATTTTTCTAACCATTTCAGTATGGTTCGATTCTCGAGTGGTCAGCTGTAAATCAACTACACCTTAAACCTTTGAAATCCTGTGTACTCCCTATATAAAAAATAGGGTTGTAAAAGAATGCACTCATATGCGAATGAAATCAGTTGAAGTCTTATTCAATGACTTCAAATTTCGAATGCATTCATTAACTCCACTTTTGAATAAAGAATAAAAAATGAAGTCTGAAGTCATTTTGAAGTCATGACTTTGAAGTCATTTTGTGAAGTCACTAACTATTTACAAGAAAAAATTATATAACCTACTTATAATGATCCATAATAACCACTTTATTTTAAATATAAAAAAATTATTAACCAAATATAAACAAAGGGGCTTATAGTGAATTATTAACTTTTAAAAGCAACAGCTTTTCGAATGTATCATCTGATAGACATCCTCGGAGTGGTGCATTAAGTATTGAGGCAAAGGAAAATAGTCTCTCTACGGGAGCTGAAGATGGCAGAGGTGCGTTGTATTTAATGTACGTTGTGATTTCGTAATTATTTTACAACTCCGATAAAAAGATACAATCCATCTTTCCGATATTCACCACCTTCATATTGGTTCTGCAAAGATTCAGTTGGTCGACAAGGTACCAAACCTTGACTTCGTTATCAACTCTAAATTAAATTGTGACGATCACGTAAATGTAGTAGTGGGAAAAATCTTATACACCTTGCGTTGCCTTGGGGTCTCTTTCCTTTATCTACCCTCTGAAACGAAAAAGAAGCTTGTCGTCAGCCTGATCGTTCCTCTTATAACCTACTTCGAAATCGTTTACAGTAAACTATATTGTGGTTCCCAGCACAAACTTGATGTCACATTTAACCACGCTATTCGATATGTACATGGATTGAAGTAATTTCAGAAATTCAATTTTTGGATGTAGACTGTCAAACTTTATTCAACCTCGAAATTGTATAATGGGGTGGCTATAATTTTCTATCTAAGTCTATTTATTTTATATTTCTAAAATAAACTTTAATTTTTATTTTTAAACTTTTTTGTAGTTTTAATATTCATTATATTTAACTTCATATAAATTGTTTTGCGCTAATGTAACTATTTGATTATTTGTTAATAAATTGAAATTAAAATTTGAAATACATTGTTTTATTTTTTTTTTTTTTTTTTTTTTTTTTGAATTTTTTTTTTATTAAACTTTTTTCTCATTAATTTTATTTTACTTTATTTCATTTTATTTTAAAATATTTTGGTTTAATTTACTTTATTTTGCTGGCGATTTTATTTCTCCAGAGGATACATTTTTTAATGAACTTATTCGAACTATCCCACTGTGCTCGCTATTCAAAAGTTTTTGCTTTTAAAATACCTTCGTGAAACAGCTGTTAAAAGCTTTTTCTTATTAAATACCAGAGAGAAAAAGCTTTATCTCTTTTGCCGCAGAACTTAACGCACATTCATATATACAACGTAAGAAAACAAGAGGTTACCACTGTAATGCAATGCGGCAAAATTTAGTCTGTTTAGTTTATATATACATTTTTTTGTATTTTTTTTTTTGTATTTCCTTTTATTTTTTTACTTTATTTGATTAATATGTTTTCGTATTTTTTATCTTATTTAATTTGATCTTACTTTGCTTTATATTATTTTATTTTGTTTTATTTTATTTTACTTTGTTTTTTTGATTATATTTTATTTTTTTTACTTAATTTTTTTTAACAAATTTTTTAATTTTTTTTTTTTTTTTTTATATTTTTTTTTTTATTTCATTTTATTTATTTATTTTTTTTATTTTATTTTATTTTAGTTGATCCATTTTTCATTTTAGTACTTTTTTGTAAAAAAATTTCCGTTACGAAAAAAGTGGCATCAGTGAACGAGAAATAAAATTATAAATTTGAGAGAGAGAGAAAGAGCGCTTGAATTTGATAAAAATAAATAAACAAAAAGTACTTCAAAGGTGCTTGCAAACAAACAGAATTGTGCGCTTAACAAAACAATAGAAATACTCAAGTACTTGACATTAATTGAAATTTAGCAAGCAAATTAAAGATCCAAACGAAAACCAAAAATAAGTTCAAAAGCCTTAAGATATGCATTTCATTAGCTGCATACAATTGCTACTGAACACACTCACACTACTGTTTGTGTTTTTGTTTAAATTTTGAAGTGTGGGAATTAGGTGATTCAAATTTGAGCGTGAGGAGAGCGTGTGCGATGAAGTGCATGAAATGTTTATATTTTTACGCTTGATGCATGCAAAAACTCATAGATACTCAGTCATGATAAGTATGTGTGTGTTTATGTGTTGCTTACTTTTTTAAATGAAAAAAACGGTCAATTTCGTTCGTTCTCTCAAATGTTAACTCGTTACTGTGTTCGTTTGCTCTTCTCAAATGACTAATAAAACTTCGCACAATGACTGCTTTTGCGCTTTAACTAGTTTTTTAAGCATTGACGTATTCAATGGAAGTTCTTTATGATGGGTCTGCCGAGTGCTTGGGGCGCTACAGTTAGTTATTTTTACTACCTCTTTTATTTTTGCATTTCATAGTAATCGAGTATCCTATTTAGATTTGCTTACTATTTAAATTCAAAAGTCCATTTAATGATGACATCAGCTGTGTGTGTTCTACATGAAATATTTTTGCATGACCTACACCTAAATTTGTTTCATATATCTATATATTTTGCATACTCATATATGCGCGTATTGCTTTCAGCATTTATTTTTGAATCTACTAAAATGCGTTTATTTTTGCCCTCAAGGTCACCGCACAGTTTTGTTTTCATTGAGTCTACATAAATAAATTCTGTTGCTGGCACGCTTGTAAGTAAATGTATAGCTGCCATGTAGGCCTATTAAATGATCGAGGCTTTTTGCCAAAATTCGCACACAAATATTTAACAGTTTAATTTCACTTTTGTGTTACGATTTACAGTGTGTTAGAGCTGGCAAAATCCCTTTCTGGGTTTGTATGAAAAAATATTTCTAAATTAAGGAGAAAAATCACAAAAGGAACGCAGATCATCTTAAGAAAAACTTAGAGTTCCGGCATGAACATATCGTCCCGTTTCTGCCTTAACCACGTATCTACAAAAGGGAAATATTTCAGAAAACCAAGAAAACCAACTCAAATTCTCTAGTTTAGTATACTAAAATAATAAAGGTTTGTTTATTTTACCAAACTGATTTTATATTTCTCAATATCTTAAAGGCATTTTCACATAAAAAACGGGTTTTCTCAAAAAGTGTAGTTATGCGGTTAGGGCAGAAACGGGACGATATGTACCTATTACAGAAAAAATTTCGTTCAATTCTAATATGATGAGTGAGAATTTCGTTCAAAAGTTTATTATTCTTTTTGTAGTACCAGTACTTTGACCTGCTTATAGTTGTACTGAAATAACAGCACATTTTCATCGAATAATCGCCCCGGTGCTCGTCGCTGTCGCCTGAAACTCATATCACTGCTGTGGAACATATCGATGTAGTGTTGCTGCCCTGAAGAGCTTTAATCGCTGATTGACCCGCAGTACGTACAGTGTTGGACGAAACATTTTCGGACCGCGAAAACGTTCTTTTTTGACCGTTAAATTCTTTTATATAAATTTTAATTTAATTTAAAATGAAAATATCGTTTGAGATCAAGGCGAATAAATTTACAGGTGACTTTTTCCCACCATATGACGTCTTCTTCTTCCTTGAAAATCCAATCGTAGCTGTCAAATTGCTTATGTTGTTGCTTTGTCTGACATTTTTAGGCACAAGGAGTGTGTGCGTGCGTGTAGATCTGAATTCGCTCGAACACACCTGTAATGAATTCGCCTTGTTTGAGATCTAACGAATGCCATTCAAAAATTTTTTAAATCAACGAGCTTTCAGAGCTACTTGAGATTTGCACTTTGTTAGGCGAGAATTTTATGGACTACAAAACTGCATAATCAGAATTTTTCTGAAGAGCCTGAGAAAAAAGTTTAAAAATTAAGACAAAATTTGCAGATTTCTGCTGATTTCCGTGCAAATCTTAAAACATTGATTTGGCAGGCATTCGTTAGATTTCAAACAATATTTTCGTTTTCAATTAAAATAAAATTTATATAAAAGAATTTAAAGGTCAAAAAATAACGTTTTCGGCGGTCCAAAATGTTTCGTCCAATACTGTATATTGGCACGAATGTGCAGTTTTTGAAGAGCAGCCAACGAGCAGCTTCCTGTTAGTTAAGTCCGGAATACGCTACAGTGGCTCGGTATTTTCATTTTTTGAAAAGGATTGCCAACGGTTTAAAAATAGGGTTTGTTTCAAATTTGAGGTGTTTTACGAAAGGCCTTTCAAATGAGTAATTCGCTATCATTTTTATAAAAAAGGATGCCACATGTTCAAAAAATTAAATTTTTGTATATATATTCGGCAGAAACTCTTCTTTGTATATATAAAATAATTAATGTGTTTTAAAGCTCATTTCTGTAATTTTTGGGCATATGGGTTATATTTTTCTTAATTCTTTATTACATTGTAATTGGTTTTGTTTGCTCTTCAATTAATTTTATTCTTCTAATTGGGCATCTGTTTATACATACCTTCACCAACCAACCCTGAAAATACACGCACACTCTGTCCCTTATCCCGCTTACGCTCTTTCACCCCTCTCAGAGAAACCGAATTTTCTTTGTTTAACGTCATGCGCTGCGCAGCTGTTTTTCCCTCAATCCCTCAACCGCACCGTTGATAATAACGGCCCTGTGCTACTCATATAACAAGCTAGTCATGTCAAACAAGCAACGACCTAAACTAAAAGTCAGAACACGTACGACATCACATACACACTTATGAATGTGTTCTCACAGCTGTTTAGTTGAGCAAAAAGACAACACACAGAGATATATTTACAAGGCAACAATGACGAGTAAAACGTTAAGTAGGTGAGTGTGGCAAGGTGGTGGTGAGCGAGCGGTGAGCAAGCGATGGAATATTACAATGGCAACAACAACACCAACAAAATAATAATAATAAACAAGAAAACCGAAATAAACTACTCTGCAACTGAGAACCACCATAGCCAGCCAGAGCCAATGGGTTTTACATTACAAACAGAAATCAACGAAACACAGTCAGTGAGATAGACAGCAGTGAACCAGTTGAGGAAGCAAGCAAACAACAAACGAGCAGCAGCAAATTTTAGACTGAATTTGTTTTCTTTGTTTAAAAAACTTTACAAATAAAATCGAATAGTAGTGCGCAATAGAAAATTTTATTAATTGTGTTCAAATTGTTTATTGTGTTGTGCGCGCTGTATTTTGTTTTGATTTTGCTATGAAAATTACGTCACATAAAAATTAACTGCATTTTGAGTTGAAAGAAAAAAAGAAAATAAAAATGTAATAGCATTAAATTAGAAAAATTAGAAAAAACGGAAATAGACCTGAAACGCTGCAACGGTGGTTAGGGGAGGTACAAATTTTTGTATTTCCAATTGCGCACAAAAAAAAAAAATATTTAATTGCATTTATAAACAAGTAAACGTGAACAACGAAAAATAAAGAAAAATAGTTATAAAACACCAATAAAGCAATTGATTGCCTCTCTACACCTCGCAGCGAGTGCCACACCACCGAGTGCTTTCAGCGCATATGTACCAAATTTCAAGTGTTCAAGATTCAACGAGCATAGTGGTCTTCAAAGTCGTCGCTGTAGTTTCAAACGACGTTGCAGCTGTTAGAGCAGCGAGTGCATGCAGTGACGAAATCGCACGAAGGTGCAACAAGAGTAGGAGCAACAGAAACAGCTGGAACAGGAATTGGGAGTGCATTGTGAAACAGTCGTAGAAGTAGTCGACTTCGTCTTAGAAGAGGTGCACCTACATTTAGGAGTTCAAACAACCACATTCACCTTTTTTGCCTTTGTTTTATCTACGAACTGCAGTGGTGCTCGTAAACACCGCTACCACCGCCATCAGTATGCCATCACTATTGGAAGCATTGGAAAGGAAATATTTCACAGATTGTCAGCTGGAGAACTTGAATGGCGGCAACAGCGCAGATGATGCAGCTACATCTGATACAGAGAAAAATCTCATATCCATTTATATACCACGTCTACCGCCACTACTTAGCGTGCCCGAGCTTTTGGTGCTAAACGACTGTGACATTGACTCTGCGGGTGATTTCGAAGCCATAAAAGAGAAATGTCGCCGTGTACGTGAACTAGACTTGGCACAAAATAAATTGAATGATTGGCAAGAGGTATTCCATATACTCGAACATATGCCACGTGTAGAATTTTTGAATTTGAGTAAAAATCATTTAGTTGGTCCCATTTGCAATCCCACCGTGCCGCTGCCAACGAATAGTCTGCGCAGTATGGTGCTAAATGGCACTTATTTGGATTGGCCATGCGTTGAAGTGTTGTTGGATAATTTGCCATTGTTAGAAGAATTACATCTCAGCTTGAATGATTACAAAGAAGTGCTCATCGATTCAATTGAATTTGGTGGCGCTGGTGAATGGGAGCAAGCGCAGCTGGAAGAGGATGTGAAGAGAAGTGAGTTGGAGCAGGATGACGAGCGCACGAATGAGCTTAACGACAACAACAAACCGCAAAGTGAGTTAAACGCAGTTGAAAATACAGGAATAACCACAGACGATACCGCAAGCGCCGACGAAACAACAGCGACTCCACCCTCCACACCCATTTCACTGACAGGCAGCTATACGTCAGAAGCGTCACGTTTAAAGCACATACGTCCACATCGCAAGCTCAAGACGCTACATTTTACCGGTAACCCCGTGGAGAGTTGGTTGGAGATTTGT
This sequence comes from Campiglossa producta, assembly GCA_964058755.1. NCBI lineage: Eukaryota > Metazoa > Arthropoda > Insecta > Diptera > Tephritidae > Campiglossa > Campiglossa producta. The sequence goes on from CAXKVI010000004.1 coordinate 121,734,342, forward strand.
CGCTTGGGACGCGTTTTTCCCAGTCTCGAAAATTTGGTGCTCGCCGATTGTCCCATTAAAGCGATTCAAGCGACACCAGCAACAGGCGCACAAACAGCAAACCCAGCGAACAATAGCAACAGTTCGAACACCAGCAACAACTGCGAATGCACCACCACATCCACCACCACCAGCAGCAGCAGCACCACCACCTCCGAGGAAGATGTCGAAATGTCGAACAAAGTTGAATGTGCGCACAAGCATTTTCACAATTTACTCTTCCTAAATCTTAGCTATTCGAATATAAGCGCTTGGGATGATATTGATCAAATTGCAAAGTTTCCAAAACTACGTAATTTACGCGTAAAAAATTGGCCGCTATGGGATCGTTTGGAATGCACCGAACATGAACGTCGTCAGCTGCTGATAGCACGCTTGCCCAATGTGTCACTGCTGAATGGTGGTGGCGTCATAAGCGATGATGAACGTGAAGATGCCGAACGAGCCTTTATACGTCACTACATGGATAAACCGGAATGGGAACGTCCAAAACGTTATGATGAATTATTAGCTAAACATGGTAAATTAGATCCATTAGTTAATATAAATCTTAAGCCTGAGAAACGCCTAAAAGTATTTATTACATTTAAGGAAAAGACAGAAGAACGTCTACTTGATGTCTATTGCACAGTGGGTGATTTGAAGACACGTTTAGAAAAGTTAATAGATTTGCCAGCGAATAAGATGCGTTTATATTATGTTGATCAAGATTTTAAAGAATTCGGTCCAGAACTAATGAAATATCCAAATAAACGTTTATATAGTTATAATATACAAGCGGGTGATGAAATTATAATCGATGAAAAGAAATAAGCGTGAAGTGTGTGCAGAGAAGCGTTAGAGTGGAATACCGATGATGGCGCACTTAGCATGTACCGTTAAAGCGTTTGTTTTGCCAAGGTTTTACTGTAGCAGCTGATTGTGTGAGGTCAGCGCGAAAAGCAAATACATTGTGGCATGAGCTTAGTTCTGTTAGAAAACACAATTTCAAGATTAATGTTTTATACGAGATTCCAAAGATATGAAAAGAAGAAGCAGCATTTGAGTGAGGAACAAAGCAATCTCTTATTGGTGCTATATTGTAATTCCCTAGGAGTGCCATAGCCATATCAACCAATTTTATTTTGAGTTTCCGCCAAATACGGAACGTTTAATTGTTGAGTTTACTTTTTGGAACTTTTAGAGCCGTTTTCTCAGAAATCTTTAAAATTAATGTGCCCGATAAAAACAGTTCTTCATACAAAATTTGTTAACATTGAACTTTAAATAAATTGCAAGTTCAGAAAACGGCCCTTATATTAGTTTTTCGATTATTTTATCATTGGCTACTTTTCATGAAATTTCCATAAGTTACCGAATTATGTCAATTTAGGTGATTTTAGAAATTTTCGATATCGAAAGTGGGCATGGTTGGAGGGCGATTTTATCCAATTTCATCAGATATACTTCCAACGATACTAGTATGCTTTGAGCCAAATTTCATCGTTCTACCGTAATCAGTTTTAATGTTACGACCAGTCGAATTTTCAAAAATGCCTCCCTTAAAAGTGGGTGGGGCCACGCCCACTTTAGAAAATTTATCAAAAAACCATTATATAATGACCAGGGGGACTCACCATAAAATTGCACCATTTTACCCATATCCGTTACCGTATTATGCTAATTTAGGTGATTTTAGACATTTTCGATATCGAAAGTGGGTGTGGTTGTAGGGCGATTTTATCCAATTTCATCACGTATACTCCCAACGATACTAGTATGCTTTGTGCCAAATTCCATCTTTCTATCTTAATCAGTTGATAAGTTACGAACAGTCAAATTTTCAAAAATGCCTCCCTTAAGAGTGGGCGGTGCCACGCCCACAATAAAATTTTTTTGGAAAAATCATAAGAGAATAACCAGGGGGATTCACCTATAAAATTATATCATTATATTCAGCTACCGAGATATGTCAATTTGTGTATTTTTCGAAATTTTCGATATCGAAAAAGGGGGCGTGGTTATCATCCGATTTCAGAAGTTTAGAACAGTGCCATGGTTCGTAAGTATGTCATTCGCGTCCTGCGTTATTTTATTGCGCAGGATCGTCAAGGCAGCAAAATATTTTTTTCTGCCCCTAGCATAAACACCCATTGAATTGTTGGCGGCCTTGCGCGAACTTACAAAAATAGTTATTAATAATTTTTCCTTTAAATTCGGGAAGAGATTTGACAACATCCAAACTCTCCTCGCAATGAATGTTAGAATCGATGCTCTCGACCGGATACTTGGTCTCATTATTTGGACTATTTAATCTCTAAAGCTGGAGATTGGCTTGTTCCGGTTCAGTTTTCAATGATGCATCCATCTTAGTTGCATTATTATTTTTTAGGGCCATTGCGGAAAATTTTTTTTATTATATTTTCCAGTTTATTCTACTCTGTTTTTACAATTTTCTTTTTGGGCACTTTGCGCTTTCAAAGTTATACAGAATAATATTTAACTATGCTCTTTTCTGCTTTAACCGCCCCCTGTTTTGAAGTAGTCCTTTTGTATTGTTGCTCTGCTGGTCTGACAGTTATTTGTTGATTTTTTTGTTTTTCTCCCAATTTCTCCTGGTTTTTGAAGTAGCAACGATCTACCATTTTTTGTTTGTTCTCACTGTTCTATTATTAGGATACTTGTTCGTTAGGTTACGTATTAGTACCAAAACAATTCCGAAATGAGCAAGAACCATGCAAGTGCGCGATCTAGTATTCAAAGGTTTCCAAGATATGCAAGAAACAAATTGTAATTGAAATTAGTTACTGTAATCGTTATTGAGGATAGTATTCTTAAAATAGGGGATCACCCCTTTTAAATATTTTTCAATAGCGCTCTAATTCAGATTTTTTTTTGTTTCAAAAACGCCCTATCTCAAAGAAAATTCAATATATTTTCAGCTAAGATATGGCGGTTTTAAAAAAAATTCTCCGAGATAGAGTGTTCTTAAAGTCTGATATAGGCCGTTGTTTTGAAAATTATCCAGGGAAATTCTAAATAAAATTCCGCACGGATTTTATTCCCACTCCCAAAAATTATTTACTAACTTAATAACTTAAATTAAATTTAAAATTCGCAACATCATGCCAATTGCTACAAAAGATGATTTCCAATACTTTAAATTTTCTCTAGAGAAAGGAATTAAAGGAATTTTTGCAAAAGAATACAAAATTTCTAGGGAGAAAAATTCCGGGAGAATATTTATAATTGCCCTGATTTTGAAAAACTGTGATCTTCCACTCAGCAGTCGAATTTATATTCCTTGCGATCAATTACGCTTAAAGTAATCTTGTTAACTTAGCTGCTATCAACTACACCTGTAATCCTAAGCGCCCAGCTCTGCTAGCCACTGTGCAAGAGGAACAAAGATAGTGATATTCTCGAAGGCAATAGATATTGTACACAATAATGAAATAGCGCTGCAAAATAATTCTAAGCTAATGCTCTAAGCTTTTTAATATTAATAGGGACTGTAAATATTCACTTTTTATTAAAATCAACAATATTAATGCAAAAAATAAATATACGATCATATATTAGTTTTTAAATTGTACCTTGTAAAACATGGGAAAATATTGCCAATAAGCGCTATTGATGAAACAAAAAAAACTGAAACTGTGGTACACAACAAGCGTGCTATACTAAATATTTAATAGAGATAGATATGTGTGAAAGTATGTACATATATGAATATGACTGTACGAATACGTATGTAATTAATACTAAATATTAAAAAAAAAAATACAAATAACAATAAAACGAAATATTCAAAATATACAAAAACAATTAAGTATTGCCTAAGTTTTAATTGCATTTTGTATTGTTTTCATTTTTGCTACGCATAATTTTGTAATTGTTCAGATTGAGCGACTGATACGATTTCGCAACAGATTGAACTACTCATATTTTCATAGCCCAGCAAAAAGTGACACTTGTCTGGAATGCAGCCGGTACCACAATTGATTTCTTGATATTGTAGAAACTGTTTTCCTTTAAACGAACATATTTTAATATATATTAATTTTTTTTATTTTATTTTTTTTTTTTTTTTTAGTTTGATTTTAGTTTATTTTATTTTTTTTCCATTTTTTATATTTTTTTTACTTATTTTATTTATTTATTATATTCTCTTTTCTATTTTTTTTATTTATTTATTTATCTGTTTTTTTTGTTTTTTTTAATTTTCCTTAACATTTTTTTTATTTCTGTTATTGTTTTATATTATTTTATTTTTTTATACCTTTCATGAACATGAAATGGTATTATAACTTTGGTCCGATGTTTAAGTATGAGAAAAAGAAGAGATAGACCCATCAATAACTATACCGAAATGATCAGGATGCCGAGATGAGTTGATTTAGCCATGTCTGTCCGTCTGTCTGTCTGTCTGTCTGTCTGTCTGTCTATTTGAACGCAAACTAGTCACTCAGTTTTTGAGATATTTGGCTAAAATTTGGTATGCGGCCACCATTTTCCGAAATAGGAATCATTTGTCGGAACCAGCAAGATCGGATCGATGTTACATATAGCTCCCATATAATCGATTGTTCCGATAAACGGATTTTGGGCTCTAACTCCTGTAATTAAAGAGGTAGGCACGTGAAATTTTGTAAGTATTGCTATTTGTATATGTGAAATAAATAATAATAAATAATGAGATGGGATATATATTTCACATAGCCCCCATACAATCGATTGTTCCGATAAACGGATTTTGGTTGATAACTCCCGTAGTTATATAGGTAGGAACGTTAAATTTCGTAACTATCGCTATTTTAGAAATTCACACAGGCTGTACTGGGATCAAACAGTGAAAATCGTAACGCTTATCCATGAAAGGTATTTAGCCTTCGGCATAGCCGAAGACAGCTTTCCTTACTTGCTTTTGTTTTATTTTATTTTTTCTAAACCTCTTTATTGGTTTTTTGAATGTTTTTTTTTTTTTAGTTCCTTTACTTTATTTTATATTATGTATTTCATTTGATTTTAGTTTTTTTTTAAATTATTTTACTTTGTTTTTATTTTATTTTATTTTTTCCATTTTATTCTTTTTTATATATTTTTTTATTTCTTTATTTTGGTTTAGTATTATTTTTCATCTCATTTAATTTTTTTTTATTAAATTTTTTTTTATTTATTTATTTTTATTTTATTTTTTTATTTAAATTTCTTTTTATTTAAATCGTTTTTACTGTTTTTTTTTTAATTTTTTTTTATTTCATTTCAATCATCTTATTTTATTTGATTTTAGTTTGTTAAAATGTTATTTTTTTACAAATTATTTTACTTTATTTAAATTTATTTTGCTTTATTTTAATTAAATTTTTTTTTTTTTGTTTTATCTTGTTTTTTTACGTTCCTTCAGTCCTAAAGAATATTAAAATCCATCGCCGAAACGTTGTCTGTACATTCTCAGCACGGCTTAAGATATGGTAAGTATCCACCAGATTTCCACCATACGTCAAGTCATAGACAAGATGGAGGACTACTTAAATAATACCCAACACTACCCTGCATGGAAGTACTCGGCGATTACTTTCTTTCAATGTTATTCGCACATTTGGTTACAAGGTTCGGTCTGAAGTATCTGCTTTATTTGCAGTGAAGTGAGGTAGAGTATTGTTAACGATCGATGACCATATGTGTAGTACATATTCATTGGCATTTATTGTTTGCATAAACTGGATCTTTTTGTTATTACCCAGCAAACATGGCTCAACTTTTTATCCAACCTTTGAAAAACTGTATAGTTCTCGAGTTGATATGCAACACAATTCTCCAATTTTTCTCAAACCTTAGACAACTTTGTAGTTCTCAAGTTGATATTTAACATCATTCTCCAAGTATGCTCCTAATTCATCGCCGTTTAACTTAGAAAAATCATGGTTTATTTTTTTCGGTACTTATTTTCAGAGTCGCATTCATACCCTTGAGTCCAATTAGAGGATCCCATTTGAGTACAAGTTGAGAACTATCCCTTTCTCAACTTGAATAACAGCGTTTTTTTTTTTTTTCATATAAAATATGCCCTTTTGCTTGAGAACGCCCCTTAGTTCTCAACTTGAAATCAAACGTAACTCAAACCTAAATGTTTGCTGGGTAGCTCTTATGTGGGTGCACTTCTTTTCAACTGGTTTATTCTTTCTTTGGCGATTATTTATTTGCGGGTGGCAGATTAATTATACGTTGCGTTTGAAATATATACGTATATATATTAGGGTGATTCAAATAAATAAAAATTGGTTCTTTCTTCGGTCTTACCCCCTGAAACTATAGGTATTGATGAGAAAATAAGCCTTGCAAAAAATTAGCGCTCTAACTTAACCCTTAGGGGTGGCTTTTTTTCGCCCTTTCCATACATTTTGTATGGGGAAAAAAGCCATTTTTTTCAAAGTGAAATTTCTTTTCATTTTTGAAACTTTTTTGAAAATATTTTTACATACTCTTAAAGTTGAAGCTTTGAAGCTTCCAAAATGGTATGCCATGTGCGATTATCCTAACTATTAAGATAATTACAGCCATTTGAAAATGACTGAGTTTTGTACTATTGCACACACATACACAGTAACACGTATAAAATTTAGTAAACTTTAAGAGGCTGTAATTATTTTAATAGTTAAGATAATCGCACATGGCATACCATTTTGGAAGCTTCAAAGCTTCAACTTTAAGAGTATGTAAAAATATTTTCTAAAATGAAAAGAAATTTCACTTTGAATAAAATGGCATTTTTCCCCATACAAAATTTATGGGGAAGGGCGAAAAAAAATAGCCACCCCTAAGGGTTAAGTTAGAGCGCTAATTTTTTGCAAGGCTTATTTTCTCATTAATACCTAACTTTTTAGGGGGTAAGACCAAGTCGACATTTTTTTTGAATCACCCTAATGTATATATGTACGTACGTAAATATACTTAATGGATGATGCGCCAATGAATATTGATGTGTTTTAGATGTACTCATGTTCTGTGTCTAATCACATTCTACGTTCTGACTACTCACCTACTTGTATGATTGGCTGTGATCGCCATATGTAAATAGGAAGTAAAGTATTTTTTCCTGTATTGGGTTTCAGTTAATGACAAGTAAACCCTGGAATCCCGAAAGCTGATTCATTTCTTAATCCCGCTATAGGATGACAACTCTAAATTGATTAATGAACATATGGCACCAAATTGTTCCATATAAGGATTACATTAAATACATCTGAATCATACGTGGAGGTGGTGACCCTCCTAACAAAGGACTTTCGCCTTACTTTTCACAAAGACAGGGAAAAACTGGCGTAAGTTGATATTAAAACAAAAAGCGAAGACTTTGGAAATGTTCTGTCTTAGTGATGAAGAATACTGATCGTTTTAATGGTTAGACCCGTCTGTCGTAATAATTATGGTAGCAATATTAAACGGAGTTTTTAGAATATACGAGGTAAGTTCTGTACTTGAAGCAACAACTTCTAATCACGTAAGCGACTGTTGGCTGTCTTGATAAGCTTATTAGCACTACGTAAGTATAATACATATATGCAAATAGAACTAGTGGCCCACTTATTGAGGACTAACTCTGCAATTGTTGCTTCTAGGTGAGTATGGTGTTTGAGCTTGCCTGACGTTGAGATTAAACGGAGAAAATTAAAACAAGTAAGGAAAGCTGTCGTCGGCTGTGCCGAAAGCTATATACCTTCCATTATTGCTCCAATCTCATTGATTTTTAACATCAACATTCCACATTCCGAAATAGCAATAGTTACGAAATTTCACTTTCCTACCTATCTAAATACAGATGTTATCTACCAAAATCCGTTTATCGGAACAATCGATTATATGGGGGCTATATGTAATATCGGTCCGATCTTGCTGGTTCCGCCAAATGATTTTTATATTATAAAATGGTGTCTGCATACCTAATTTCAGCCAAATATCTCAAAAACTGAGGGACTAGTTTGCGTTCAAATAGACAGACAGACAGATAGACAGATAGACAGACGGACAGACGGACATGGCTAAATCAACTCATCTCGTCATCCTGATCATTTCGGTATGCTTATTGATGCGTCCATCTCTTCTTCTTCTCATACTTAAAAACATCCGACAAAAGCTATAATACCATTTCATCTTCATGAAAGTGATCTTTATTTTAATAAATATATTCGTTAGATATAAAACCTAGAACATTAAAGCAAGGGACACCTTAATACAAATGCACCTTCGAAAAAGGAAAAATTTTCACATTTTTGCTAATTTAAACATTTAATTAGTTTTGACCTTTTACCTTATAAAAAGGTGAGGTCTATAATAAAAAGTTATTTTTTAAAGCTAACGCATACATGACTTATCGGATTAACACCAAACTACAAAGAGGTGAGAATTGGCAAATAAAAAACAGATAACAATGTGGAAAATAAGTTAAATTTTGTAAACAAACAATTAGCAATTAAAATTTTTTTTGTGTGAAAGCTGAGATATGTATCAGGCGCTGTGTAGTATGCTTGAGTGCCAAACCACAGGTACCAGGTTCACGACTTGAATCAGATAACATCAAACAACTTCAAGAAACTATAAAAATTTGTCATACATCGCAAGTGATTGAAAACACCTTCTAAAGTAATGTTTTTTTGGAGTTTAACATACTTTTTTCGGTGCCATTAAATAACTTTAGCTCTTTTTATGCTCTTTTTATGCTCTACTTAGCTCTGATAGTTAAGAAAATCTCGGCCTAAAACACTCAAGATTTTAGTGCGATCGCTTTACTGCGATATACAGTACAGAAATTAGGAAAACAGCGCAAGTACAAATACACAATCTCATACCGTTTAACATTATTTTATAATATTAGCATTGGTGAGATGCTGGATGGAAAAAAATTTTGTCATCATAAATAAAATCATTTTTTTAGATATATATCTCGAAAAAATGTGTTGCACTGACATATTTACTAGTGCTTTTAATCATTTGTAGAAATCGATAGAACCAAAAGCATCATTACTCTATCAGAGGGTTTTAGCAAATTTTGAAAATCACCAAGATCGAGGATTAAAATAATACATACCCTGTAAAAGTGATTGTTTAAATATGGGGCTGAATTCCTCAAGCGGACCACCAAAATTTCATCGCTTCGATTTGAATGAAATTTGGTGAAAGTGATCTGCTATGTAAAAAAAATATCGCTAAAGGTCGCGTATGAATATTGGATGGTTACCGAGATATACGGGTTTGAATTCGAACTTTTTTCGTGTCTTTTTCTTTATATTGGAAGTTCTGTAATTTACGTGCTAAGAAGAATCATATAACCCCTTTCCTAGAGTATTTTTATACCTTTCATGAACATGAAGCAAATCTCCACCCTTGAACTTTTAAAAGGATTAAAGGTTTCTTTGCAAGGATATTGAAAAGACGTATCACAAGAAAATGACATTGGAATTTCAAAAGTGTTTTAGTAGATTGCGTAGCAATATGTTCTCTATCAAAAATAATTGGGCACATCTTGAAACTTTGCAATTATAGTGCACTTTTTATAGGTCCTACACGGCGTATGAGTAACATTTACCTCTTCTTTTCACAAAAAGAACAAGTAAATTGTATTAATTATATTAGTCCAGTGGCATATACAGGATTTTGTCAAAGGGGGGATCAGAATTTTTTCGGGTGAAATTAAAATTTATTTTATTTTATTTAATTTTTATTTAATTCTATTTTTTTTTATTTTATATTATCTTATTTTTTTATATTATTTAATTTCATGTAATTTAGTTTTATTGATTTTAATTTATTTTACTTTACTTTATTATTTTTTATATTATTTTACTCAATTTAATTTAATTTAATTTGTTTTATTTTATTTTATTTTACTTTATTTTTTTATTTAACTTATTTTATTCAATTTATCTTAATTTGTTTTATTTAATTTTATTATTTTAATTTATTTCATTTTTTTCTTTCTTTTATGTAAATGTATTTATGCTATCTTAATTACGGTTAAAAACCAACTATCTATAAAGACATCACTTTCTTTTCTTTTTCCCCAAAAAAATTAAATTTTGAATTACATCGATTTACGAGCGATGTATTTGGGAGAAAAAAAAAATTTTGGTTGAGGACTTTCAATATATGTAATACAGCTGATACATTAGCGCAAATTCCGAATTAACTCCGCTTTTGGGAGTTAACTTGAGCATAATCTTCATTATAAACTCCCAAAAAAGAAGAAGATTTGAGCGGATTTCAGAAAACGAGCTAACGATTTGACCGGTACGGTCATCGAAACATAAAAACAAAAATAGCAAGGACAACTACCAAAATTACGAGTTTACCGCTACTAGACACTAGAGTCACCAAAAAAGAAATAATCCTTTGTGACATCTAGTTTTGAACCGCAAGTAGTGCAGCCAAAGCACTAGATGGCACCGATTGTTAATCTTCAATTTTGTGTGTGTCAGGTTAAAATTTGGATCTGATTAAAGAAGATTTATTGGAGATAATCTCCGTGTGTGTATCCACAGCATTACATTCGGGATACTTTCAGTACAATCCACCTGCGTTGCGTTACAATTCGATTACTTTTCTTACAATTCACCTGCTTTAATTTACTTTGCATACATTTTTGGGACCATCCTTGGTACAGATACAAAGCTACTATACCTAGGATGGTATTTTTTGGGTGATTGGACCAATCTTTCCTTCAGGGATATAGTCCAAAAGTTAAATCGATAGAATGAGCAGTATAAATTTATAACACAATGTTTACCAAAATGGGTTTTTTCATATTTTCACCAAAATCCTCGAAACTAGATCTGCAGCAGGAAAATAGATATGATATTCGCAATCAGGAAAAAATTGTATGTCCGGCCTGTGCAAGCTTAAATATTTGTATACACATTTTCAGAACTCGTATAACAATACATTTTTTTAAAACGCATGGAGTTTCGAAAAAGTTGAAGGATAGTAATTTTACAGGACACTACTTCCATTTCCTTCTGGGATAATTAAAAAAAAATTATGTTTAGCCTATATTTGAATTATCCTCTAAATTAGTAACCACATATCCACATTTTATTGAAATTTTTCGGGAGGCCCTACAATCTTCGGTCCTTTAAAGGATATTCTGAGAATCTGGTAGAGAAAAACAAAATACCGATTTACTAATTACAAAGTCCTTAAAGTATAACGATACAGCAATATGAGAAAAACCAGTACATAAGTCATTAAATTAGCGAAAAGCAGTAGAATGTAGTACGATTTTACTGATAACTTCAACAGCAAGTCGGCACGGGTTGCCGTGGTCCGAATTGCATAAAACTTTGTCAGGACACTTTTTGATGCATAGTGGTCACGATTAGGGGGTATGCGTTTAAACGAAATAACTTTGAAATTTTGGGACAGTCTAACATATATACATATATGCAATAATAGTTTCTTAAGAACTTTATAAGCTTATCAGATATCTTATCTTCTCGAGCATAGTTCGGCACGCTGCACAATATTTGTTTACCTCACACCACTAGAAAAGTCAACACACGTATTCGTGAAGACTCCGTGTATGCCAAGCTTGCTTGAGTTGATGTTATCCTATTATTCGCTGATTGGCTCCCACATAGAGATATCAATTTTCAGAAAGAATTGTATTGATATCGTTTACATCCAGACCAATTTTCAGGTCCCCGCCATGTACCCTTTTGGAGGAGTTTACCCTTACAAATTAAGTATGTATTGGATTTTCCATGCCCCCTTTTCCCATAACCCGAATTTTTGTTCGCTAATCTGTATAGTAGTGATGTCGTATATCTATTTACAAATTTTCAGGTCCCTACCATAACCCTTTTACAGATATACAGCATGAAAAGCTACGTTTGTATGGGAGGTGCCCCGTTTTCCTAAAAAAACATTTTGTAAAGAACATTTGGTTAACATCTCATAAACGTCCGGGGACACATGGGTTCCACATTTAAAGCAATATCTCGAAACCGGGTTCGCATCGAACTAAGAACAAGACCGTTTTAAAAACCTTATCAACATCTTTCATTTGGTACCCATATTGTGCGAACACTTTCTGTGCGAACACTTTCTCGGCTCACACAGCGGCAACCACTTCCTTTTAAAACACTCACCAACAAATTTCTTTCGATACCCACATAGATATTAAAGAAACGCTTTAGTACATTTCTGAGTCACAACTGGTCCACATTTAGGTCAATATATCGACAGCGCGTTCGCATATGGAACTAAGAACCACACCCTGTAACAACCCTCATCAACACCTTTCATTGGATACCCACATTGTCCAAACCCTTTCAAGGTCACACCTGGTCTACATTTTGGTCGATGTCTCGTATACGGGTTCCCATATTGGACTAGAAACCATTGTCTGCTAAAACTCGTATCAACCCATTCCTAGGGTCACACCTGGTCCACATTTTGGTCGATATCTCGTAAATGGGTTCCCATATGGGACTAGGAACCATTCTCTGCTAAAAATCGTATCAACACCTTTCCCTGGATACCCATATCGTACAAACAATTCTTAAGGTCACACCTGCTTCACACTTTGATCGATATTTGGGAAACTGGTTCCGACATGGGTCTAACACCTTTTATTTTATACCCATACCTTTATACCTTCTAGGGTCACAGCTGGGCCACATTGGGTTTCAAGACCCTAATCACCTAGGGATATAAAATATAGTTTAAAACCTATTCTCATATCCCCCAAATATATATATATATTCATAAAAATCAACCAAGCCGTTTAGAAGATTTAAGCTGTGATACACCGTGACACGATATTTTTATATATTAGATAACTGTAAATAAATAAAAATAAATTAAAAAATAAAATAGAATAAAATAAAATGAACAAAAATAAAATGAAACAAAACGATTCATTTCATATAAAATAAAATAAAATAAATTAAAATAAAATAAAATAAAATAAAATAAATTAAATTAGATTAAAATAAAATTCAATAAAGAAAATTAATAAAATAGAAGAAAAAAATTTAATTACAAGTCTTTGCTATGGTAAATATAGTTAGTACGATTTTTCTTTATCACTCGAAGTTTATAGCACCGTGCCCAAGTATGAACACGGCTAGGTATGCACTCGGAAAACTTCGTCGAAAATAGCAACATTTCGGAACATTTTAATAAGCATAATCTAGCCATGGACTTTTTGTTTTGCGGCTTTAAGGTGCTAATTAAGTCGTAAACGTCGCTCTACACGCTCCATTAGCTGTGACAAAAATTAGAAATTCCCAAGCGTTTAGTTGCTGTTAGACGGCAATGACTGATGCGGTGCGTGACTAATGAGCCGCAGCTAAAATTTAAGAAAAACTGCCGCGATGTTGTGCAAGTGAAAAAGTGCAAAGGTAAATTTGCGGCGAATACTAAGGTGCGACAAATTAAGAAATTTAAACAGCTGGTATATTTTTGTTATTGTTTGGTTTTGTTGATTATATTTAAGAGCATTTTAAAGTGCGGCTTTATTGATTTAACGAGCGATTTGAATTTTCTTAATACTTAGCACCCGCAGGTATAGACATCGATAATACGATCCCATAAATAATACATTGTTAAGCAGTTTGTTTGATGAATGGCTGAGATTACCTCGAGACGAGGCTTACAAGTCGCTAACCAAAAATCAGACTCAAACAGTTGAGTTTAAGCTGGAATAGCATTCGGTGTTTTATATCGCTGATGCATTTTTATTAGTGATGTCGTGTTTGTACATATGAAATCATTCGCAAAGTAGAAGTGATCGAGTGTGCATTGATGTGATTGAGGTTTTTTTTTTATGGTGAAAGATGGATCCTGACAATGACTGCATCATTTTTTATGAGAAGCGTTTTCATTGGAATCAATCCAAGTTGTTAAGAGGGTATTCAATGGATTTGTATGCATCGCTAACATAAATTGGTTAAAAACTATAAAAAATTTTTTTTTTTTCAAATTTTATTTAACACACAAACCTACATAAGTATCTACAGTCGCGGTGAAATAAAATTTAATACAATTTTTTATTTGTTTACTTCTTGCAGATCATGTAAGTCCAACAATAGTAATAAACTACCAGCGAAAGGACATCTTCAGCCGCGAATGTCACTCATAGGAAAGCCGCTGGCCTATAATCGCGGCACACGCCGTGACGCACGTTATCGGCGTTTACAAAGTCGTGTATATAATTTTTTAGAGAGACCACGCGGTTTACCTGCAGTTTTATATCACATTATGGTGTAAGTATATTTTTAAATTTTTATTATGTATCCTCATCCTATGATGTACATATCATGTCATCCCCTTTGGAGCCATTTGGAAACATCAAGCGATTCCAAATAATCCTTCAAATTGCCATTTCCACTATTTCCCCAGCTCGAAAGAGCTTCTATAAAAAGAAAAAAAGAAAACATCCGACAAAGCCTCTTTCTCCGTTCGCCAGTGTGGCGAGCGAAATTAAATTATTAAATTACATGACGTTAAGCTAAGAAAAATGCTTTTTCTTTGCGTTCGTCGGAGGGGGAAATGCTTTATGCACTAACCGGGTTTAAGCTCTCGTTTGTAGATGCTCTAGCAGCGTACTCTCTCCGACGTTCTATTATCTTGAAATATACCGCACTAAAACCTAACCTCTCACGGCCCGCGCATTCTTCCTTACCTGGGACCGTGTTTAGCATTACTTCAGATAAGAAAGCACGTTACGTGAGCCCGCTGGCTACTCTCACGCTTTGGCTACTCTTCCCGTTTTGCAAGGAGAATGTTCGGCGCGTATCGCCTGACTATATCCCATCTAGTATTTTCGCAGATCAACTTGCGAATGACAGCGGAAAGGTCGAATTGTCTCTTCAACCCGCCTTCTTTCTTGAACGAATTGCTCGCATACGAAGCAGGTGTGGCGTACGTCGTCTATGGTCCCACAATAGACACAGTTCGGGTTTTGAACCTTGCCCACTCTGTGGAGATACTCACAGAAATAACCATATCCTATTAAGAATTGGTTCAGGGTAGGGTTAGGCCGTGTGCCAATTGGTTGAAAATCATAAATTTTGACAGAGCGATGGTAAATTCTAACAGTTATTGTGGTGAATATGAACGTCAAAATTTACCCTAGACCAAGGGGCCAGTGTGAGCACACTGCACTACAATTTATGTTCTTATGCGTTATTAAACACTAAAATTTAACAGAATGCCAAAAAAAGCAATATAAAGTCTGAAAACCATGTAAATTGTAAATTTATTCACAGAATATTTGCTTTTTCCATACGTCAAAACTTACTACTGTCAAAATTTACCTTTTCGGTTTTTCACCTAATTTTACTCTGAGAGAAAAAGTTTTCAATTGACACACGGCCTTACTAATTAATGTTTTCAACTCGCAAACTGATTTGTAAGGTTATGTTGAAAATTTAAAATGAAGTGGTTCAACTCATACTAAGCTTACTTATTATTTTAAGAAAAAAGTCTTTGTTTCTATATAATGTAGTTTTTATACAGTAAAGTGATTTTCGGGTCCACTGCGAGTTCACTATAAGCAAGTTCGACTGTACTCGTAACAGAGGCAAAATATTTACTAAATTTGTCACACCCCATACTACTCACTGTCATCGTATTAACAACCCATAAATGCTACTGTTAACATCTTTATTTTTATCACGGTTTATTTCTCTCTAAATTTACAGATTTTTTATGGTATTCACTTGCTTAGCTTTAAGCGTCTTCTCAACGATCGAGGAGTACGAGAAAGATGCGATATATATACTATTTCGTATGGAAATAATAGTTGTAATATGGTTTTCGTTAGAGTTTTGCTTCAGGTGAGATTTTTATTACTTATAATTACTAGTATTCAGCTTTTACAATCTGGTTAGTCAAAAAATGTCTCTTAGTAAAGCTACACAGAGCCAAAAGTACCAAATAAAATAGAACAAAAATAATAAGATATCTATATATTTCTTTCTTAAGTAGATGTGCTTCACATTATTGCAGAGAAAATCTTATTAATGTTTTCAAAGAGAAATCCCATATTATTGAGAAGAGCTTCTTTTTAATATAACAATTTAAAAATAAAATGATATTGCCTTCACCGAGAATCGAACGTACAATTTTTGGAATGCTAAACCCAGCTGTTTACCAACCGGCCATCGTGTACTTATGCTTGCCACAGCTTTGTTCTAAATGGTGTCAAGAATTTCCTCATAAAACCATAGCGATTTCCTTATAGATTTTTTTCGTTTCCACCGTTTCGACTACCCTTTTTCCGAAAAACTGATCATGAAGGCAATCTTATTAATTTTATTAGACATTTGTGCCTCGGTGTAATTATACGAGGACGATTAATGTGAAAATGATTCATCACACATAACACGATTAATCCCGCATCATACATTAGAGTGCTTAAAAAGAAAATTTTTTATAATTGTACCTTTTTTAGAAAGAATTTAGAGATCAGTGAACGATATTGCCTATTTTCCAGAAGAGATTAAACGAATATTTATAGATGATTTTAATACACCTATATAGTTATTTTTAAACGAGGAATTCGTTATGCAAAGAATTCCAAACCCCACTGGTGCAATTAGCATTACTTAAAAAAAAATGTCGTATGAGTGATTTTTATTAGGTGATGTAATTTAATTTGTGCTTAATAGTATTTAATGACACGAATCAATATGGAATTGAATATTAATATGATCTTTGATGTATTAAGTTAGCAAACCTGTATATGAAATAAAAATATTGCAAATGTCAAAACTCAAAATTTTGTACTTTCTCGATAATCTATTTGATATGATTCGGTGTACTTAGCAATTATTTAAATATGCATGTATTAATTTTATTCTGACCTTGAGCGAAATTCTCTTAATTGTGCCAAAAACCTAGATAAACTCAAACCCCCTTATGAACGTGTAACTCAAGTGTGTTAAAAATATTATTTTGATGCACACACAAGTTTACTGCAGTTTATGCCAGTGATAGGATTGTGCGTGTTTTTCCGGAGGTGTGACTGTTAATAATGTGCCACATAAAATTTATGAGAGTTGTCACAAAATGCAATGCTAACCACTAAAGACGACGATCCCGAAATCAGACCTGGGGTTTAGGGATTTAGAATATGTCCGAGGTATATATGCCAGTCATTGTGTTTCAAGTCCCAAATACTTTATTATTCAGTTTGAAAATGGTCTGAGCTACTTAAGGTTTCCCATCCAGTTAGGATCCTCTCACCTCTTTTGGACTCTAAGGGTGTGGATCAGAATTTTATCTGCGATGAAATTCAACGTCCCTGGTTCACAGGATCGCGGCGCCTCATTGCCCACAAATGTGGGCGTGGGGGGTCGGCCAACCATCTCTCTGGATGAAAGCAAACTTGTATAAGGCTATTCAATCTTTTAAGCCTTAGGACCTGATGGCATAACTCCTGTGCAACTACAGAGGTCTTTGGCGATTCCTTGCAGCTGGCTGGCTCCCATCTACGCAAACTGTTTAAGGTTGGGCTATATCCTCGCTTCTTGGAATATTGTCAAGGTTACCTGCATATACGCAGCAGGATCCCTAGGGAGCGTCTTGCGGCATCGCAAAATGCTGACTGCAAGGCTACATCGACTGGAACGACGCTTCATTCCGTTGTTAAACTAATAGAGGGGTCTTTCCAGCACAAAGAGTTCGTGCTTGTGGCATTTATGGACATCGAAGGAGTCTTCAAAAATGTTTTGCCATCTGCCATTGTAAGGGGATTAGCACGAAGGGCAGAGACGGTTTGGTTTTAAGCCGCAGTTTCACTTTGGCATACTCCAAACTTATAGTATTATTGTGGTGACGAATTGTTTTAGCTTATACCGGATCTACAGCTATTGTGATTTCTGCCACTGTGGCCCTACTTGTCGATTGAGGAAACTCCAGTATTTGGTATCTAGGGCGGGGTTTTGAACAGAAATAACTCTGAGGATATGATCGTTTGAGGGGCATTCGTCCTCTTTACCCAATACCCAACAAAGCCACCCTTAACGAATCGCGCTGCTCGTGAAGCGGGTACTAATAGCGCCAAATTGAAGCTTAAACACTTCATTCAGAATGGCCCACCTTATGATCTTCAACTGTTCAAAAGACCATATGGTAGTGGGATAAACTTGTGGGCAGGGCATCTCTAAAAGATCTACTAAATTTTGACTTCGCTGAAGCGCTTGATCGCGGTAAACACAAACTAAATTATTTTTAAAATATTTTGAAAGATTCTTTGTTAAGGATGGAGAACCGCCTTAGGATTTTCTGTGCATTTGCTCCGCCTCTTCTCAGGTATGAGGCGGATAAATTTGTCATGAACTATTTTTGTTACAGATACATTATGTAGAAGGCTGCATAATTGTAAAATTGCGTTTAGGGATGTTATAACGTATCATCCATGGTAATTTTTTCCGACTTGACATAACATTTGTTAAGTTATGTTCCGATAAACTAACTTGGTGAACATCCCTGATACGGATAAAAAAAATTTGTGTTTTCTTCATTCTTAGAAAAGTGGGGACTTTTTAAGTCAACCCGAAATTTGAAGTCCAAACCAATAACTTTGAAAATTGAGCAACACTAGCGGCTGCGAAGATTTGAAAATTAATACAAGTATCAATTTGAAGTTATTAAACTGCACCTAGTGAAAGTGGTAAACTTAGCGAAAGGACTTACATCTTTTTATAGTCTATATATAGCTTATGTATGTTAGTATGTTACAGGATATCAACAAGTGTTCGGACATATATGTATATATATTAGAGCGTCTCGGGCTTACAGGCAAAAAAAAAAAGTCGGCCGTACCTCTCCTCATACGAAGTGTTTTTGAAAAACATTTAAAAAAACATTTTTTTTTTGTGGCAACCCTAGATGTCGCCCAATTACATTTTTCTTCAAATCTTTGCCATTTGTTGTCGGATTTTAAAGTTTGACACATCAATTTTTTCGTCTCAAAGAGGAGATTCATTGAGCTTGGGCGACTTCTAGGGTTGCCAGAAAAAAAATACAACTTTTTTTTTAAATCTGTTTCAAAAACACTTCATATGAGGAGAGGTACGGCCGACTTTTTTTTGGTGATACGCTCTAATATATATATATGTACAGTACTAAAGGAATTAAATTAATGAATAGTTTTTTGTGTCACGCATTTCACTTGTACTCATTTCTGTTGTTTTTTTTTCTATCCTTTAAACTAACGCTTCTTCAACTTTTTTGTGTTAACATTGCCATTCGTGACAAACAGACTGTGGTCATCCGGCTGTCGTTCACGCTATCAAGGATGTGTGGGACGGCTGAAATTCGTGAAACGACCGTTTTGTATTATAGGTAAGTTATATGGCACAATAAAAACAACAAGTACAGTATACATATGTAGTAAGGCTAATTCGTGCTAGCTTGACTAGCTCAAAAAAGTAGTTAATTAATTTGTATAATAATATGTTTGTGTGCGTGTTTGTTTCTTTGTTCCATTTCCGTTTCGCAGATATTATAACAATAGCCGCCTCTTCGGTGGTATTAGGCATGGGCACCTCCGGTCAGGTGTTCGCAACAAGTGCACTTCGTGGGTTGCGCTTCTTTCAAATATTGCGCATGGTGCGCATGGATCGGCGTGGCGGCACGTGGAAGTTGCTGGGAAGCGTCGTTTACGCACACAGACAGGTAAATTAATAATTAGGTGGTCAAATATTTTAATTATTTAATATGTATATGTATTTTGTTAATTTGTATTTTTTTAATTCCTAACTTTATTTTTGTCTCTCTTTATAGGAACTCATAACGACTATGTATATAGGTTTCTTAGGACTAATATTTGCATCATTCCTCGTTTATTTAATGGAAAAAGATGTAAATAAAAAATTTAGTAATTTTGCACAGGCGTTATGGTGGGGAGTTGTGAGTATTTATCGAATCAAATTTCATTACTAACTGAAGATTTTCAGAAAGAAATAGAAATGAAAAATTATTTTTCTTGTATGTATATTTTCTTAAAGGCTGATTCACACGGGCCAATTTTCTGATCGATTTTTTATCGTTCCACCGTGTAAATAGCAGTTCGATCGATTCACACCTTGTATTTAAAGGTTAAATTAAAAATTTAATCAGAAAATCGACTAGAAAATCGACCCGTGTAAATCACCCTTAATGGAATCTGAACAAAATAAAAACCCTCTTCACTTAAATTTCTTTCTTGTAACTAACTGTAAAACAGATTTTTTTATGTCATTAATTTGAAATTTCCACAGATAACTTTGTGTACAGTGGGCTACGGTGATATGGTGCCTGAAACCTGGCAGGGTAAATTGATTGCGTCATTCTGCGCATTGTTGGGTATTTCGTTCTTCGCATTGCCTGCGGTAAGTGGATGAAGTAAATAAAGTGTTAAGATGAAGTAGCTCTAAGCCAGTGACAAATCTCGATATTAATAGGCGTATTAACTGGGCACTGCCTCATTGGTAGGCACGCAGAAAGACTAGGTGTGCCCTACCGACGATGCTGTAGGAGTTGTAAGGATGATGAGGAGGAGGAAACGGTGGAGCACCTCATCTGCAACTGCCCGGCTTTAGGTGGCACGAGAATGCGCTTTTTGGGAGTTCCCTTCCTGGTTAGCCTACGCCAGGTCACGGAGCTGGACATTAAGGACATGATGGCCTTCATCAAGTCATCTAAATGGTTCGAGGAGGAGTAACGGTGTCGGTATAGGAACGTCAGTCCCGGGATTCTGCTATGTGGAGAATTCCGTTAATACCGGGATTTTCCATATGGCAGGGTCCCGGAACTGACTTTCCTAGTGTTGGTGGTATCACAACGGGCCTTTTAATACTGGCCTAGGTGTGCCTCTGCGGCAGCCACTTGAACCTAACCCTAACCTAAGCCAGTGACAGCCACACATAAAGTGTGCATAAGGTGAAAGCTTTCCTACAAACAAAAACCGAAAGGCTTAGTTATATGAATGACTTAGAGGATTTCCTTATCATTTTTAAAATACTCGTAGAGAGAAATGTGAGAAAATATAAATATTTAAGAGCGGATGGCAGTACGTCACGTATAGCAATGTTTAAAAGAATTTTCGAATTTTTTATTACTGTATCTACCTAACATAACGTGACAATTTTTCCTGATAGAACTACTTCAACTGTATAAAACATGATAAGTAGACTATGAATCTAAAAAACTTATAGGCACTGCCGGATTAACCCTAAAGCAGAATAGGCAACTGGCTATAGGCCCCGGGGCCTCGTCTACCCCCAAAAAGATATATATTCTAATGCACGTACTTAAACTTTAGTTGAAAACTGGGTCGTTCTCGGCAGAGTTCGGCAACTTCCCGAGTGTATTTCCGTTCGGAATCGCCATAGAACATGTCAATATCATCATCATCTTTCTCAACTCCTACTGAGGCATAGGGCTACAAATAAAACCATGTTCTCACACTTCGAACGTAAGCCCAACAATTACTATTTTCTGGTTAACAGCAACTTATGTCCGGTTTTTAGTGGAAGTTTAAACCACAGACAAAATTTACTAGCGTATATCCCATATAAATTGACCGTTTAAACAAAGTTTAAACTCGCACTGAAGTTTTAACTTGCACTGAAAAACCGGGCCATAAACATTGCAGGGAAGCCTAAAACCACTAATAGATGGTCCTTTGCAAAGGAGATCTGTTAAGAGGTTTTCTAAGAGGTTTTCCATCATATTACGTCAATAGTTGGCCACCTTTCCGATAATCTATTATTTTTAGGAGTAACCTGCTTGGACGTATCTTCACTTGCAAGTCAGCCAGACATGTAGTTTTGCTTTAAGTCCCTATAAAGCTGCCTCCATCTCGAAGAACCAGAAAATATCATTAGCCCCCCTTCTAGTTTGATATATTCCTAAAATCACATAAAGCTGTACTTCTAGACAGAAATTAAAAATCATTGAGAATGCTAGAGTTGCATGATCCGCCTATTCCATAACGAAGGCCATGGTTAGGATACAGCAGCAAAAAGTTACAAGTTGGGGCTCCTCAGACTTGTTTCAAAATTATAACGAAATGCTAATTTTCTCAGCTATGTCCCTTTTTCCCCCCAATGGGGTACCTAATTCGGGGATCTGCGAGGCATGGTGACTCAGCAAACAAAGTTTTTAACGTTAAAGAAATGTAGAAAATAACATAAGTTCTCGATTGCTGAACAATGATTTTCTCGAATTGAGAATGAAGTCCCTTTTTCTGTTAGAACACTATATTTCTAACGTTACACGGTTAAAAAAATGAGCCTAAATTTTAAACCTGTCTAAAGTTTAAGCGATTTTTTAAACTTTTTTTGAACTATTTTAAACCTTCCAAAAGTTTAAAAAGAATTTCAATTTCTTTTTTAAACTTTTTTTGAACTATTTTAAACCTTCCAAAAGTTGAAAAAGAGTTTCAATTTCTTTTGGTTTCGATTTAAGATCTAAATGAAAAAGCAAACTAATTTTTTTTTTTTTTTTTAGTTTTGCCCTCAAAAATTGTATGCTTGGGATAGCTCAGAGCAGTTGGCTGTGACTCCTGAGCGCTTTCGTTCGAGCTCTACCAATTACCACATTTTTTTCGTCATCCCTTGTCAATTTTGGTTTTGTAACCGGTTTCGGCGATCCGCCATCTTCAGTGTTTGATTTCGCTTGTTACAAAACCAAAATTGACAAGGGATGACGAAAAATCGTTCCAATATACATCTGGTATCCACCCTGTCGGAAAAACACAAAACCAAATTAACCCACATTTTTTTTTAGTTTTATTTTATTCTTAAAACTTTTCGGTTTAAAATTCAACCTTTTCGGTTAACAATTTTTGTTTTGTTTTGATTTATTTTTGAAAGCTTATTCAAGATTGAATTTTGTCCACAAGTCCCAGCCAACGGACAAAATATAATTTTTTCTTTAAAAAAATTTTTAAAACATTTCTGGTTTAAAATTGAAACCTATTTCATTTAACCAATTTTCTTGAAAACTGGTCTAGTTTAAATTTGAAACCAAATTTGGTTTGGTCATATTATGTAGTCCAAAAAAGGTTAAAATTTAAGCTCAAATTTTTAACCGTGTAGTATAAGAGAATGCGTCTAGTTATCTAATCTACCTCAATCTCTCGCTAAGATGCTCCTAAAATATTTATCATTATACTAAATAGTCCATCGGAGGTAGTCCAGAGATCTCGATCTTGTGAATATATGTATGTATGAAATTTACTACTATTCTATAAAAGTTCTGTGAAACGTCACTGTGATCAAAAATAGAACCAATTCACTTGACATTGTTTCTTATCATTCAAATGCCCTTGTGGGCTTGTACTTGAAAATTTCGTATGTTTCAAAACTATGTAGAACATGTTGGTGTATATTTAGCATTAAACCAATGTGCCCTTAAACCTGCAGTCAAACCAGCTAGGTGCGTACTATTCCAAAGTAGTATGAATACATAGCCCAAATAGTGAGGAAACATTAGGATGGTCCATATTTGTATGGAAACAAATTTAACATCAGACTTTCTAAGGCTCAACCACTGCATCGATAATACTATAGCTGGTTTACTATAGTTCAGATTACTTTCAGACTAGTTCTATTAGATATTTCGCCGCAGGCATAATTACTTAATTTAAAATTTGCATATGAAGGCAAACTTTACAATGTAAAGTTTACATACGTACTTACTTTATACGCTACTATACCTTGCAAATGATTATTTTTAGGGCATTCTTGGCAGCGGTTTCGCCTTGAAGGTACAACAACAACAACGGCAAAAGCATATGATACGACGACGACAGCCAGCGGCGACGCTAATACAAGCCGTTTGGCGTTGTTATGCTGCGGACGAACATTCAATATCGATCGCTACATGGAAAGTACACGAAGTGCCTTTGCCAAGCCCGCCCACCTCGTAAGTAGTCAAATTATTAGCTAAAAAAGATGATTAACAACTAATTCAATCTGGAAAAAATAAAAAAATAAAAAATTAAAAGAATTCTAAAAGCTTTTAGGCCTAGAATAAGTGTTTTATAAGCATGCTCCCGACTGTTGCTTAATTGCTTAGAAATTGTCTTTGTCTACATAGCGCAACTCCAACTCAATTTTAGTAGAGCTGAAAATAGTACTACTACTTCAAATCATGATACAATAATTTACAAGGCAGTTGCAAGTCTTCTCCGCTTAAAACAAATGTTCCCGAAGTGATCCTGAAAAAAGCCCATCCTGAAATTATCCTGATAACAAATTTGAAATTATCCTGAAAATGTCTCAAAATTATCCCGAAAATGTCTCAAAATTATTCGAAATGATTCTTAAAAAAATCCCGAAACGATCCTGAACACAACCTAGCCTTGAAATTATCCCCACGGATTCCAAAAACTTTAAAACATGTTCCCGAAAAGGTTTCCAAACTATACCGAAAATCCCGAACAAATTTCGAAAAAAGCCTCGTAATGATGACGAATAAGTATCGGTATGATCCTGAAAACAATCCTGAATCTGTCCCGAAAATATCTCAAAACTAAATAGTCCAGGCTTAAGACGTTTTTCGAGGTTGAGTTAGCATTTTACAAATTCGGTCAATATAGACATTTGAAACAACAATAATTCCCACAGAACCAAATTTTTGCATACAGCTTAGGTTTACGTTCAGATAGAAAACCTCAAAAGTCCTCATCGATCCCATGTGTGTTAAAAAAGTTATTCGGTGACAATGGTCAAAATTTTAAGTTTCTTGGACTCTACAAATAAGGTCCAGCATTTTTTCTCTAAGGAAATTTTATGAAAATATATGCTACGTATGTGCTTTTCAGGATTTTTCTCGAAAACTTTAATATGCATGGAAAAATGTTTCTTCCCCATCGACAATGAAAATGGTTAGTTTTGTAAGGCCTCGAGCTGGAGCCACCTTTTCTCCATGCATAGTATCAAAAAATACTAGTCCTGTAAATTTAGTTTATCTTGTATAACAAAAATTCCGACAGGGAAAATTTGGATTTTTCTTGACTTTTCTCCACGAATAACTTTTTTGTCACAAATGGAATCGATGAGGACTTTTGAGGTTTTCTATCTGAAGGTAAACCTAAGCTGTATGCAAAAATTTTGTGGCACGGTTTTAGTGTAACTACCTTGAAAGTGATTGTAACATGCTTGAAATTGTCTTTTGTTTTATATTGACAGCTGTCACACGTTTTACAAACACTAAAATTTTAAAACAGGCCTTTTACCAACTAACACTTCACCGCCAACTAAAAAAAAACGATAGCACCGCCAAAGCAGTGCACTACTTTTTTAGCCTCAAATATAATTACCTACACAATGCAGCAAACTTTCACTCAACACTTTTTCGAAACACTTATGAATTATTAGCACGTTAACATCGAGCAAAATATGAACACAATTAAGTAATGTACTCAGGTCTCAGATAATCCACAAGATTTATTTAAAACAAACAATACAAATTTTAAGAAATCTATTCTATCCCAATCTTCCTACTAAGATATTGAAATCTGAGTGGAAGGTAACCCTATTTCAACATATTTTTAGAATCTTTTTTAAAAAGGCCCGACTTCAGAATTTGGTTGAAAAACGTGCCATCTTATAATATTTTTCAATTGTCGCTTATATCAAATTTTGATTCAAAAAGCCCCTATCTCTGCGGAATCTTAGCAACGCACTGCTCTAGAAACACCCGTGAGAACCCGTCCGCGCAACTCATCACTCTGGAGCAAACCTCTTCACAATTGTTGCTTAAGTGCTCGACGGCCGTCTTTGATAGTCGTCCCTCAATGGAGCTCCAAACCGGCAGTACTCGCCTTCCATTATTTCCTTCAGCAACGACCAGGGCAAACTGGAGATGGCCGCCTCTCTATAGGTTCGCGTCGCTAATGCTGCGGCAATAGTGGAAGGGCCCTCATCATTGTCCTTGCCCTATTTGACATCGCGCTCGTTCACCTAATGTGATCGGTTGAGCTTTGCCGACTATCTTGGTTTTGGTTGTTGCTGGGGTGCTGGCTTGTTGGCACGGGCAGTCTTGTACTCCGAGAACACTCTCTCGCACACCACTCTCCTCATTTTCCCTAATTTTGTTCAGAATGATCACAGGTCTGTTATATTTAGCTATCTCCATAGTACTCGGGGACTTTTTGGAAGCCTCGTACGTTTCCGTTCTTCGTTTTAAGCACAGAAACCTCGACACCTTGGCTTAGGGTGGTGCACCAGGCTGCGGGTGCACTGCATCCTCCAGTTAAGCCTCTTAGCCACGACACGGCGCCCAATGATGCTATGCGTGAAATACATTTTTGTTTCCTTTCGAAACACAATCAACTTAAATACGTTCATAATATATATATTATGTATTGTCATTTTCTGGTAGGATTTTATAATTATTTCCTATGCTGATCCGTTTTTTTCGCTTTTGAGAACTGAGTACCATACTTTCAACTAAAACACTCTTGCGATTTTCTTAAAAACACCTCACTCTCTTTTGTTTTTGAATTTTGACATAACGTTACATTTTCCAATGGGTTTTAAACAATTAACTACAAATGTGTATATATATTTTTATGTCTATTTTATTTTTACAGTTCGGAGTATTGGGATAGATTATTTAAGAATTTAAGTGAATATAGGTAAACCGAATAATAAATATTTGCATTTAATAAAAGAAAACACCAGCATTAAAAAAGACACACACTCAAACACATGCTCTCAAGTGCCAAAAACACATCCAATTTGTAAAGGCTCATCCATTAACTAAATGTACCAAATGATATGTGTTAGAAATCTTTCGCTAGATAAAATAGATAGCTAGCTATAAAATATAGCAAATGTGAATTGTGTGTAATTATATGCGGCTAACAAACTAAACTCCTTTCACTCACAAATACAAACACATACATTGAAAAAAATTCTACATTGAAAATTTTATATTTTGTAGCTTAGCAGGTAGTCTACGTCTAACCAAGTCAATGTTACTCTTAATCTAACTCTCACGTTTAAATCTCATACAACAATATCTATCTTTTATATGTTACTTCACTATTCTATATTCTTTTGTATGTATGTATGTGTGTTTTTTTCTATCAAATTTAGACGAGCTTCATCAAGCTTTAAGCACAATGCCTCCTTCGTAACACGTCTCCCAACAATACGACGGCATCGAGCTCAAAATGTTCCGCCTCGTGAAGTGAACACGATTATACCGCAGGGTCCAACAAAGATCACCAAATATACACGTACAATACGCGATATAAATGCGTCTGTGGAGAACTTGGGTATGTTGGTTCGCTTAAAAGCACTACATAAATTTCTTTATTGTATGTGAAAAAAAACACACTTTTTGCACCAAAAACTTTACATCACTAACGAAAGCGAACCTACACAAAGAGTCCATCATCACTCATGATACAAAAAGTATGCGATGAAATAAAGCAAACAAGAAAATGCATAGGGTAAATGTACAAGTTGTAGAACAGGCAGTACAGGTTATTTTCTATTAAACCACAATAAATTTCAATAACGAGATCTGTCTGCAGCCTATTTGTGTAACTGTATTCTATATTATGACATCGCACTCACTTTCTCTGTTTTTTTTTTTAACCCTATCGCTTATGTCATTTTAACCTGAAGCAATGGTCAATTTGAGATCGCTTGATGTTTCCAACTGGCACTAGTTAGTGGTACGAGGAAGATACCGTTAAAAAATTATATTTGATTTAATCGATACTTTTTTCGCATCAAATCGGAAAAATCGATTCTCCAAAATCTCTCATCCAGCTCTCCAGTATGGTCCGATCTATTTTAATATTATGTGGGGTTCATGCTAGGCCTGCATTTTGCATTCTCCTCACATTTTTGCATTTAGCTGAAAATGTAGCATTTATTTATGCATTTACCATACAAATTTTGACAGATAAATGCTACTTAATGCAACTTTATTCCCGAATTTAGCATTTTAAATGCAGAAACAACCCTACAATCTTCGAAAAAAAGGGTATTCGAACTCAAAAAGTTGAGTAGGCAGTACTGGTTTTATGATATTCTTTCACTCTCTTTCATTCGTAAACAATTGTCAAATTTTTTGTGTTGATGAACTTGCAAACCGGCGCGCGCTTTTGGAAATTAAATTAAAACAAGTAAGGAAAGCTGCCTTCGGCTATGCCGAAGGCTAAATACCTTTTATGAATAAGCGTCACGATTTTCACTGTTTGATCCCAGTACAGCCTGTGTGAATTTAACTCAAGCTCATACCGAAATTATCGGAGCTTTCGATTATATAGGGGGCGATGTGTTATATTGGTCCAATCTCATTGAATTTTAACATCGACATTCCACATTCTAAAATAGCAATAGTTACGAAATTTCACGTTCCACCTTATATAATTACAGGAGTTATCTACCAAATCCGTTTATCGGAACAATCGATTGTATGGGAGCTATGTGAAATATTTATCCCATCTCGATGATTTTCAACATCGATATTTCACATATACAAATAGCGATACCTCCAAAACTTCACGTTCCTACCTCTTTAATTGCAGGAGTTATAGCCCAAAATACGCGATACCTACAAAACTTCACGTTCCTACCTCTTTAATTACAGGAGTTATAGCCCAAAATACGTTTATCGGAATAATCGATTGTATGGGAGCTATGTGTAATATCGGTCCGATCTTGCTGGTTCCGACTAATGATTCCTTTATTGGAAAATGGTGGCCGCATACGAAATTTCAGCCAAATATCTCAAAAACTGAGGGACTAGTTTACGTTCAAACAGACAGACAGACACACAGAGCCAAAAAGTTCACCTATAATCAAAGAGATCGACGTCTAAAAAAGCTTTTTGGCGAGTGGGGACAAATTTGAAGAAATTTGTGCTAGGAAATCTTCTAGATTTTAGCTTGAACTTCTTCTCAAATTTATTGAAAAGGAAATCGGCTAAAAAGAAGGAGTTAGCTTCTTATTTATGAATTTTTTATGTACTTTTGTCAAAAACGTTCAATTGTTAGAAGAAATCTGCTTGTTTTTATGAGAAAACCTGTTTAAAGTAAATTAATGTGAACATCCTCTTATTTTCACTAGACTCATATGGAATTTATTGAAAAGGAAAACTATATATTTTTAAAAGATCCCTTATTAATACAAATTCAGGTGTGCCTTCTTCAAATGTGTAATTGGACGCTACCAAGCACAAGTACACGATAGCATCATGGTAGAGATCTCCGTTCAGCAGTTAATAATTCTTAGTTCGATTCGCGGTGAAGGCGATAAGGCAAGTGGACATGTGGTGAGGCAAAAAGAACAAAGGTGTAATTAGACGTTGGCAAGTTAAGTATACGATGGCATGGTAGTGTAGATTAGACTAGACTAGACATCTGGGTTGAGCGTTAATTTTTTTTTTTAATTTGAAATATTAAAAAGAAAATCTTCTTAATATTATATGATTATCTACTCAGTTTTATTAAAAAGAGACACCCAGTCATAATAAGATGGGCATCTTATTGGAAAAATATCATGGAGAAATCATTCCGATCATTTTATGTGTCTTTTTGCTCTGTGCAGACAGACAGACGGACATCGCTTAATCAACTCATCTCGCCATCCTGATCATTTCGGTATACTTATTGATGGGTCTATCTCTTCTTCTTCTCATACTTACAAACATCGGACCAAAGTTATAATACCATTTCATGTTCATGAAAGGTATTAAAAGTGAAACTACAAGCGATTTGATGTTTGTGAAACCATTCAAATCTTTCAAATGTATAAAAAAGTGTAAAATTGTGTATATGTGCTCATAACCTAAAAAATTGCAACCATGATTCAAATTGAGCCAAATGTGCAAGAACGCTTTTCGAAAGCTCATGTCCGAAAATGCAAAATGCTGCATTTTTAATGCACCATGAACCCCACATTATATAAAAAAATACCGATTTTACTGAGGGAAGGGCCAAACTCAATATTAACCCTGCAAAAAATTGTGCGATTAATCCCTAAAGAGAGTTGTCCTCGATTAATCCCTTTCGGGTACAACTGGTCTACAATTTGCCCAACACATGCCTTACGGATAGAGTTGGGGATTAATCAGACTGATATCTTGGGGATTTGGAAGGCTATATCCTATCCAATCCAATAGGACACTATAATTTTAATAACACTTACCCGTGAAAGCTCCTAGGAGCTGTTACAAATATGAATGGGGAAAACTTTAGTTTACACTTTACACAAGCGACGAATCTACATTCATACCCGTTCTGGTATAAAAGGGGTACAATTAGTCTCTCCATAGGACATGCTCGAACAAATGCGATTAAAACTCTCCATACAAAGAGACTAGAAAAAGTAGTAGTCTCCTGTTCCTCTGCGATTGATCCCGGATGCATCCGGGACTAATCGAATTTTTTGCAGGGAAGCTACTCACTGGACCACCTGTTCTTTAATGCGTCCTATCCCTTGTACATTTACCTAAAGCTGGGCGATAAGAATTAAACATAAAATCGATTGTGTCTATTTATTACTGTAATCGTTACCGAAATACTAAAACAATAAAAATTACGACCACCAGAATCTTAGGCTTATTGCTATAGTTATCGTTTTCTTCAGTAATCGATATAATCTGCTGATTTCGTTTACCGTAATCGTTATACCACATTTTTAATTACGTTTTTTGACTACTTTAATCTAGAGTTGGGTTTTTTGCAGTTCAGGGAAAGCGCTAGTTTGCTCCTAGTTCATTCAAACAATTGAACTAGTTCTTAAGGATCTTGGCTCGATAACCTTATTAAACTTTTGTTAGGCCAACCTCATGTTGATTGAGAAAATCAACTTAAATTATTTAAAAGGAATTTCTTTACGTTTTGTACTAACAGCCAAAGTAAAACTAAGTTTCAAAAAATTAAATTGGTTGCCATACTGCGGTTTTAATATGTGATAACGTGGAAAGTTTCTTAAATTACTTACATATATTCTCAACTGAAAAGTAACCTTAGAAAATCTTAGTTATTTTTACTGAACGAACTAGTTCAATTAAACGATTTAATTCCTTAATTTTTAGTTCAAAAAAGTACTTAAGTCTATTTTAGTGCAGCAAAAAAGTTGAAAGTCTTGTGATGACTCCTAACAAACGTTTTATAAACGTCATACTCATCGCCCAGCTCTGCATTCAGCCTACATACTTACATATGCGTTCGTTACTCAAAATCGCTTCTAGCTCATACCTCAAAAAAAAAAAATACATGAGTATTTAAGGACATATTAATGTACTTGATTAAAAACACAAATAATTACTCAAGTACTGTTTAAGCACCAAAGTACACGCAAACTTGTTTCTATTCCATTTCATATTCATACCTATATGCCCCCACAAGTTTATTAATTAAAGGTTTATTCATACATACATATATTTTTGCGACTAACTGTTTCATTACACATTCTAATTTTTCCAAAAGTCATCCCAAAAATAAATTTTACAATACTTTTTTACGCATAACTAAAAATGTATACCTATTAAGTACCGAAAATTTGAGCAGGGTTGTATTTGTGGGGTTAAATAAAGTTTCTATCGTCCGAAAATCTAAAAACACACCTCCTCCAATATTTAGTTTATGCGTTAAAATGCCTACGCACTTGTTTCACAAAAACAATGTTTGTAGTGTCTAGTACTTTCGTTATTGTTGTTACTATTACTATTATTTTAAAGTAAAATAATTTTTCTATACGTACTCGTGTTTATCCCTGTAAGTTTTTCTTTGATTGTTTAGTTGTTTAACATCATTTTGGTGCCATTTTGTCCCAAAAAGGATATTTTCCTGATTTATTTTTTTATTACTTTTTGCTGCCTTCTTTTATACATTTCCAGAAATTGTACAAAATGGCAAAACTTTAGATTCCTGTTTTAGTGAAGATTCGGTGCTAGAAACAACTGTTTTGAAAAAGAACTCCGATGGTAAGTGCAGTTGTTGTCAAATTCAAGTCGTTGCTAATGGATGTTGTCGTCTAGTTGTTTATCACTTCTAACCATAAAGAAAAAAAAACCTATTTGGAAACAAACAATTATTGAAAAAGAAATCATACATCTTATTTTTATAAGCAGATAACTGCAGGCGCCAAAACAAACCAGGCATGCAAAATATGAGAACATTTTTTTGTTTATAGTTTGAAAGGCATCAACTGCCAACTCTTTTAAGCTGGAAGCGAACAAAATTTTAAGTTTGTATTTAAGAGGCATTTCCGAGTCCATAAAACAAATTAAAATCTTGCTATTTTGAGTTAGAGGTGAATTTTTTAATTCAATGAAACGATTAGTGCATTCAAACCACTGAACTAGTTCCTAAGGCTTAGTTCGGATACCTTATAAAACTATAGTTCGACCAATTAAACTAATTCAATAGTTTGTGATAGCAGCCGAAATTTTCATTTACACTGGTCGATTTTCTAATCGATTTTTGTCGTTCTACCTTGTAAATAGCAATACGATCTATCCACACTTTGTATTTGAAGGTTTAAAGCAGGGATAGTCAGGGCTTTCAACCTACTGAGCGATACAACAACAACGTCATACTTTCTACAACAACATCGTTCTTGGAAACACAAAAAATTACTCGAAAGAATTATTATTCCATTGCTCTAAAAATTCACCGCAACTGGTATGCAACGCAATTAAAAAATAAAAACCAATACAACTGAACATATGTATATACGTACATATGGAGCTACATATATGCACGACCAACCAACATAAAATCTGAATTCGAAATGCATTAAATGTGCGCCATTACAATGATTTTTTGTATTTTTTGCGAATCTGGTTTGTTGTTGTGAGCCACAAAGAGCAAGATGTTGTTCATGTAGAGCGGCAGTGAGCAGACTGAGCCACTACGCGGCGATGGCTGGTTTAAAGCAGTGGAACGACAAAAATCGACTAGAAAATCGACCTTAATATTGGGTGAGAAAAGCAAGTTATATTATTTGAAAGGAATTTCATTTTGTTTAGCAATAACAACCCAAGTATCATTAACCCCCTGAATTATGTCACAAAATTTAAGATTTGTCGTTCGAGATTCGGAATTGGACAACATGGAATTGGAAAACGAACTGTCCCTATAAGTGACTTTTGTCTCTATAATGGCCGGTTTTACAATACATTTTTTAGTCGAACTTAAGTTTAGTTTAAGATTTGGCGTTTTACCAACCAATTTTTAGCGAAACTTAAGTTGAACTTAACCCCAGACTTCTGTAAGCTGTCTCTAGTCACTAATAACAACAAAAGTCAGTAATAGAGACATTTTGTATTCTAATTCCATTTCGCCTATATCAAACCTCAAACGATAAATCTCAACTTGAGATTAGACAAAATTACAGAATTCGGGGGTAAGTAGCCAGCTTTGCTGTTAGAAGTGTTCGTTGAGTGAGAGAGAGTTTTGTAAAAATCTCTAAAAAACTCAAATTTGCTAAGTTTTCGTCGAACCTGAATCAGTAACTCACAGACAATAACAAAATGTGCTCTTTCGCCGCTGAATTCGCCGTGATTTGTTTTCAACAAACGCTTTTTAGGAATAGTTATGAATAATTATGAAAAACTAGCAGCAAGCGAACGAATATAAAACATTTCGTTGCGTGTTGCCGTATTTCACCATGAAATATTGGCCAAACTTAAGTATGCATTGTAAAACGTAAATTTGGTCAAATACATAAATTGTTATTAGCTAAGGATTTGCTGAAGTAAAACTTTAGTCAAAATTTTATGATTTAGGTACCTGGAGAGATTTGAATATGCTTCCAAAACAGCGACTAGAAACTTAGGTGGTCTACATATGTAGGCTTCGTAATTGTGTAAAGCTCATAAAAGTGGTTTTTTTATACATATATATATTTAGTATTTGTATACGATTTATGAATCGCCCGATGGAGGTCAGTTCGAATTAGAGCTGAACAGGTTAAACATATATTTATAGGGATTTTATAAAGAGACTTGTGGACTCTGCAGATATTATCTCGAAAAAAGGTCCATTAACTCTGAGGAGATATCTCCGAAACCATTGAGATATTGGAATTACAAGGCTCGTTAGCACCTTTCGTTTGAGACCCATATTATACTAACACATTTTTGGTCACCCAATTAATTTTTAATGGTAATTCCATTCAGCAGTTTCGAGTGATACAAAACTTCTAAAACGCTTGATTTGAATTCCATTGGCTTAAAAATGATTGACCCTATAATTTTTTTCTTTTTTTTTTGTCGTATATCTGCAATGTACAGACATCACCCTGTTACAACTTTATTATATGTAGAGATTTCTCGCTAGATGTCGGCTGAGTTGCTATACTTGAAAAATCCGTTTTTATGATCCAAAATTTTGATTAACTTTAGCAGTTATGTTTATTTGGTTTTGTTATCGAAGACTCTGTTTTTAAAATAAGCCCGATACGTCGCGCTGGAATCGAGATATTGAAAAAAAGGAAATTATGTTCCGTTTTGAAAGTTGCAAAATTTTATCTGGAATCTAGTGATCCAAATCGATTTAAATCTACTGAACGGATTTTACATAGGCATTTTTTCACTAGATATCAGTGGGGTCGCGATATTTGCAAAATCCTCATTTAAGATCCGATACTGTTCGGTGTTTTTTCGAAAACTCTCTTTCAAAAAATAAACCCGCTAGGTAGCGTTGGGGTCGAAATATTAAAATAACCCTATTAACTACTGAATTTTGGCGGTTTAGTATTTGGATAAGTCCTCCCGACATAGGCGGGCAAAAGTCGTATTATCCGATTCTGTTCACTTATGTTTGGTATTTATCAAAAACTAGGTTTGAAAAGCCCGCTAGATGACGCTGGAGGCGAAATATTAAAAAACCTCTACCGATCTGTCAGAACTAAGTACTGGAACAATCCGGATTTCAGTCGTTAATTCATAATCATTACCTCATAGGTATACGGTCATTCAACTCGATTTACCTTGTAAAGCTAGTGCTACAGTCACTCTATATAGTGTATAACTACTCGTATGCCGTACTTGATGTCTCTGAATATGTTAATTATCTGACTGCTATTGAATGTAAGTGTTCTCCAAAAACTTTCCGTTTCACCCATAGCAAAGTCTAATCCCCGTCTAACCGGTAGTCAACGAAGGTTCAGCTCAATTTCTCTTGGAAGTTTTTGTAGGAGTACGTCAGCAACGGACACCAACAATCAAAACCAAACAGAGCGACAACAACAGCATGAGCAAGAACTTGCGCAATACCGCCAACATCAAGAACAACAACAACAACAAGAACATCAACAACAACAACACCCACACCAATCTAATCGGCAACGTAATTGCATATCAACACAACAACAAAAACAACTTAATTTTAAGGAACCGACTGCCACAAAAAAAATGTTTAATAAACAAAATAACTCTTCACTGCCAACAAATTCATTAAAACCGCATCAAATTGATTTGGAAGCGCAGAGTCCAAACGATAGCATGACTGCCATAGCAAATATGCCACCAATGGTTTTTTGTGGTTTAATGCAGGGCGGATTTTTTGGTTCAAATATTTCACTGCCTCAAATGTCAAATTGTGATGATGAATCAAACGATGAACGACTCTATAATCGGACACAAATTCTGGAGCCGCGTCTACTTGCGAGTGTACACGACAATCGCGGCGCCAGTATGCGTGAAGGGCGATTTCAGTTTGGTGGCCAAAATGCTGGTGGTGGTGGTGGTGGTGGTAGTGGAGATGAAAGAGGAGGTGGTGGTGCTCGTAGCCGTCTTGGAGGCCGCGGTTGGGGTATTGTGGGTGGACGACGTAGGTGCTTAGACAGTGGGTACTCGTATTGATATTACTTCAATTAGAAACAAATTTAATTCGCTAGTCTCAATGTGTAGGTGATGTGGTACAAAAAACAAATGCTCGTCGATCTCGAACTTCGGAATCTCTTCTATGTAGAAATTGTGCTAGAAACCTGTCCTAAAAACGAAAGAAAAACTTTTACAAGATTTGTGTGAGCCTCCTTTGCTGTACTCAGCGTATA
The DNA here is from genome assembly GCA_964058755.1 of Campiglossa producta. NCBI lineage: Eukaryota > Metazoa > Arthropoda > Insecta > Diptera > Tephritidae > Campiglossa > Campiglossa producta. Next base: position 121,770,395 of record CAXKVI010000004.1, read on the forward strand.
AATAAATGTATGGAAAAAGTTCCATTGCTGTTGTGTCTTTAAATATTAACCTATGTAGGTAGAGAACCTGTACTTTTATAAATAACATCCTCTCCAAAGTGTTGATACAAAAAATAACTCTGTAGGCCTTTCGCTCGTAAATGCACACTGTTAAAATTTAAATTTGTTGGTATACTTATTTCTTCTCATTTTGCTGTTTATTTAGAACCACCTATTCTTATGTTTCTTAATTTTTTACTTTTTACCTCTACCTGTATTCACATATATCATGCGCTCTCAAGGAACTCTCGCACATTTCATTTTTACTTTATTAACCCTATACTTACTGGTAACTACATTAACTAGTATATACTACTTGTATACTCGTAATTTTAGTAGTTGTCGTACAAAATTGGATTTGTGTGTTTGTAAAATTGTAAAAGATATATGTATGTAAGGTTTTATGTAGTACTTATTTTAAACTTTCTTGGTCTTGTTTTTTATTTTTTTCTCTCTGTATGCAGATGAAGATGAAGAGCCGCGATATACGCAGTTGACATGTCAACATAAAACGGCCATAAGATTTATCAGAAAGGTAAGTTAGATAAAAAAATTCCAGTCAAAATCACTCGCAGTCAGGTGTATGGGTCAATCGGTACAATAATCAATATACCTAAAAATGCGTAAATTTCGTGTTCTCTTACAAATATATGTCATTCTCTCCGTTTCATCTTGCAATTAATTTAGATGTCACAAACACGATTTAGACAGCCAAATGATAATGCCTAACAGTTTGTAACAATTATGTGCACCGTGAACGGACCTAAAACTAAAAAAAAAAAATAATAATAATAAAAAAAAAAAAAAAAAAAAAAAGTGCGTGTCCTAAGTCTTTCGTTAGCGTGTCTATTACGGCCAGTCTTGCCACACGTAGGGGTTTATCCCTATTTGTAGGTCTTTTTGGCTAAAAAATGTGTCCGATCGGTAAATGGTCGGCTTTTTCATATTTTACGAAATGTAGGATTTTTTTACATGCGCTGTTTGTTGACTAACAAAACATTTTTGCCAACATGCGCCCTGTTAATTTCGTACTATTGCACATGCACCTATTTTAATAGTTAAGATAATCTCACACGGTTTGACATTTTAGAATATTCAAAGCTTCAACTTTATGAATAAGTAAAGGTATTTTCGAAAAAATCCACTTTGAAAAATTCCTTTTTTTCCCATACAAAATGTATTGGGAAGGGTGAAAAAATAGGCACCCCTAATGGTTAAGTTACAGCGATGCTTTTCTGCAAGGTTTGTTTTTCTTATCAATTACTAACTTTAGAAATAATTTTTTTCTTTATTTGAATGATTTTGTTCTGTAAAGTATCTAAAAAAAAAATACCCATTTTTTATTATTTTTGTATAAGCATAATCCTATTAAAAATTTTCAATATATAGCTATGCAGTTTTCAATATTTCCGCAAGAAAAAAATGTAGGTATTTTTTTAACGTGTAGGTTAATCTAGAGAGTTTTACTTCATTTGTACGGATTTCGGAGGAAAAAATGTGGCATCACTGATTACAGCCCGCCTTAAATAAGCGCGCGCAGCTTCAAATAGCTTGCAAAAATCCTCACGCCCTTACAATTTGTATGAGCCCAACACAAACAGCGCGGCGTCAACGCTGAGCAAATGGAGTTTTCAATTTTGACAGCGCTTTACGTGGTGAAGTGAGAAATGGGCTTTGGCTTTCCATTGAGTATGTCGCGTATTGCCTGACGTTGGCGAAAAAACGCTAAGCCGAGCGCACTTATTTAAGTGGGCCTATTAGAGATGGCGGCGTGACAATGTTGGCCACGGTATGAGTATCAATATAAAAAATAGAAAAGTATTGAACAGTAATCGCTCTAATTTTGCAGATCTAAGTGGAGAGATGGACTACCGTCTCCTTCCGAACTACACATCGTCGGTGATTATGCAAAACAACGTAATGGACATTTAAGAGACAGCGTAAGCGACATTTGTAATAAACACTTTTATTGCCACTAAAACCTATTTATTTATTCTCAAGAAAACTACTGCGTTGGAAATCTTGATTGGAGTTGTCTTAAAATTCAATCAGCTGTAGCTGCAAAACCCACAAACTGAAATATCACATATGCAGTTTTGAAAATGTTCATTACGTCGTCTTGCAGAATCACCGACGATATGTAGTTAGTGTGGATAGTAAAAAACCAACCGGAAATTTCCCTGTCACTATCCTTTCACCCTATTGGCTCTCAACGACTGAATTTTTTCATAAAAACTGTCAAAAGTCACAACCTTCGGAGCATCCAAAAGTTCAAAACCCTCCTTGGTGAGCCCACAGAACTGTTCCGGACGACAAAATGCTGTTAGAGCACCGTGTTTTGCAAGGTGGCCGACTTTTTCGTTGCCGTCGTGTCCTTCATGCCCTGGGACCCAACCTAACAAAACTTTGTTTTTGGCCCCCAAATCATTAAGGACTGTGACACACTCATGCATATAAATATTTAATCACTGAGGGGGCTTGACTGAAATTTTGTAACGCTAGTTGGGATTCGTTACCGGGACTACTTGGTGTTATTGTGATTCATGTAGACTTCTTTTGCGGAATGATTTCGAAAACACTTCAGCACCGTTTCTGGAGTATTGCGGGCATTTTTTTTTTTTCATATTAGGCGAGGTCTCTTCCTTCCTCTGCTGCCGTATTTGGTTGTCGATAGGAAAACCTTCTATTGTCTCGAGTACTCTCATTCAATAATGTTGATTAGCCTCCACGATTTTTAAAAAAAAGTAGAACTATATTTTTTGTATTGACAAATATCTTTGCAGCTGAAATATTTTGTGGCACGACGAAAATTCAAAGAAGCTTTAAAGCCGTATGATGTTAAAGATGTGATGGAGCAGTATGCGGCAGGTCATGTGGACTTGTTGGGTCGAGTCAAAAATGTGCATGCGAGGTAAGACCTACAACAAACTTACATAACTTTAATATTAGGTACTTTTTAATTTTTTTCATCTTTATCAACTTAGACTCGATCAAATACTGGGAAAACAGGGATCCAAATCAAAAGATGTTTACGCTTCTAAAATTAGTCTAGCTTCGCGTGTAGTTAAAGTAGAGCGACAGGTGAGCAAAAATATTTAGCGTAAATAAATGACAACAATGAAATCAATTAAAACTTGTTTTTTTTTCATTAGGTCGCTGATATCGAAGAAAAATTAGATGTACTTATTAAAGCGTATATGGAGGATCGTGAACGCTTCTTAGCACTTCCATTATCTACACAGCCTGTAGTTAAACATTCCAATAATAATCATGATGATCACTCCAAACGTGGCGATTGGAGTGCGAACAATTTAAGTAATAAATCTAATAATAATAGTAGTAATAACAATAACAGTAATAGTACACATGCGACAATCAATGCTAGAAGAGATTTCTTCTCGGCGACAAAAATTGGAGATGTTAAGGTGAGGTTTATTTAAAACTTGGAAACAAGTAATTTAATTTTTTCCACTTTTTCACAACACAATTTGACAATTTTAGTTTAGTTTATCACTAAACACTTTGCTATTATTTTTTTTAAACGCTAAGTAAAGCGTTCAGCAGAATCAATCCGGCACGTACGTCACGTACGTCGAAATAACTGACAGCAAAGTAGACTGCGGGTGTTTGTATGAGTAACGCCAGATACGACGGATACGTCAAAGTAGAAATTGCTCTAAAATTGACTTACGTGACGCAACTGACGTATTGGCGGACTGATTGTGCCGAAAGCTTAATGCCGGAAGGAAAGACGCAATTGTAACTGTTTATTTTCACAGGGTGTTTGTTGTGAATTATAAAATAGTTACTAAGTGTTTGGTTCCACATAATTCAAAATCTGTCGTCTCCTTTACAGTAGTAACATATCTTCGTCAATCCCGCAAGTCCATTCATGCCAGCAAATTAACTAGAGGCATTCCGATATGTAGGCACAACTGTCTTGATAGCCTCCCATTTATTTTCAAAACTGTAATTTAAATCATTACACATTTTTTATTTTGACATATGTATCAGCTTTAAGGGGCACAAGTGGTATAAGTCCACCTTTTCTCAAACTGAGATATTGAAGGTTTTAGTTGTCAACAAATAGAGGCCAATAGGGTACACCCTTGATTTCACTAGTTAAGGCTTAATTATACTTCGTTATCGTAACGCCATACCCATAACACTAATCAGCTGTTCCAAACACCTTTTGGAAATAAATGTAAACGCGTTAGCGTTATGTTATGGCAAGTATAATCGATTACATTGATTTCCATAAGAAGTATAATTGTCGCTTTAGATCTGCTATTTATTCGGTTTCTATGGGAGCTAGGAGTTACCCCGTTAGCGTGTAAAGGGTCAAATACATAAAGCTTTGTTAACCTCGCCTGACATTTGCTACCTCAAAACTTTGCGTCCAACTTCAGGGGTATGCTACAATGAACGCCTTGACGCTTCTCTTTTATACATTTGTTTTCGTTATTTATTTCTTTGCATTCAGAATGTTTTTGTTAATTTCTTAATTTAATAGAGAATAAATGAATTAATTGTTATTTCCTCCAAATTTTAATTCTTAAATTAAAGCAAAGTCGTTAACATCTGATTGTCAAAGCAAGCAAAATTTGAGAGTTTGCCAAATTTTAACCTTGCTTCAACTTTGAGGTCTCCAATTTGCCATGCTTCGTTTAAATACGTATATTGAACTTTTCTGTCAAAGTCAAAGTTCGAGGTAAAGTCAAAATAAAGCTTTATATAACTGGCCCTTTAATGTGTTCTATACATTTTCACCTACATACAGTCATGACTAACTAAAACAAACGAAAACTGGACTTATACCACTTGTGCTTTAAACGGCTCATATTATGTTGACATTTTTGTTATATTTCAGAGACTTGCTGAGAATTACAAAAAAAAGAATATTACTACCTCACTTTGTTTAAAAACTTGTATTGGTAAATTGATTTAAATCAGCTGTTTTTTCAGGTTCCCGATGCGCGAGCGTTCGCTCCACCCTACGACTTAGCCTCGGTTAGCCCTTTTAAACTATGTAGTGATAATGCCATATCGGAAATAGAAAATACAAAAAAACGAGTAACTTTAAGGTGAGTCCTAAGCAAAATAAACATTCTGTGGCTATAACTTAAAAAAAAAGTACTTCACTTAGGTCTGTCTCCAATCCTTGCGATAGAGGGGTGTACAAAGAAGATGGTTTTGCTTTAACGATACCTGGTTTAACCGAACCATTAAGTAGTAGCTTAAAATCGAATTTACGTAAAGAAAACTCAAGTAAGCAAAATTTTTCTTTGAGAAAAAACTACAAATTTTTAAGGGTATTCACTGAATTAAGCATGTGGAAAATATACATAAGTTTATTTTGAGTTTTAAACTCTAGCTTTTTAAGTTGGATTTGAGTCTCCGGGTATCACGGCGCGATGTACTGATGCGGGATGGCACCAGGGTCAGATCAATGTATTCGCTTGCAAGGGAAATAATCGAGGAGGCACTCGAACCCCTTGAACGGTACAATGGACGATATGGTCGGATCGTATACCGTGGCGATGCACAACGCGCTGCCGTTTCGGCTGCTCCGGAGGACTTGGACATCGAAGTAATGAAAAAGGAAGCGGAAACGGATGTGTCCGACGTGGAAAATGTGGTATTTGCCACTTCAAATTTCTAAGAAGCTGTGAGCAATGCGTAACTTGTGTTTGCTGCGATCAAATCTGCTCTTTTGTTGCTTAATTTAGTGATTACTGTTATTTTACGAGAAATAAGTATGTAATACATAACATCTTTTAACTCGTTAGTTATACTCATCGATGAGGTGGAAGATTTCGAAGAGGAAGACCTTAATTGCGAAGGTGAAATGGATCATTACCCCTCATGGGAGATCGATAGTGATGCTGGGGCAAATATTGACCTCGATTCCGAAGCAGCTGCAGAAGATACAGCGCTATTACAACAAAGATCTCATACGAAAATTATTATCACTTCCGTTACGCCTGTAAGTTTAAGTTTATACACAGAATCCTTTTTACAATTTTTCTTTTCAAACTTTCACCGAGTTACTTTATTTGCTTTATGTAAACTTGGTCTAAGGAACAATTACGTAAAATGCCGCGGAACGAATCAATTTTGTAACATACAGTAAATCTGAACTATTTTTTTTATATTGTTGGTGAATGTGACTGACTCAGACCAACATTTTATATAATTAGGTCCTGCCTAAAAAAAAGTTTTTATAGTAAAACCCAATTTTAAATTTATTCAATTTTTTTGCAGGTAAGCTCGTCAAACAATCTCACAGATTTGGATAACGAATCCGCTGATACGCCCACAAAAACATCATTACTTTTTCCTCATACTGGTTAAAATTGTATTACGTAATATTTTTTATATTTTTTTATTTTTATCTCGTTTGTGTTCAGAGTAAGGCAAAAAGTATTTTTTTAGAACAAAACAATAATTTTAATTAAAATATTTAGTAAATTGAAGAATAAAAATTTGGAACTAAAGAACAATTAAAAACTGGAATAAAAAATATTTCATTATTATAGATAAAATGTAAATAATAAAGTAAGAAAACAAATATTTTATATAGCGTTGTTTTGCTTCTTAAGATAGTGATGCTTGGTTCGTAGTATTTAAAAGATTTTTAGACCAGATGCCTTCGAGAGTAAATTCGCCCGCATTAGGATATTTCTAGTAGCTCCTATTATGAGCTAAATTCGAAATTTTATCTTCCTCGGTAATCGGACATCGAAAAGTAAACATCAAGTTCGTATTATCCTCTGTGTATTGCTGTCAAAATTTTCGTTGGGTATCGAGCTTTTGTCGAACAGAGCTTTGCGTTCGTCCCAGTGGAATTATTTAAATTTTTTAATAATTTTTCCGCCTTTATACTAGTTTGTTTAGCCCGGCCAAGCCATGAGAAGCTTCGCAACATAATTTCAATTGCTTTGCAAGTGCCGTTCGGAGTCGGCAAAAAACTGTAGGTCCCGCCAACTTGTAGAAAAAAACTCGCTCACAGCAGCACACGCAAATTGGAATAGAAGCTCGTTTCCAAAACCGAAACCGAAACCGTAACCGTTATTTTGATATGAAAAAGAACGAGACCGAAACCGTTTCAAAAGCCGGAACCGGTTCCAAACGGTTTTGAATTTTTTTAATTCCTCACTTCTTTTAGTCAGCACACGGGTTTTTTTTACAAAGAGGTACATACCCTGAAAATTGTCATGGAAGATTTTCGTGCAAGGTTACGTTTTGGCATCAGTATCAAAATTCTGAAAGAGGAAGTTTGACTATAGTTGAATAAAGTCATCGATAAAATTAACGAGATCCGAAAAGGAAATGTTCAGGCTTGCCTCAAAAGGCACCACCCATATTAATGTTTTTGAAAGGTCTCTCGTTTCACTATATATTTCATTTTTTCATTTGCACCCTGTGTATTAAAATTCTAGGCGGCAAATCTACCCTTTTTAGGGATAGGGATAGACAGGAGAAGCAGCGAAACTTTGACAGATGCGCGAATCAAAATTTTGGCAAATGAGCAAAAACGTGGTGCACATCTGTCAAAGTTTTGTGTAATTGGGCCTTAAGTCCTGATTTCACAGTGGCGGGCTAATAGTACATTTACACTGCACCAAATCTGGCGAATTCAAATGAGCCAGTTCGTCACCGGCAAATTTGCATTTGGCTTCACCTTCCCTGCAAGAATCTTCTACTAGGACAAAAAGCCACCGAAAGTAAATGCACCACCGTGATATTTTAAACACCAATAATATTTATTAGAAGAAATTCCATCATGGAAAAAAGTTATGAAAATTCAGACCTTGAATTTTGTAGCAATAAAATTTGTTGTATTCTTTTCGGAACAGAAACCAAAACACATTACAAAACCGAAAGCGAAACTGGAACGTTATTTTAATCGGTTACATCCCTTGCTGAGTACATTCCATATCCCCTTTTTTAATACGTTATCCCAATAAGAATTTTTTTTGTTATTCCTTAACAATAGATGAATATGAAAGAAAATATATGAAAATTCATAAACTAAGGCCCGGGTTTTCAGTATAAGTTTAAACTTCAGTCCTTAGTATATTATTTCTTGGGTTGATCCATGAACCAATTACTACAGATGAGAAAAAAGTTTTTCAGCCAAATGACGTCTTTTGAAAATTTTAGTTTTTTTAACTCTTCTCCTCACACTTTTTTTTTTTAATGAAATTTTTCCATTAAAATTTTGTAAACAATCAAGTTTATGAAGTTTTATAGCGATCTATGCGCTATTTTTGATGCTGCTTGAAGCGGATCCGTTTTGTAGAGGAAGCTGGTATAGCATACCGAAGGTCCCAGCTAAAATTCATCTTCCCTGCAGGTTCCGTTCGGACTCAGCATAAAAGACCCTGCCAATTTGTAAACAAAAATAGTAGAAAGCAGCCGAAAACACATTGGAAAAGGCCCGAATCTTCTAGGAGATACATATATAGCGTCTTAATATTGGCATACTATCCACTAAAACATGGTTTCTAAAACACAACGTAACATTAACGCTTTATTACAAGATTTTCAAAAAACTTTGTTTACAAACAATTCGAATATTGTTTCTTTTCGTTTGTTTTTGTTTCCTTTCTCAGACATTTAAAGCCAAGCAGGCATGTTTTTTAAAACCGTAACGTCACAGCCTTTTTTAAATGCGTGATCTTATTAATTGGATCATGGGTTGATCAACAAGGGGTTAAGCTCATAAAGTTCATAACCCAACAAACATTTGGGCTTGAGTTACGTTAGATCTCACGCGGTCCAATCACGTTCTTGATAGCAAACATGGTTTAAAAATGCATATGTTTACTTTGGCAAGAGTCAGAGAGCCAGCTCGACACAGTTCACACTGGCAAATTTGCATTTGGCTTCATCTTCCCTGCAAGAATCTGCTACGACAAAAATCCACCGAAGGAAAATGCATTACCGTGATAATTTAAGCACCTGTAGAGTAATGTTAACAGAAGAGTCAAGAAGGCTTCTGTCTTTTCCTGTAGAATTGGCCTATATTTAAAAAAATTGTTGAAATTGTTATTTACAGCTGTGCATAGTGCAAAAGTTATCACACGTCAATTACCCTTTAAGGTTTTTGCTAGGCAATTCTAATATGGAACGCGGGCAGGGTTGCTATTTTGAGGAAGTGGATTGTTTTTTCGGCAAATGAGGTCAAATGCGATGGAATTCCAAATTTGGAAAAAGAGATTTGTATGGAAAAAATCGCCAAATTTGGTGCGGTGTAAATGTGCTATTACATTTTTCTGCGTAGTTCGTAGAAAAAATACCGAATTAGTATGCGTGTTTTAATGAGTTTTCGTAAACTTTTTAGTAAAAAATAGTTGTGAAATGAAATTTAGTAAGTGCTTTGTGATAACCTCTTTAGAAAATTTGGAAAAACGAGTAAAAATCCGAGGATAATCAAATTTTCGCCTTTTCCTCACCCTTTCCTCCTTCACTAAAATGCGATTGTGTTGGTCAAAGGGCAAAATGTGTAATGTATTGGAGTTTCGGTCCCGGTGGTTTGCTGGGAAGTTTGCGCAAACCTAAAGCCCGAGTTACATAAAACTTTGTTAAACTTTGACAGGTGCGCGCCTCGGCTTTGAGCATTTGCCAAAATCTCGCTTCGCTTTACGTTCCACAAACTTTGTATGAAAGTGGAACCTGCAAAGTTTTATGTAATTGGGGCTTAACTACATCGAACCTCGTGAAGTCAACTGTTTGTTTCTGTCCACTAAAAAGTTTTCTCCATCAAATGCAACTCTGTGCGAAAGTAATATTGGCTGCGATTGGTAGAGCATTGCGCCTTGATTGCGACGAATATTTTCGCCTTGCCTCAAATGAAATCGTATCACGGCCAAAACAAATAGCAATTTTGCGTTGCTGCAAAAAATAAAAGTAAAAGTGGTAATACATATTGTGAAATTTTAACCAAAAAAAGTGAATAGCAAGTTAAAAAGGTAATTAGAACAAAATTAATTAATAATAAGTGGAAAATTAATAGGTCAAAAACTAATAACTAAACTAAAATTAATAGATCAAAACTTGGGTGAAAATTTTGCTGGGGTTATCAAATGCGCGAACATTCTCGGTGATATTGTGCGGTTAGGAGAAATATATTTATCATAATTTTTATGTAGATATAACAATGACGTTGATTAAGCGCAAGTAATTAACAATATTAGGGGTTTGCATACATCTGTACGCATGTGTGTATCTTCTACGTGTTACGGATGATATTGCAAATGAATTAAACAATATACGCTATGTTTAATATTCCACCCTCAGTGAGTCATATTTCCGTTTAATCAGCCGCTTTCGTATTCTAACAGTTGTGTGGAATTTTGTAAGACCTTTTGTGCTTTGGAAAATATGTACTCAAGCCCTATATATTTACTGTGCTCTATATTAGATGTGTGTTTGTATGTTTCTATTTGCGCACTTGTAAGTCATAAAAGTATGTGCATTACTATTGGATTAAATGTCATCACTTTTTCGAGAGGAAAGAAAGCTTTCCAGCAATTGGTAAAAAATCCCCTGAAATTATGTAGGTATATACATAAGATGTTTTACTGATACACATTTGGGGGGGTCGATATAAAAATTGCCCAAGTGACGGAGAAAATCAAATTCAAAGAAATAAAATAAGATACTTTGCCGAAGGAGACATATGTACATCTGATGTACCGATTTTAGACTTTGAGTGTCAAATTAAAAAAAAAACTACATTGACCCATATGGACCCTGCAGGAAAAGTATCTAGCGTCAAAGTAACTTTAAGTTGCTTACCAAGCAACTAGTGCTGTATATTTACTGTAAATTTTCATATACTCGGACTAACTATTTTTGTTCGACGATAGCCGCAATCCGGTCAGTTATGGTTACCACTGCATGAGATGTCAACCAACTACTAATTAACTACTTTTCAACCAAAAAATAGCCAAAAGATAAAATCATTTTTTTTTATAATTTTTATTTATTTACTTTAAATTTTATTGTATCTTTTCCATTCGTTTTTTAATTCCCCCATTTTACTCTATGTGTATCAAATTTATTCTTTAGAAACCAGCTACTATTTGTATTTACCCAATACCGAAAAAGCACCTGGAAATTACAAGCTAAAATACGGAAGCAAACGAAAAATTAAACATATTTTCGGACTCCTCTGCATGACTTGTGGCGTAGTTAGACGTTAGTTATTCCTCAGTGTGCCTAAAATGCAATATTTCCTACAATTGCTACAAAATAGTTATTTATAAGCTAGATGTTTTTTTTTGCAATTGACATTTTTTTTACTGCAGGGGAGTGCCCCATTCGGTATTTGTTTCCCTAGTGTACATATGTTTGTGCTTATATGAGGCGCTCAGCGCCAAAATCAAACATCACAGTCAGTCCCTAGAGTTCAAAAGAACTTTTACATTTCTAGAGGCAAATCAAGCGTGCTTTGGGCCAAAGCCTTAAGAAATGTGTTTCCATTGTTTCGAAACATTTTATAGCTGTCACGCTGCTGGATATAAAGTCCTCCGAAGACCTTGATACAACAGTCGACTCTTCGAAACCAGTCACAATATTGGTTAAACAGAAATTACTCAGCCTTTACCCGATCGAGAACTGTATTTTCGATGTGACCGTGTCGAAAGTGTCACGATTCCCCCTGAATTTGGGTCATTAAAAACCTCCAATTATAATTACAAGATAATTCTCCTACACAGAAAGGCGTGATGACATAAACTAAGGACTTTCAATTTCGGCTTCACTCCCCAAAACCTTCGGGGAGTGTTTTTGCTGTTAACAACAACATTTAAACAAAGTAATAGCAACAATAAGTGGCAACCTGCCTGAAAATATCTTCTTTGGTATACGACAGAAAATATCCCTCATTTGATACAAATATTGGTATACATATCCTGCTTAATAATAAACAAAAAAGATAGTTTGCATCCCTCTAAACCGCCCAAATAGAAAGTCTTAGAATGAAGCAAACAATCAATATACCAAACTTGATCCAAATCGCTTCAGCCGTTCAAGAGATATTGGTTGATATACGAAGAAGTAAATTAAAAGCCGTTAGGAGGCAACCCTGTCTGAAAATATATATATCTTGCTCAATATTAAACCAACAAAAAATTGTAGCAACCCTGTAAACCGTCCGATGTGGCTAACTTTCATCCAAATCGCTTCAGCCTTTCCGGAAATGGAAGTGGATTACAAAATATTAATTTCCAAATGGCTGGTGCGACATCTAACTTCAAAAACCTTATAATTTTTTTAACAATATAGTTTTTATAAGATTTTATTATATCCATTTCATTATTATATATTATCTTCTCCCAACGAAGACTAGCACGGTTCGTTGTTTACGTGGAAGACTAACCCACTTCGTTCTCTGCGTGGAAAACTAGCACACTATAGTTCTTTGTTTACGTTGGGAGCGACGATATATGTACAAACCTACTTTAATAAAGTGTTTTCCCATTTTTACAGGTATTTTTGGAACCTTAATCCACTACATTACTCAGTTTTAAATCGCACATACAAATGGGTAAGTTCTCCAGTGCAAAATATTAACTAATTTTTTTTGTTTTTCTCTTATGATTTTCTTCACGCAAGATTATAGTACAATTTCAAGGAATATCAAAAACAAGGCTTAAAATTACTTTTTTGAACTTGAAACGTATTTGAAAGCAAAGAACTAGAAAGCAATGTCTTGGCAGGCGGGCCCAGCATATCAAGGTTATTTTAGTTTATTGTTCCTATTGCATAATCAGATCTTGCTTTGTTTGTATTGAGCTTAAGTTATTGCTATCTGCATGCTAACAGTTTTTGTCATACACAAGTTAGTTGTGTGGTCTACATAGGAATCTTTTGTTTTACTAAGAAAATTTATATGACATTTGATATGAATTTATTTAACATCTGATGCGCGCCTCAAATAACGTTGTAAACGACAAAATATAAAATGTTAGTGAAGAAAAAAAAAACAGGTTGAAGTCGCCAGATAATTTTTTTTTTGTATGTTTTAAACTTGTATTAAACTAGGGCTTTACTGGAGCTGAAATATGCAAAAAGAAAATCAAATAATAGGTCCTCAATAGCCAATAAATGGATTCCAAAATTTGTTTAGTGGAATAACGTTCTATGCAATTCATTCGTTCATTCATTTTTCTCAAGCAACAGCAATCTGGTGGTGGAAACAACGTTCTTTCGGTATAAGCAGCATAATTCAGTTGGTGGAAAAACGTTTTTCTACTGAAACACACTGATTTCTTCTGAACTAGGCATTATGTCTGGAGTCTTTTTTTAGAATTGTGGAAAACTGCCGTTAGAATAAAAAAAACGCTTTGAATAAAACGTTACAACGTTATTTGAGGGTGCATTCATATGTTCATTTACTGACACATTTCTTCATATGATCTGTATATGTGTATGTAGCCCTGTCTATTGCGTTCGGCAGATACAGCCGTATCCGTCAAATCTGTTGTTACGCATATATACACTCGCAGTCGACTGTGCCGCAGTCAGATGTTTCAACGTATTGTCGTATTGTATATGCCGAACGCATATGGCTTTCGTAATGCTTCAGGAAAGTCGTCTTCAAAACAATGACACAGTTGGAATTAGACATTATTTCAAAATTCAACTTATGGACTTATGTACATACATATGTCAAATATCTGGCGAAATTCGGCAGTTTTGATATGTATCGATTTATACATACAGGACTCGTTATATTAATGACTTAAATGGAATGTCTATACATTGATAAGAATATACATACTTTTCTTGAATTAGTTTGAATTGTTTAATTGCTTTCTACACTTGTACTTACTAATATAATGTTATAATGTCAGTAAATAGATTAGTCTATTAAATTAAATGCTTGAATAATCGATTACATAAATACCCGCCCAGCTCGAACTTTTGTAAGAGGTACATATCGTCGGCTTAGGTCGCAAAGGTGGTAAGTCCACCTTATGGATATTTTCAGGTTTTGATGCAAAATGCCAGAAGCTGTTAATATACACTACTTACACCATGACTTGCATAACTACTCTGTTTTTAAGTGAGTTTTTTTTTTTTTCATATCAACACAGTGCTTCTGGACGAAGAATAGGTTGGCCTAGACTGAGAACGAAAACTGAAAATACCACAACGTCCGGGATGCTGCCCTGATCAGCTAGCTGCTCCTTTTTGGAAAATATGCACTTTTTTGCATTTTTATAGCATATAACACATTGCACCTAAAGGGTTAATTGGAAAGAAACAAGTCAGCCAAAAACTAAAAATGCCAGTTCGTTGATAATATCGTTTGAGTTGAGATCTTAGCTACCATACTTTAGAAAATATGCACATTTTTTGCATCTTTGTTCATATATTACTACTTTAGTGTACAGGTTATGATGCATTACTTCGAATTTACATTATTTTTTTTACATAACGTTGTATCTATATTTCTACATATTAATTTTTCTAAATGTATACAGTATGTATATTAGCTCTGCACCCAGTTTCTGTAACTTTTTAACGAAATTCGTTATTGTCGTTAACATCGATTTTGACAAATTTTGTACAGAAAATTGTGTCAAAATAACGATTTTTATGTAACGAACTTCGTTAAAAAGTTACAGAAACGACGTGCTGATCATTTACTTTTCTGACTAACTCTACTAGAACTGTCAAAATTAGAAAATCCGCTCTCAGTGCAAGAGCAACGCAAAGAGTACGGGATCGCCAAAATGGTAGAACTGTCAAACTTGGTCGCTTGACAGTTCTACAACAAGTAGTCAGAATTTACCAACAAAAAATCTGCTCACTAAGGGCCACTTGCATAAAAGCCGATTAAGCCTAATCGGTGATTAACTTGACAGCTAACCATACAAAATACGTCAATTAAACTCCGGTTAGTCGTTATCAGCTTTTATGCAAGCGGCCCTAAATCTTGCAACTCTCTGACTGGAGAGAACTCAATTTTCCGCTCTCACCAGTCAGAAAAGTGGCGTACGGGACCACTTTCCTGTAGTTCGTGACTGTTTCTGACTATTTCTGACTGTCAAATTGGTGTAAGGGATCTGAGCTAACATTTTATATACTAAAACCCGGTAGAAAAGTTATTCAAACATACATCATCACCGCAAGCCGTGTTGCTCAGATCTTCAATCGGTGTTGGGATTTGAATTACTTCGAATAGTTAGACCTCAAGCTGGGATCTACATAAAAAGATTTAGTTTCCATAACAACCAAGAAAATCGTAGCTAAAGTTTCGAAAATCACCTAAATTGATATAATTCGGTAACGGAAATGGCTAAAACGATATAGTTTGGTAGGATGAGCCCCCTCTTCGTTCTATGATGATGTTTCGATAAATTTTTAGAAGTAGGCGTGGCACCGCCCACTTTTAAGGGAGGCATTTTTGAAAATTCGACTGGTCGTAACTTTTAAGCTAATTACGGTAGAACGATGAAATTGGTACAAGGTATACTGGCATAATAGGGAGTATACCTGATGTAATCGGACGAAATCGCGAAATGGAATATTTCGAAAATCATATGAAAACTACCGCTGGCTATTCGGTTTACGCGAACTTAGACTCCCTTACTTGTTCTTTATAATTTTTATTCATATTCTTTCCCTTACTTATTCTTTATAATTTTTATTCATATTCTTTTCTTTTAATTAAATTTTTCTATTCCTTCTACTCTTGCTTTCCCATGGTTATTCTCTTTTCCTATCAGTTTGCTTTCCATTTCGCGTTTTAAATACGGAAAAACAAACCGATAAACATAAATTTTCATGCATAATATGTAACATTCAATATTATTTTATTTTCGTAGGAAAACTTATTTCAAATAGAAGGAAAATTCTAATAGGGTCTATACACAGTGCGTCTGCCGTCATTCCGCATGACAAACAAAAAAAAAGTTAAAATAGTATAATTTGGTAGGTTAGTCCTCCTGATCATTCTTTTGTGATTTTCTGTTGTAATTTGAAAAGTGGGCTTATTTTTAAGGGGGCATTTTTGACAATTCTACTGGTCATAACTTTAAAACTGATTATATTAGAATCGAGAAATTTGGCACCGCTGGGTATTTAATTTTCGATTTATTCCTTACTGGTTTTTTTATCATCTAATTTTTCTTTAAATTGTAACCTTTATTTATATTGCTCTTTTTCGATTTGTTCTCGAACCCCCCTTTTTATAAACACTAATAAAATTTAATTTCATCCTTCACAGATCCTAATCAACAATATTACGGTGGTTATCCACCACAAGGCGGTTACGCATCACAGGGCGGTTATCCCCCACAAGGCGGTTATCCACCGCAAGGAGGCTATCCACCTGCTGGTGGCTATCCACCCACAGGCGGTTATCCACCTGGTGGTTATGCACCACAACCAGGTTTTGTTGTGCCACCTGGTGGCAGCAGTGGATATGGTGCATATGATGATCCCGAAGGACAACCAAAGAATTTTTCATTTGATGATATGAGCATACGTAAAGGATTCATACGTAAAGTTTATATGATACTCATGGTATGTAGATGATAAATGCGATTAAAATATTTAATAAAAAATAAATGAAAATTGTTTTCTTTTTTTTCACAGGGTCAACTGGTGGTTACTTTTGGTTTTGTAGCGCTTTTTGTATTCCATCAACCAACCAAACAATTTGCCTACAATAATCCAGCACTCTTTTGGCTAGCATTGGTTGTTTTGTTAGTAACAATGATTTGTATGGCTTGTTGTGAAAGTGTACGTCGTACGACCCCAATGAATTTCATTTTCCTTGGCTTATTCACGGTTGCTGAATCCTTCCTAATGGGTATATCTGCTAGTCGTTTTGCACCGAATGAAGTAAGTGCTTCAACATACCTCTTCAAATATTCTTAATATAATTAACTGTTTTCTTTTAACTCTTTAGGTACTTTTGGCTGTCGGTATAACTGCTTTGGTTTGTCTTGCTCTTACATTATTTGCTACACAAACCAAATATGATTTTACAATGATGGGCGGTATATTAGTTGTTGCAATGGTTGTATTTCTCGTTTTTGGTATTGCTGCCATTTTCATCAAAGGCAAAATAATAACATTGGTTTATGCTTCTGTTGGCGCTCTGCTATTCTCAGTTTATCTAATTTACGATACTCAATTGATGATGGGAGGCGATCATAAGTATTCGATTAGTCCAGAAGAATATATTTTTGCAGCACTCAATCTTTATTTGGATATTGTTAACATCTTCATGTACATTTTGACAATAATAGGCGCTTCTAGGGACTAGAAGTAAATTGGTATGAAGAGCGTTAAACGGTCAACTTAATGCTAAAGCAGTGAGCGGCAAAAGAAACATTTTTGCAGCGTCTTTCCATATTTTTTTCTTTTTTTTATTCCGTTTTGTCTAAAAAGTTTATATACTATATATTAGGGTGATTCAAAAAAAATTTTCGACTAGGTGTTACCCCCTCAAAAGGTAGTAATTGATGAGAAAATTAGCGCTGTAACTTTTACAGTAACAGTCGTTTAAAAATGACTGAATTTTGTGGCGGAATCATATGGTTTTAAAATTTTGTCATTTTCAAACGGCTATAATTAGTTTAACACTTATAGTCGCACTAGGTAGAAAGTTCAGTTTAATGAATATTTAAAAGTTTTTTTTTAAGGAATCCAAAACAAGAAAAGAAAATTCACTTAAAAAAAATTGAAAATTTTCCATACAAAATGTATGGGAAATTTAGAAAAAATTAGCCACCTCTAAAGGGTCGAATACATAAAGCTTTGTTAACCTCGCCTGACATTTGCTACCTCAAAACTTTGCGTCCGACTTCAGAGGTATGCTACAATGAACGCCTTTACGCTTTTCTTTTATACATTTGTTTTCGTTATTTATTTCTTTGCATTCAGAATGTTTTTGTTAATTTCTTAATTTAATAGAGAATAAATGAATTAATTATTATTTCCTCCAACTTTTTATTCTTTAATTAAAGCAAAGTCATCAACATCTGATTGTCAAAGCAAGCAAAGCAAGCAAAATTTGAGAGTTTGCCAAATTTCAACCTCACTTCAACTTTGAGGTCTCCAATTTGCCATGCTTGGTTTAAATACGTATACTGAACTTTTCTGTCAAAGTCAAAGTTTGGGGTAAAGCCAAAATAAAGTTTTATGTAACTGACCCCTAAGGATTAAGTTACAGCGCTTATTTCTGGAAGGGCTTATTTTCTTAACAATTACTGACTTTTGAGGATGTAAGGCCGAAAAAAAACCAAGTTTTTAGTTTTTGAATCAGCCTAATATACACATTTTGTTGAGCTTATTATACAACGTATTGATGGACTATATATATTCTATAAGTATATAATGTGTATTAATTTCAAAATTTATATAGCGCTTATCTAGTAATTACGAAGTAAGGTTGTTTATCATTTTGTTTCCTTAAAAATATTTTTCTTATAATTTAACTAAAATAATAATAAAATTGATAAGTTTTTTGCAATTAACGAATAAGCGTCAAATGCATTTTTTCCAAAATTAAACAATTTGAAGACTTAATAATCTTTTTAAAAATAATTACATACATACAATTTATTTGCTAGGCAGTAAAGGGCTCATATTTTATGAGTAATTGCTTGAATTTCTATAAATAATATTTTCTTATTAGCTACATAATGCTAAAGACCAGAAAAGATATTAACCAAAAATAAAATCAAATAAATGTTACTTGTTAAAACTATCACACACACTTACACACACACATAACTCTGCATATGTACGCATTTATGTACGTAAGCATTGCATATTTACATGATCGATATATTGTAAAAGAAAGAATTTTTTTTTTTGTTTTGTTTTGTTTAACTTTAGATATATGTATGTACTCTGTATTTTGTTATTAATCCCTTTTTAAGTTGTAGAGCAGCATACAAATATATTTAACATAAAAGAATATTCTATTTAAATTTAATATACTAAAGAAAAGCTTTAGACTTTCAAATTACTATCTCAAAATTAAAATAAAAGCAAATAATATTATGTACTGATCTGAAATTGTTATTTCATAAAGAAATGGATAACTGTAAATCAAGAAGTGTGCAACAATCTGAAACTATTGAAAACCCTCCAGCTGGCAAGATATGTATGTATAATACATATAAGACGTCTAAAGAGCATAAAGACGAGCAGACTAGCCAATAACTGGTGGTATTCGAATAAATTTGCTAGTTTGCTAGTCGTTTGAGCTCTAAGCTCGTTGTATGTTAATTGTAGCTGGTTCCTAATTGGATTAACAAAGTTTTATGTATGCTATTGTAAAAAAACCTGATAAAATACAAATAAAAGTATTTATTCTATAAAAGCCGGTGTTATCTATTATTCGTCTGGTATTTCGAGCAAAGGTTTGATGAAATGTTCGAGCGAAGGTTTTTGCTTTTCACTCAAAAAACGTACTTAACTTCTACACCTTTTGAAACTATTTTTGATACATGCATATTAATGGATTAAAAAGTACTCGTTTGCTACTTTTTTGTAGGTGTAAGCAATGGCGGTTAATAAGTTAAGGGCCGTTTTCCCCGACTGCCTGTTCACCGCCAATTTAACAGCCACTTCATTTGTTCTTTATTTTAACATAAATTTAACAATGGTCGCTGCTTCCTGCATACCTTGGTAGCCCGTCAAGGGTCAACAGTACATACATTAACTTTACCAAGGCGGACTGAGACAGTTTTATGGACAATTCCTTGGCTGCTGTACCCACTCCTACGGACGTACACGAAGGCGAAAGAGAATTCCGCAAAATCATTGACTTGGCCTCTAGACTCTTCATTCCTGCGGGTCGAATATCCCGCAGAACCCCGCGTAAGGGATCTCAATGCGGAAATTCGTAGGTTGGTCGATAAACACAAACTGGCCAAATGGAAACAACACCTAGAGCAATGCAACCTCTCCGATGGTGTTGGCAAACTATGGACTACGGTTGAAGCTCTATCCAATCCAACGAAACGTAAGGATAAAGTGGGCATCACTTTCGGTGCCAGGGTCAAGAAGGACCCTAGGGGATACACGAACTCCTTTTTTCGACAATTCATACTGCATCCCCCGTCCGATAGAGCTAAATACAAAAACCACAACACCCCCATTGTCATCACTGCCTCTGAAGTCAAGGAAACATCTAGGTCATTAGGGACACAAATACCTAGCGGCTCTGTTCAGTTTTTCACTGAACACTTTCGTCATTCCTGAAATATGGAAAAGGCGAGAGTGGTTCCAGTACTAAAACCTAGAAAGCCGGCAAACATTGGCGATTCATATCGCCCTATATCACTTTTGTCGCCCGTACTGAAGACGCTGGAGTCCATCTTGCTCCGGTATACTGCAAATCTGCACCTGGATAGTCATCAACATGGCTTGCGTAAGCTGCACAGCACCACCACCGCACTCAATGCCCTTACAACGCAAATAAATAGCGGCTTAAATCAAAACCAACCAAATAATAGGACTGTGTTAGTGGCACTGGACTTGTCAAGAGCCTTTGATACAGTCAATCATGCCCCGCTCATACAAGATCTTCTTGAGACACAAATCCCAGATGGGTTAAAGAGGTGGGCCGTTAATTATCTGAACGGACGACAGGCGTCGGTAATCTTTAAAAAACGCTACATCCAAACCCAGACGTATTAGACAAGAGGTGCCACAGTGTGGTGTCCTATCCCCGACACTGTTTAACTTCTATCTATCGAAGATGCCCCCACCACCAGAGGCCGTCACCGTCGTTTCGTATGCCGACGACTGTACAATAATGGCGACGGGGAAGGGCCCCCATACTGATGAACTATG
Organism: Campiglossa producta; assembly: GCA_964058755.1. Taxonomy (NCBI): domain Eukaryota; kingdom Metazoa; phylum Arthropoda; class Insecta; order Diptera; family Tephritidae; genus Campiglossa; species Campiglossa producta. Next base: position 121,791,275 of record CAXKVI010000004.1, read on the forward strand.
TGCGAAAATCAACAGTTACCTCTGCGACCTTTCCAGGTATTTCACCGAACGAGATCTGACAATGTCACCGACTAAATCCACGGCGACACTCGTTACGACATGGACGCACCAAGTGAGAAACGAACTATAGACCACCCAAAGTTATTGCGGGTGACATTGGATAATACTTACTCATTTGCTGGTCATGTGTCTGCAATGGTCTCAAAGGTACGAGGTCGCAACAAGATCCTCAAGTCACTTGCCGGCGGTACTTGGGCAAAAGATAAAGAAACGTAGCTGACTACATATAAGGCCATTAGCCGAACAGTCTTTGACTATGCTGCACCCATATGATCGCCTAACGTGCATAACACCAACTGGACAAGTCTGCAAAAATACCGCTATCAGAACTGCTACGGGATGTCTACTTATGTCTCCTTAGTTTCACATCCATCAAGAAGCAAAACTGCTCAATGTGAGAGAGCACGCGGAAATGGTTAGCAGGCAATTCCTTCTGAACTGCTACAAGCCGGGACATCCAAACCGTCATCTTTTGGACACAGATCCGCCCCGAGAGACATAAGGAGACATCTCTGTAAGCATTATGACAAGATCCGGCATGTCGTTGTTGTTGTTGTTAACAATGCATTGCCCTGCCTAGAGTGTATGATCATTCCGAAGATCTTCATCAGCTCTTCTAACGGGAGTCCGAGGAAACGTGCAGTTTCAACAGGGTTGGACCAGTGGGGTTGGAAGAGTAGGTTCAATTGGATAGTTGAAGAGATGTAGGGTATCATGGGGGTTCCTACCACATGCAGGGCATGTGTTTGAAATGGTATCATTCAGTCTGGATAAGTAAAAGTTTAACCTCACCCTGTATCCAGACCATGTTATACACAATGATCCACACCGAGGCCGTGCCTTGGTGACTCTTGTCTCCGTTGGTAAGGTGCGTTCTTCTTCATCAATATCGGGTGAAAGACTCTTTAAAACGGGGTTCACAGGTCGGAATCCGACAAAAGTATCAACCGACTCAGTGTGGATGTCGGTTAGAGCCCGCTTATAATTCCGCAGATCAAACGGCAAGGTCATAATGCAACATACGCCTGAAAGTCGGCTACAATTTCTATATCCGTTGCATAATTTTCGTTGCATCAGCATCCATTTTCTCAAATTTTACTCTTAATCAAAACTTCATATCGCCGCCTAAGAAGTTAACTTCAAAAAGTTCCATTATATATCGAAATATTATTAGCCCATACCGTATTGTCGTTAAAGCCCTCTAGCGAAACTCAGCTATTCTGTTGTACTATTTTGCTACATCACCCTAATGTGAAAATTGTTTGTATGATATCACTCAATCAAAATGTTCATTTGTTGCGTACGGGAGATATGTATATTAAGAGAGAGTTGAAGGAAATTTAAGTTGGTCGAATTTCGACCACGGGCGATCCTAGTTATTTTTGTTAGTTTGACATTTCGCTGCAGGGTTAATTACTGTATATTAGAGCGTATCGCCAAAAAAAGATTAAAATGTTCCCCCTTGGTTCGAGTGTTTACTTGTTGGTGATTTCAAAAATGGAAAAAAAAAATTGTTTCGGCACCCTGTAAAAACAGCCAAATTTGTTTATTCCTTATAACTTTTCTATTTGGTCTTTGATTTCAACGAGCAATATATTGTTGTAAAGGTTTTAACTCGTGTCATATTTCTTCCATATAAGCCATTAACCTGGAGTGTAATGGGGTGTGGTTGCTGTGCAACCTTGCCCAATCCTGACTCTTGCTTCCTCGTTCGTACACTCTGGGCAACGTGAGCTATCTAGGCTCGCGGCAGAAAGAGAGGGAGCCCCGGTGGGGCCAATCTGGCATACTTGGTTTAAGGGCTCGCCGAGGTCTTTTCCGCACCATATAAATGTGTAAATATTTTCCAAAAACCCCGAAACGGGTTATGCGCTGGGTTTGGGACCCGCCACGTTCCAATTCCTCACACATTTTCATTTTTTTTCCTCCTTACACCGTGATACGCTCTACTTTACATATCAACAATGAGTTTCCAGACCTTTAAAACTACTAACTAATGGCGGCGATATACCAACAGGTTATCATAACCTCTAACGAGATTTTTGCCGAGCTTCTCTTTCCAACTTGTGGTGTGTTGCTTTTGTGTTTTTTCCTACAAGTTGGCGGGACCTACCGTTTTTTGCTGACTCCGAACGGCACTTGCAAAGCAAATGAGTTTTTGCTGAGAAGCTTCTCATGGCAGAAATACACCCGGAGAGTTTGCCAAACTACTGCCGAGGAGCGGCCCCGTTTAGAAAAATTTTTGATGTTGGTTTTAGCCGGATATTGATATGACACGACTTGGTGTAGTAGGCCGAGCACTTAGCCGCTACACCACGGCGGCTGCCAAGAACTTTGCCCCACACATATTAGGGGGTTGGAAATAGGCAAAAAGTGTACCTACTAATTATAGATGACTAACAATTTTGACAACAAACTTCAGTATAAGTACATACACGTATGTATTTATAAACAGTTTATTCATGCATATACAATACTAGTAATACCCGGCGAGGGTTGCCACGCCAAAGAGATACACGCCAAATATCAAGCACATGGAAACATAAATATGATTGTGTAGAATATATCGGGCTCTGGTCCACTTCCCGGAAGAAATATCATACCATACTTTAACCCAAGCATAACGCTACCTACATACGAAATTTCAAGTAAATCCAATCCATTATACGATAGTTTAGAATAAGTAAGTCCTGGGTCCACTTCCCGGAAGAAAAATCATCCCATACTTTGACATAAGCATAACGTTACCTACATACCAAATTTAAAGTAAATCCAGCCATTTATACGATATTTTCGAATAGGGCGGTCCCGGGTCCACTTCCCATAAAAAAAAAATTACAGAAACACTCTCCAGGCTCCTACTAATCTATCCCCAAAATTTCAACAAAATCGGCCGAGTAGTTTTGGAATCCATAAGCCACATACATACATACATACATCAAATTTTATATATATAGATAAACTTTATTATCAGTTAATTTTCTTATCATGAGATAAAAAGGGAAATTATGTTGATATCAAAATTAAAATGAAACACCTGCGTTTTGTAATTAGTTTTGGCGTGTTAAATGAAAATATTTTAGTACGAATTTAAACGATCAACGAAATACATAAGTTACATAGATCTCGCAGCTATTACTGTTTTTTTATACTGTTAAATTTATTTAAGTTATCCAAACGAGAACCAAAAAAATGTATCAAGGCAAGTTAATATTTATGAAACAAAAAATAAAAATTACATATGTACGTAATGTCTTTCTACGATCAAATTGGACCATTGATGCATGAAACAATATTTTTTATAAGTAACTATGTACATACGATATTTGTGCGTTCGCGTTCTGATCTCGCAGTATAGCTTTCGGCAGAATCAGTCCGTCAATACGTCATGTACGTGACGTACGTCGTGACAAAACGTACGTGCCGCACAGGGATGGCACATAGCGTTTGACGTACGTCATGTTGAAGTACACAGATATGTCAACAAAGTAATTGGCGCAAAACGAAAATTATTAAAAAAAAACATAACCAATGCAAAATTTCGGTTAAAAACATGGAAAATATACAAGTAATACTTGTTATAGTGATGCTAAGAGAAGCAAAGGAGCTTTTCAGGCGGCTTTACAACCGCAGATGGTGGGTACGTCCATCTTTACAGGACAGGAACATCCACGGCTTTTTTGATGTGAATTTTGCATTCCCTGAGGAGTTCATAATTAATATTAGAATGGAGAAGCCCATATTTGATCTACTGCTGAATCTGCTTAGGCAAAAACTAACCAAGCATTCAAACCGCAAATCTATAAATAAAAATATAAATCGGCAATTACTTTGGTTAAATTTGCTTTTTCACAAACGCGTTGTCAAATTGGCGGTAAAATTGATTTTGACATTTGTCACGCAGCTGCCGTTCCGTCAAAATAGAAAGTTGGCAAAAGCGTTCAGCAGAATCAATCCGTGACGTACGTCACGTACGTCGAAATAACTGACAGCAAAGTAGACTGCGGATGTTTGTATGCGTAACGCCAGATAAGACGGATACGTCAAAGTAGAAATTGCTCTAAAATTGACGTACGTGACGCAGCTGACGTATTGGCGGACTGATTCTGCCGAAAGCTAAAGGATGCCGGATCCGTTGACTGATGCTTTGTCAATCTAGCGTTTTACATGCATAATACACACATCCTACCCTGCTGTCAGTTTCTTCCTTTTCCGGCAAGTACGTGACGGACTGATTCTGCCGAAAGCTTATGGTGCGAGAGCCCAGACCCGCCAGACATCACTTATTTTATAAAGGATGAAACCATTACCCCTGGATAGTCCTCCCCGAAACTAGAACGACTGTGAAATTTTCCAAGCTGTAACCATGTCCGGGGCCTACGATTCAGGGGTCAAAGTCGCCAAAATTGGAAATCGATTTCACTTATTTTATAACGGATGATTTTCACATATTTGTCGTAGAATACCACCCAGAGTTAGTATCTAGCGTTGTTAGACCTGTAAGAATGTCCGGGCTGCAACCAGACACCCAAGTTCGCGGATTTCCCTGTGGAAATTAGTTCTGTCTTAACAATTTAAAGTTTTTGGCTAATATTGTCTGTTTCTGTCCCAAGTGACATGTCATAGTCCCAAGTGGCAAAGTCCCTTACAGTGTCATAAGAAAATTTGGATTATGACACTCCCCTTACAGTGTCATAATCCCAAGTCAAATGACATGCGATCCAAAGCTAAGAGCTTTTCTCCAACAGAGAAATAAAATATATTTTGGTTAAGAAATGTTCATATTATATTATGATTAAAGAATATTACTTCAAAAATATTTAAAAAAAAGCGCCACAGCCGAAAATTTGGAATAAAAAATCCCCGCAGGCGAAAATTTGGAATCAAAAATCGCGCGATATTTAATTCCAAATTTTCATTTCATATGATTTAGAAATTTAGAATATTACTAGCAGGGACCCCGACGTTGTCCGGGTGGATCTGTTTTTTGGGGTGGTACTTATTTCTAATGAAACAATTTTTGCTTTTGCCAACCTTATTCTCGGGTCCAATTCCTCTTCATCAACCTCTTTTCCTCGGCTTTATTTCATATGTCATATTCCTTTCTGTCACATATGTTTGGGTTAAACCCCTATCTCTGTTGGTAATTCCAGTCGAGTTTTCCGAAATACCTCCTTTTTCCATCTCCTTAAGTTAAGGACCTTAACCGCAGTACCTCATCTGCTTCTACTTTGATACACACGCTTATTGATAAAAATAGAGACAAAAAATATAACAGTAGTTCTGATGAACTCTATAACATTCCCTACGTCACTTTCAGTAATTTTATCCGAGGAATTTCCAATGTGCAGACACAACTTTTCTAGAGTTTTAACTTTTTGGTACGCCACTGTACCTATGCAATAAATTTTTGATTTAGCTGCTATTTCTCTTGTTTAAGCGGGTTTGTTCAACTTTGACTGTTTTTAAATGGCGGATCTGTACACATGTGTCGTAGAACACTACCCTTACTCTTACCCATGGGATGCTACTTAAGGGTAGTGTTCTACGACACATGTGTAAAGATGCACCATTTAAAATCGACCAAATCGCATTTTCAAACACGAGCACATGGACACACGCGTGCGTGTTTCGTGTCACGGTCAAAACCATGCACGACGCCCACCTCTACACGGGACCTATTAGCGTTGATATTACCTAATTTATTTGTTTAACATTTAGAATCTGTGCATATACCGTTTTTGGGGTTTAGCTAGCGATAAATTTCTTGATTTCTATTGAGTTCCCCGGTATAGCTGACCCCTTTCTGCTTGTTACATATGTACATACTAATTTCTCCTTAGCCGCCCAAATAGGTGACAATTACGATGGCTACGACGCAGAGGGTGCTAAAGGCTTCTCTTTCGACGATAAAAGCATACGAAGAGGTTTCATACGAAAAGTCTATTTTATATTGATGGTAAGTGCTAAGTTTCCATTTAATTTTTGTTTGGAGGGTTTCTAACGTATGTATCAACCTTAAACGATTCCAGGTTCAATTGTTGATCACCTTCGGTTTCATTACGATATTTGTTTATGTCAAACTAGTTCAAGATTTCGTGCAGAATACGTTATGGCTAGTTTGGGTTGCACTAGCAATAGTCTTGGTAACAATGATTTGTATGGCTTGCTGCGAGAGCGTACGACGTAAATCGCCATTGAACTTCATATTTCTATTTCTGTTCACATTGGCAGAATCATTCCTACTGGGTGTTATAGCTACCAGTTATGCGTCAACAGAGGTTAGTGGATAAATCTTTACTATTTACAAATAAAAACAATTGGTTGCCTAATTTTTGTCCACTATCTTAATCTTTTTAGGTTATGATGGCCGTGGGTATAACGGCTTCGGTATGTCTCGCCCTTACACTATTCGCCTTTCAAACTAAATGGGATTTCACTATGTGTGGTGGTATCTTGGTGGTTGCCATTGTTGTATTTCTTATTTTTGGAATTGTTGCTATATTTATACCGGGTAAAGTTATAGCACTGGTATACTCATCACTTGGTGCTCTACTCTTCTCTGTGTATTTGGTTTATGACACGCAATTGATGATGGGCGGTAAACATAAATATGCCATAAGTCCAGAGGAGTACATTTTTGCAGCACTCAATCTCTATTTAGATATTGTTAATATCTTTATGTATATATTGGCCATTATTGGAGCGTCTAGGAAGTGAGATTAAAAATGAGCTCTCTATGCCAATTTTATGTTCCTAAGTCAAATTTCACTATAAAGGCTTATTTACACGGGTCGATTTTTATCGAATCTACCCGTGTAAACAGCAATTCGATCGATCTTCACCTTGCATTTAAGGATTGAACACAAGTGGTTCGACAAAAATCGACCCCTGTAAATGAGACTTAAGTTTTAATTGTGATCCGGGAGAACCGAGGTCTTAATTTAATTTTTTTTGTTAGCGTAATAGAATTTGATCAAGCAAGAGTTGCATACATGCAGAAATAGTATTAAGATTATTCTTATTTATTGTATTTCAAGGTTTTAAATAAAGTTGTAGCTCGGTGGTTCCAAGTATTTACCTTCCTTTTTTCTGGAAGAATATCTTTAAAGATCTCCCGACTTATCTTATCTTATCTTGGGTACTAATATATAAAACCGTAAGTTTGTGAGTGACTGCGGATGTTTGCGGTTCTTTAACGTCTGAACCAATACCCCGATATTTACGAAATTTTGAAGACATATTCTTATACTATGTACACACTAGCGTGTTTTCGAGCTCATTCTGGTTTTCGAGGCAAAACATGCTGAAAACCGATGTTTTCGCCATACAAAATTTTCAACCGAAAACCTGCGAAAACATCATGTTTTATCCCAAAACATCAACGAAAACCTTTCACAATCAGTGTCGGCTCTATATTTTATCGGTAATAATCGAAAAACATACTGTCACATATCTGATATGTCAAATGTTTTCATTTTGAATTTCGTCGCCCGAATTTATAAAAAATCAAAATGAAAATGTTTGTGCTATAAAGTAAATTTGAAATAAGATAAACAACATATTAACGTTCACAAAATTTTAATTATTTTTTCTCACAAATCACAATTTCTAGAACAGCTGATTACTGTCAAATGAAAACAAGAATAGCAGGTATGAACGCACCTGTTTTATGTGAGATGTTTTACACGAAAACAAGGTGTTTTCGCTTCAGTGTGAACATGATCTTAGGAGTATAAAGTCTGCAACAGGCATCATGAAATTTCGATATATTTATCGATAACAGAGTTATCGGTCAAAATGTGATTTCGGTTAAACTTTGGTATCATTGCACACAGTTGGTATAAAGCGAATAGGCCCTGTAAAAATCAAGAGTACTCTATTTCCTATCCAAAGAGTACTCCAATTGGAGCATCAGAGTACTCCAAATGTAATCCTTTTTCATATAAAAATTGTGCTCCAATAAACTTTGCGATGTCCTAGGACTGGACCACCTACTCCAACCTTTCCTTTGTTTCTGCTACTCCATGGAGTACCTACAGTCAGAGTACTTTGCAATGTACTCCAATGTTGCTACTCTTGGAGTATATACTGTCAGAGCGATAGTGTCGTGATTTTCGTCGATAAAGCACGCTCGGCTTTCAAAAAAGCTGAAGGTTGTCCGATGAGGTATACAAAGGATTACTATTGGAGTACTCCAACATCAAAAAATTGGAACACATAATCCAACGATTTTTCCAGGAGGGAAGACCACAGCTTTTATTTGGACTTTGGTTCATTTCGATACAATTATCGATAGCAGAGTTATCGGTCAAAATGTGAGAAATCTTAAAGGGTCAAATACATAAAGCTTTGTTAACCTCGCCTGACATTTGCTACCTCAAAACTTTGCGTCCAACTTCAGAGGTATGCTACAATGAACGCCTTGACGCTTCTCTTTTATACATTTGTTTTCGTTATTTTTTTCTTTGCATTCGTAGTGTTTTAGTTAATTTATTAATTTAATAGAGAAAAAATGAATTAGTTATTATTTTCTCCAACATTTTATTCTTTAATTAAAGCAAAGTCATCAGCTTCTGATTGTCAAAGCAAGCAAAGCAAGCAAAATTTGAGAGTTTGCCAAATTTTAACCTTGCTTCAACTTTGAGGTCTTTAATTTGCCATGCTTCGTTTAAATACGTATACTGAACTTTTCTGTCAAAGTCAAAGTTCGAGGTAAAGCCAAAATAAAGTTTTATGTAACTGACCCTTAAGTTTCTCACATTGTGTATCAGTACAAGTGTGAACTCTTCTTTTGACAACACACATTAAAATGTCGGTTTGTTTACATCCTGCACATATTAAAATGTCGCCAGCACCGAATAACAGAAAAGCAATGGCGTTGTTTAACATCCTGCACACATCAACATGGCGGTCTCCTATCTTTTACCGAATGGCAGAAAGAGATGGGAAGAAGGAAAGAAGTGAGACAAAAAGGAAATTAAAAATAGGTGACTAAACTCACTGTGAAAATTTACACTTGTATTGATACACAATGGTTTCTCAAGCACATAGAAGGATATCTGCAAAGGCGAATCAAACTTTAGTGAACACGTCTCCCTCGATATAGCAGCCCGCCTTAAATAAGCGCGCTCAGTGTCAAATAGCTGTCGAAAATCCTCAAGCCAATACAATTTGTATGAGCCCAACACCATTGTTTATCCCTCTATAGTTTGGCAACTTCTTTTCCTCTTCTTACGAATTTGAGTGGAAGGCACTGGCTGAGTGACTCCAAATGAAATGGAATGAAGGAATAGTATGAAGCCCAATAAGCCATTATGTTTGATATCAATCTGAGACGCATTTGAGATGAAACCTTCAACGTCAATTCTCACTTTTTGAAAACTTAATATCAATTAATCAATCAATTAATTTTCGATTTAGTGATAAACTACCAGTAGCAGGTAAACTTTTTTGCTAAATGAGTATTAACTTGAGGTATAATTAAATATAAAAATTATACTATAAATGTCCGGCAGTTTCTACTTTCACAGTTTTTATACATACGACCCCCTATACCATTCCCTAAAATAAATTTTGTCCAAGGCGTGATATATTATTGACCCTTATTTTTTACCAAACGTTTGAGAAAATATTTTTCTGTGCTTATGGGGAATATGCTGTGCGTGTGTATTAGTGTGTTTTTTGCGAGTTGCGCTACTATATAAGGTATACTATGCCCAACACACACTACGTCGAGCGCTCTTATTTGAGTGGACCTGTAATTTTGCTGAAGAGTACGAAACCAGGCAAATTCAACAAGGTAGAATTGACAACTGAAATATTTGGTTTTTGTAGGAGTTTTTCCTTCAAAAAAAAAGGTAAACAAGCGTCTTAACTCTTTGCCACCCAAGCACACTTTTTGTATCCCATACAATTGTTTTACTGAAAAAATATATAGAATTAGCTCAGGTCAAAAAATTATCAAATATGCTAGCACAAACAGTAAAGCGTTCAGCAGAATCAATCCGAGACGTACGTCACGTACGTCGAAATAACTGACAGCAAAGTAGACTGCGGATGTTTGTATGCGTAACGCCAGATAAGACGGATACGTCAAAGTAGAAATTGCTCTAAAATTGACGTACGTGACGCAGCTGACGTATTGGCGGACTGAAGCTTTCGGCAGAATCAGTCCGTCAATACGTCACGTACGTGACGTACGTCGTGACAAAACGTACGTGCCGTACAGGGATGGCACATAGCGATTGACGTACGTCATGTTGAAGTACACAGATATGTCAACAAAGTAATTGGCGCAAAACGAAAATTATTAAAAAAACATAACAAAAGCAAAATTTCGGTTAAAAACATGGAAAATATTCAAGTAATACTTGTTATAGTCACAATTTTCACAAACGCGTTGTCAAATTGGCGGTAAAATTGATTTTGACATTTGTCACGCAGCTGACGTTCCGTCAAAGTAGAAAATTGGCGAAGGATACCGGATCCGTTGACTGATACTTTGTCAATGTAGCGTTTTACATGCAAAATACACACATCCTACTCGGCTGTCAGTTTCTTCCTTTTCCGGCACGTACGTGACGGACTGATTCTGCCGAAAGCTTGATTCTGCCGAAAGCTTAACGGAGTAACTTTGGCCACTTTGGAATCTACCTCTTTTCGGACCTTTGCGTTATAAAAATGGCAAGAAGATTGTCGCCAGAGTGTCGCAGAAACTGGTGGATTGGTTTCCATTAGCTTTATACTGAAGTCAAAACCAGGGTACCGTCTTATCAAGGAAAATATGTGTCCGCGAAATGAAATAATCAATTTTTTTAAAAAAGTACAAACTTGTTTGGAGCCGGTTATGGATTTTGAAAGGGTTTCGTTTTTTTTTTTATTAAAATAACGGTTACGATTTAGTTTTCGGTTTCGATAAATTAATCGGCTTCGCTGGTGCTATTGTAAGAGGGACGTGACGGACCAAACAGAGTTGTACGGTATTGAGTCTATGCCATAGTGTACCAATACAAGTGTAAACTCTTCTGCATAGACGTCAAAATTCCAAAATGAGTTTATCACCTGTTCATCAGAGTTGTTTTTTTGGAAAAAGAGCATCATTTTGCGACGAGTTGCATTCGATTTGGTATAAAAAATTAGTAGTAGGTTGCATAAAAAAGTACTTCGCTAAAACTTGGTATTTGTTGGTCAACTCCTAATAAATTAGCTAGAATTATGGAAGATAGCTCAAAAAACGGGTTTTGGCCTTAGGATCACGAATCCGGAAGCGCTTTTTAATTTTTTTGTGTCTGTTGAAAGTTATGGTCAAAAACCCGAAAATTGACCCGGGTCCGGTACCAAAATTGGGGCGGGTTCTCTTCAGAAAAGCAAAATATTAAAAAAGCGCTTCCGGATTCGTGATTCTGAGGCCAAACCCCGTATTTTGAGCTATCTTCCATAATTCTAGCTAATTTATTAGGAGTTGACCCCTAAAGGAAACAAATACCAAATTTTGGGGTTTGAAGCCTTCTTTGTGCTAAGATATGTATTTGATAGTAAATCTATCTAAAAACATCGTATATACATGTTTCAAAAAAAAGTTTGTTTTCATTTTCTGTCTAATTTCTCATTTCGAAGATGCTTACCTCAAAATTTATAAAATTTACTCGTTTTAATTTTTTTTTATTTTGTGTCTTTTTTTTTTCTTTGATATAAAGTATAAACTGAAAGATTCGCTTAAAAGTTGCCCTAGAAACTGGAGTGAAAAAGTTGTGCAACACAGCAACACTTTTGTGCAAACAAGAACCCTGTTTCATTGATATTCGGTGCTGCACACAACCCGATCGCAACGAAAACAACAATAGCAACCCAGATTTTTGACATGGATGTGATTTGACGTAGAAGTGTGTTTTGACATTTCTGTCAAAGCTACAGTTCACACTTGTATTGATACACTATGGTGACATAGCAAAACCACAACAAAAAATGTAAATTGAAATTGTTAGCCAATCAGAAACGTAACGGCTGTTTTATCTGCAAGTTTCTGCTGAACCCTGTTCCACGAAAAATTAGCAGAAATGAGATTTTGACAGCTTTTTACAAGACTCTCTTCTGCTAACAGTTCTTTGCTGGAGATTTCAAAAACAAAGCTATTAAAAAAATGACATCTCGAACGGCGTCATTGAATTGGTTAAATTTACTTATGGAGCATAGCACACCTAGCGACAGCAACACCACGCGACAAATAGGCAACTATTTCGTCGCTTTGTGTCGCGTCGCTAGGTGTGCCCGTACTTTTACACGCTTTATAAGGTGTTTATGAGATTTGATGAATCCTCCTAATGATACAAGGGAAATCTGATTTTGTTTTAATGACAACTTCATTTCAAAAGTTTTCAAAAACATAAAAAACTCAAAATTATTTGCCTTTGTTGAAAAACGTAAATTCTTCTTTTCTGTGATAAAAATACCAAAACCAAATCCGAAATGCTGAAACGCGATGTAGAAAATTTAAGCTCTGGCGATTTCGATGATAAATATATACGACATGCATTCATTTCGAAAGTATTCTCTATAATTGGGGTGAGTCTAAATTTGCGAAACTCACCTTTTCGAGCCTTATGAACTCCACCGCTTACAGGCACAACTCTTAATTACTCTCGGAATTGTGGCAATATTCGTTTATGTTGATGCGGTACACGATTTTGTTACAGAACATAGTTGGCTTCTGTGGGTAGCGGTTGCCACCACACTTGTCATAATGATACCGATTATTTGTTGCGAGGGTGTACGTCGTTCTTATCCCATTAATATTATACTATTGATAATCTTTACATTAGCCGAGTCTTTCCTTGTGGGTTGTTTGGCTATGGTGTTGCCATCCGATGTGGTAAGTTTAATATACGCAGATCCGTACATTGCGTCCAAGAGCCGTTAAAATTTGAATCTCGTGTTTTCTATTATAGGTTCTTATGGCAATTGGCATAACAACGATAATTGTACTTGTACTGACCATATTCGCTCTACAAACATCGATCGACTTTACTACCTGTTGGGCCTTTTTTTTTGTTGCAGGAGCGCTTTTAATTATAATTGGAATCGTGGCATGGGTTATGCCATCACGCACCCTAATAATAGTTTATTGCTCTCTTGCCATATTGTTTCTTTCGATGATGTTAGTTTTTAACATACAATTATTGATGGGCGGTAAACACAAGTACTCAATCAGCCCCGAAGATTATATTTTTGCTGCACTCAATATTTATGTAGATATTATCGGGATTTTAATGTTCGTTCTACGCTTATTGGGCATGAACAATTGAACAATGAAAAGAAATAATAAGAGCAGTTCGAATATTGAACATAACGAGATCGGTTTGTTGGAGTTTATTTTGGATCGCAAAGCAGATACATACCGGACAGATAATACTTTAAACTAGGATCGCCCGTTGGCGAAATTCGACCAACTTAAATTTTCTTCAACTCTGTCTTAATATACATATGTATCTTCCGTACACAACAAAACCAAGTAAGTGGCTCCCCCGTGGCAAATGCAAATTTGGATTGAGTGGTACAACAGAACAGCTGAGTTTCGCTAGGTGGGCTTTAACGAAAATTCATTCAGGGGATTCATTTAAAGCTATAAAAGCCTTGTAAAGCTTATAAAATTTATAAACCTAGTAAACTTATATGAAAAGTGACATATTTATGAGGTTTACAAAGCTTTAAATGAATCCCCATATTATTATACTAGCAGACCCGGCAGACGTTGTCCTGCCCAAACATCAACTTGTTTTCATTTATAAAATGTGACTGACCCACCTCATTTCAGCTCCACAACCTTCTTCCCGTCCCCCGTGCTCTAGTGCCCCCCCCCCCCCCCCACGTTTTTTGAAGTCGGTAATTTCTTATATGTAGTAGGCATTTTTGACTATATTTCTTACATGTAGTGGTCATTTTTGACTAAATTTCTTACATGCAGTCGGCATTTTTGAGTAGTCGTCATTTTTTACTAAATTTCTTATATGTAGTCGGCATTTTTGACTAAATTTCTTATATGTAGTCGGCATTTTTTACTATATTTCTTACATGTAGTCGGCATTTTTGACTAGTCGGCATTTTTGAGTAAATTTCTTATATGGGCCTTTCAGTGCACACAGTGACTAAGTCCACTTTTTTCAAAATCTGATATTTAAGTGTCGCAGCACTTGTTATAGTCATATCTTCTCGTGATTTTAGTAACTATACCGAACAAGTATTAACACCATTTAACTAAAAATTTTTTTTGGCCTCTGAAAAAATTTTAATTTTTTTCAGAAGCCATTCTGATTAACTCCATGATTTAATGCAGCCAATATCTGGCTCCTTGTAGCTCGCAACAACACCAAAAAAAATACAAAATATACTGTCAAATGTAAGCTATATCCGTATTTATGCATCCTACATGTAATATTTTAGTTTCAATTACACAGGGAATTTTAAAATGCAATGTAAATTAAATCAACGGATTTCTCAACTTCAACTCGAATGGACTTAGTCACTGTGTGCACTGAACGGCTCATATGTAGTCGGTATTTTTGAAATTTCCGGCAAGGTTGCTGAATTCCTGAAGAATTTCGAACGAGCGAATGACGTTTTAGATAGAGTAAAAAACGAGGCAGTGCCGAATTTAAAAGCATTGTTCGTCGATGTGATCGACTGTTTAACAAACATTCACCCAAGAAAGTGGTGAGCTATTGTTATTTGCTAAAAAAGAATACGAAAAACTGTCGTCTACCAATTTCAATATGGCTATTGGGAATGACGTTCTAATCGATCATGACCCCGGTCGACGAAATAAAATATCATCCAGTAATGAACGTAAATATTTGTGTTCCCTCGGTACATATCAACCGAAACTTGACATTTATCCGATCAATACAAATATTCCCACGAACAAACAACGTCGATTTAATCCAGCTTGGTATGGAGAATTTTCTTGTTTGGAATATAGTCCCCATAAAGATGCAGTTTTTTGTCTTGCTTGCATTTTATTTCCTGAAGGGCCAGGAAGATGTTTCGCTAGTTCAGAATGGGTATCAGTAGGAGTCCGCGAGTGGCATAAAATGAAGAGTCGTGGTCGAGAGAAAAAGGCAAACTACTTCAGCACTTCACTTCCGAATCTCACAAGGCAGCTCTATATGATTACTCCAATTTTATCAACGAAGGGGCCCATGTTGATATATTAATAGATAGATCCATCAGGGACAACAAGATTAAAGAAGTACAAGAAAAAGAGTATCATTCAAGGGTTTTATGAGTTTTGTTCGATGTTGCGAGGACTCTGGGAAGGCAAGGTCTCGCTTTACGTGGTCACAAAGATTCACCAGTAAACAATGATGGAAATTTTCGACAGATTGTTCATTTAATTGCCCGGCATTGTCCTCTGGTTAAAAAATGGTTGGACGTCAGCGGGAATATTTTCTGTAATGGCTGATACTACTCCAGGGGGTGAATTCTGGTTCTATGAAATGATAAAATGAAAAGAATTTTCATACAAAGTTTGTGAAAAGAAACTTCAAATTCATACAAATTTTTTTTCACGTTATCATATCATAGAACCAGAATTCACCCTCAGACCTGACAAATGAAGGAATTGTACCTGTTGAACGGCTTTTGAAGATAGATATCGTCCTGACTAAAAAATCAGGAGAAGAGCTGGCTGGAAAAATTGTAACAGCTCTTCAGTCGATGGGAATTTCCATAAAAAACATTGTTTTCCAATCTTATGATTTTGCGAAAACCATGTCTGGAAAGTTTAAAGGCACGCAGCAAAAATTAGCGGAAAAATGTGAAAAACGTATTCCCTATATTCCATGTCATGCTCATAGAATCAACATATTTGTTGAAGCTTCATGCAATGCAAGCTGTTTGATTAAAGAATTTTTTAATGTTTTAGAAGCTTTGTATGTTTTTTTTTCTGGAAGTACGAAACGTTTCTTGAGTTTGCGTGAAGAGTTAGGTAATATTGAAAATTCATTGCAGTTGAAGAATTTGTCAAAAACACGATGGACTGCTCGGGCAGAAACAGTCAAAACTGTATGGATTTCTTTCGAAGGCATCATTCATTCTCTTGAAACTATAAAGAAAGATTCCGATAATTTTGACAGCAATTCACGTACACAAGCTTCAGGCTTGTTAAAAAAAATTTTGGACTTCGATTTTAAAAGCTCTTTATTTTTTTGCAAAAATATAATGTTCAAAGTTAAAAATTTGACAGAAAATTTGGAAGCTGAAGAACTTAAGGGTGAAATACATAAAGCTTTGTTAACCTCGCCTGACATTTGCTACCTCAAAACTTTGCGTCGAACTTCAGAGGTATGCTACAATGAACGCCTTGACGCTTCTCTTTTATACATTTGTTTTCGTTATTTATCTCCTTGCATTCAGAGTGTTTTGGTTAATTTATTAATTTAATAGAGAAAAAATGAATTAATTATTATTTTCTCCAACTTTTTATTCTTTAATTAAAGCAAACTCATCAACATCTGATTGTCAAAGCAAGCAAAGCAAGCAAAATTTGAGAGTTTGCCAAATTTCAACCTCACTTCAACTTTGAGGTCTCCGATTTGCCATGCTTCGTTTAAATACGTATACTGAACTTTTCTGTCAAAGTCAAAGTTTGAGGTAAAGCCAAAATAAAGCCTTATGTAACTGACCCATTAACATCGTCGATGCTTTATTGTTGATTCAAAGCACATCAGAGTCATTTCAGCAAATGAACGATGATATTCAAATAAACGATTTGATTGCGAGCTCGGTTTCCTTTGCTCGGAAGTGGGAGATAAGCCCCAAAAACGGCTTTTCAAAGCATCACAGAACGCGACGAGTGCTAAAAAAAATTGACGAAAATCCGGAATCTGCTACAATTTTCGATTTTGAAACATTTTATAGAAAACAATTCAAATTTGTTCTTCAAGTTTTTACAAATTGCATCCAAGAAAAGTTACAAGAAAGTTTGTCAACTTTCAAACCCATTCAGAAAATGTTTAGAATTCCACTAGACAGAAATAATGTTACGATTGATTTGATAAACTCTATTGTACAATTGGAACCCGAATTTTTCAAGGAAGAAGTCGAATGTTTGCTTTGTGAGTTACAAATTCTTTTTGACTCATGTCAAAGTTGTAAATCATTCGAAGATATTTCCACAGTAGCATTCAAGTTAAAACGAGTTACTCCCTTAGCATATAAACTGGTTCGTTATATTTTGACTGCTCCTGTCACGTCAACATCGTGTGAATGTTCCTTCAGTAAATTGAAAATAGTTTTCGACCATTTGCCCACAACAATGGGAGATGATCGTTTAAATTCGTTGATGTTGCTCTTCTCTTCAAAAGATAAAGTAGATGAAATTGACCTTTGTGAAGTTGTTCAAAAATGGTCCTTACTAAAACATCGCAGAGTCAAAATTTGAATTTAATTCTTCAATTTTTCTCAAAAAAAATTTTCTTTGTAAAATTATTTTGATTTTTGTGAAAAGGGTATCTTTTTAGTATGTATTTATTTTTGTAAAACATTATATACGACGAAAATAAAGAAAGAGTAAACAAACACTGTAATTTTTAATTCATTCGTTAACATATTGCGCATTTTTACAAGTGTATTTCACCTATTTATTTTTTTTTTTAAATCCATTATTATACCTATAAAAAATGTCGGCAAATTTTCGAGATCAGTCGGCATATCAGTAAGATGCACCACCCCACGATCGGGACCTTCGCGACGCCCCTGCGTGTGATAACTTTTGCACTATGCACAGCTGTAAATAACAATTTCAACTAGTTTTTTTTTTTTAAGAAAACGGGCTAATTCTACCATGAAAAGACAGAAGCCTTCTTGACTCTTCTTTTATTATTACTCTACGGGTGTTTAAAACATCACGGTAGTACATTTTCTTTCGGTGGCTTTTTGTCCTTGTAGAAGATTCATGCACGGAAGGTGAAGCCAAATGCTAATTTCCCAATGTAAACGGGTTCGAAATGACTCATTCAAATTCCCCAAATTTGGTGCAGTGTAAATGTACTATAAGGCAAGAGCAATGATCGACTTTCAAAAAGCTGAAGGTGGTTCGATGAGGGATACAAAGGATTACTATTGGAGTACTCCAATATCAAAAAGTGGAACACATAATCCAACGATTTTTGCAGGGAAAGCGTGCTCCTTCGTCGCTCTCGCTCTCCCATCATTCGCAGAACAGCGATCAATTGCTAGCAACTTCTTTCCGCGTGGGAAGGCAGAAATATGGCGATTTTGGCGACATATCTAAAAAAAAAAACACCGGCAACCCTGATCTCAAAGATTTCTAATATCCAGCTGGTACGTCATTTGCAGCAATTTTATTCTTTCAAGTGCTGAATCGATTATATTTAGCAAATTTAATAGAAAATGTTGGGTCGTTCAAGTCTTTTGGCACGCAGCATAACCCAAACTTTGGTCAGGCATCACAGCCATGGAGGTGTTCCCGGAGAGGTAAGTTGCAAACGGATAGCCCCAAATGACGCACCATATTTTTTGTATGAACTGCATGTTACATAAGATCCAAATTAAGTGGGATTAACTAATTATTTATTTATCTTATTCGAAGAACTTGCCTTTCGGCTTAAACAACCGCTTCAAGTTGACTGCATACTTTGCGCTCTTCTTTGGATCTGGATTGGCCGTACCATTCTTGGTTGTGAGACATCAATTGACAAAGTAAAATGTAAGGTTAGTACCTGGGACTATTTTCACACATATGTAGATATCGTTACCTTAATTCACAAAGGCCCTAATTGACACATTTTTCGAAAATGACTTTTTTACATATTTAAGTACAATATAGTTAAGCTTTCGGCAGAATCAGTCCGTCAATACGTCACGTACGTGACGTACGTCGTGACAAAACGTACGTGCCGTACAGGGATGGCACATAGCGATTGACGTACGTCATGTTGAAGTACACAGATATGTCAACAAAGTAATTGGCGCAAAACGAAAATTATTAAAAAAAAACATAACAAAAGCAAAATTTCGGTTAAAAACATGGAAAATATTCAAGTAATACTTGTTATAGTCACAATTTTCACAATCCCGTTGTCAAATTGGCGGTAAAATTAATTTTGACATTTGTCACGCAGCTGACGTTCCGTCAAAGTAGAAAATTGGCGAAGGATACCGGATCCGTTGACTGATACTTTGTCAATGTAGCGTTTTACATGCAAAATACACACATCCTACTCGGCTGTCAGTTTCTTCCTTTTCCGGCACGTACGTGACGGACTGATTCTGCCGAAAGCTTAAAATACACACTCACAACAAATTTTAAGAAGTTACTAGCAGCAATAACGGAGATATTCCAAATTTACAAAGCAGTATTTGAATGCGTTCAATTTAAAAAAAATTGCGCAATTCACAAGGGGTATTGTATTCGTCTATCGTTGTATGTTTCCATGGTTTCCAATATAATTTTTGAAAAAAAAATCGCTCACCCACAAAACGTATTCAACAAAGTGTGCTTGAATTTGACGTTGCTCTCAATCGGAACCAGGGTATAATGTCAAACAGAAAAATATTTTAACCCACTTGAAAAAATTTTTTTCCGTTTATAAACTTTTAGGAAAAAATTTGTAAATTAACTTTTGTTTTAAATTTTCAATATTTATATTTTACCTTTAATTCAAATAAGCAATACGAAAGAATATTCGGTAGCAAATTTAGAAGTATTTTATTGGTAGTGAAAAAAGCTTCAGTGCCAGTGAAGAACGGTTGGAATTCAACTGTTGTCTAAGCTAATGTAAGAAAACTGTAACCAAACATTGTTTACAAAAATCGCGGATGGTATAAGAGTAAATTATTGCTAATATTAAAGAAGAGAAAATGATACCCAATTTACATGTGGTGCACCATAAAGGATTAATTCATTTGTTTACATTCGTTTGACATTATAGCCCCTTACAAGAGAAAATATTTAACTGGCAAGCACACTTTGTTGAATACATTTTGCTCACCCACGTTCACGCTCAAAAATAAGTGTATATAGGGCTTAACTCATATTTTCTTAGTTCGAAAAAACTGAATTTAAAGTAAACCATAGCAACGATGGCTTGTTCGAAAACACAAATATCAATGCCTGTAATATTTAACTACGATATAGCTTAGTACTAAGATTTTAGTGAAGCTTCGTTCAGAAGTTATTAATGAAAATCCATCAGCAACTTGATTGAAAATAATAAATGAGTTAGGGCCTTTCTATATTAGTGTAACGATTTGTAGTTTTTAATATCATTTTTTCTTCCCTTCAGGTGTCTGTTTAATATAAGCTTAAAGTATTGCAACATCTATAGAGGATTCATTCAACGGTTACACAAGGCAGATTGCAGGAATGCTATTTAGCATTAAGATCAAAGTGAAATTATATAAGCCAATAAACTTCCAGATGCAACGCTGTTAAATAATTTATTTTGATATTTTATTATTGAAATAAGTGCTTGGTCAACAAATTTTGACGTTTACCACTTTTTCCATTTTTTGCAAATTACTGTTAGGGTAGGTGAAGCCAAATGCAAATTTGCCAATGTAAACGGTGCGGTGTAAATGTATTATTACGATTTTTCAAGCTGCTCTACCCCATGCTTAATTTTCAGTTTTTTTTCGACTTTCCTTCGCGCCACATTTAACTATGGCCAAGGCGAATTCATTATGTATGAATTTGCCTTGACTATGGCGCAGTTTTTGACTATTCGTAAAAGAAAATACTTTTTTGTTTTTATTTTTTTTTTTTTAATTTTTTTTTGGGGTTTGATTGCTGTGGCTGGGATTAAATTCTCATATGTCAGGTTATAATCCAATAAGTACGGTCAGTTTCAATTATATTCGCAATTCAACTTATAAAGGTTTTATTCTATTTATTATTATCTTTTAATTAATTATTCTTTCAAAGTACGATCAGTTCAAATATTAAGTTTTTTCATTCAAATTAATAAAACGACACCAAGTAATTTTTGGTTAAGTAAATTCCACATGGTTGTGGAGACGAAATCACAATTTTTTTAATTTTTCTTTATAAGTTCTGTTATTTGTATAAAACAGTTATACATTATCGGCAATGGTACATAATACAGTTTCACTTTTTTATATTTTTTAAAGTAATTAACGATATTTTGTAAAGCACGATATAGTTTTTTCTTTAATTAACTCTTTTTTTTTTGTTGAGCAGCAAGATTTATCCTCACGGACAGTTTTCTATACCCAACCAAAAGTTGCCCATTTTTATAATTTGGTTGGGATGTGAGATAAATTTTACTAACTCGACACGACGTCTAAAAACGAAGTGATTTTTTAATTTTACTTTATTTTTTATGTTAACTTCTTATTAGAGCTCCAGCTACCCGGGTATCGAGCAGTGCGAGTAGCTCGATACTCGCTCGAAAAATTCGACCTGACAATCACCAACTGTAAAATTTATTTGTCAACAATTCATAATATTTTAAAAAATAGGTCTGTTTACTGATCAAAAAAATGTTCAGAGCAGGTTAGAGCAGGGCAGCTATCAAAATAGAAATAGAGCAACTCAGAGCAGAAATGCCATGAAACACTTGAATCTCGATAGTTTCTATTTATTTGGTTTTTTTGTTTAAATCCCCAAAATTAAGGCAAATACACGTTTACTAAAATGGTGTTTTTCTGGCAAGCTAGTTTTTTTTTTTGAAGTTTTTAAAAATTTATTTTTTCTTGACTGACAATTGTTTCTCTGCTCTAACTTACTCCACAAAAAAAAAAGCTAGAGCAGAAATTTATGATCTGGATTACTCTAGGTTTGTTTTGAGCGTACCCATGAAAAAAAAAGATAGAGCAAGAAGTGTTCATTAAACATAATTTTGTGAAATATCTCATTTGACGTAAGCTAGAGCAGCTCAATAAACAAACCTAATAAATTGAAATATTGTAAGCACAAAAACATTTCTTTGCTTACAAAAGTCTTCAAAATGGAGACCCGTCATATTCGCAACATATTCACAAAGCAAATTACTGAACTGGCCGAACTGTTTCTTCTTCAAGGTTTCATAGTGGTACCATTCCTATTAGCTATGACCTTACCATAAAAACCTCAGGACCCGAACACCTTCAAATATATTTTCCATAACTTCTTCCTGCAGCCCCCGTGTTTTCGTCTACCGTCTCGAGAAACAATTTATGGACCGACATATATGCATATGCTTGTCCCTCATCTACTGTGTACCAAGAATCTGTGAAACCTGACAATGAAGTGATGAGAAAATAATCAAAATAATAAATAGAAACATTGCTCGATATGCTCGAGTTCAAGCTCGACAATTTTCGAGTATTGAGCGAGTACTCGGTCAACATTTGCCCGGGCTACGCGAAAATGTGCGAACAAAATCCAGAACTCTACTTTATAGTACATTTATACCGTACCAAATTCGGGTTTTTTTTTTCATGCAAACCTATTTTCCCAAATTTGGAATTCCATCAGATTTGGCCTCATTTGCCGAACAATACAATCCACAGTTCCTCAAAATAGCAACCCTGCCTGTTCCATATTTAGAATTGCCCAGCAAGAACCTTAAGCGGGATACTCACCTGCCAAGAAATTTTCAAATTTCATATAAAAAAACGCCCAAGAAATGTTTTCACACGTCAAACTTTCTTGAGCCAATACTCAGCTCATAAGAAAAAATACAGCTCTTTTCGATAGTTGGCAACGCCGGTTTACCTCAAGAAATAAATAAGCTCGTATATATTTCTTGAGGTAAACGTGCAAAGGTGAGTATTTATTTCGCTAAACATGTTTTATGCATTTTTATAAGAGTAATTTGCAAAAAAATTGAAAATTTGGTAAACGTCAAAATTTCTTGACCGAGCTCAACAAATATATGCTCGTTTTTTTCCTTGAGGCATTCCTTGGCAGGTGGGTAGCCCGCTTTAATAGGTAATTAACGTGTGATAACTTTTGCATTATCAACAGCTGTAAATAACAATTTCAACTAGTTTCTTATTAGGAAAATGGACCAATTCTACCAAGAAAAGACAGAAGCCTTCTTGACTCTTCATTAACTCATTCAAAATCGCCAAACTTGGTGCAGTGTAAATGTACTATTGGGCCCGCTTTTGCCATAATACCACGGCCTTGCATAATACAAAATTCAAACTAAACTGGAATTAATAATTTACCAAAGCTTTTGTTGTCATAGCTGCGCTTTCTTTCGAACAAAGCTGACAGCGGTGAAAGTTATTTGAAGCGATTTCCAGCATTCATTCAGATAATTAAAAAAGTAATATTCAAATATGACTGGCAGATTGGGTATGTTTTCGCGCGGTTTGCGTAATTTTTCAACGAGCATTGTGCGCCCGCACGGTAGACCGGGTTGCCCTGGTGAGGTAAGATGCGACGTCCAAGACACGCTACATGCAATACTTACATATGTATTTTATACTTTTCCTTCTCAGAATTTTCCAATGAATATCAATGGCGGCAAAGGTAGAATAACACTCATCATGACACTTTTCTTTGGCATAGGTTTAGGCGCGCCATGGGCAGTTGTATGGTGGTCTTTTTGCAAAGGCAAATTGTAAGAAATAAATATTATGATGATAAAAAAAATCGCCGTTTGTAAATTTGTATATGAAAAAATAAAATAAATGTTCAATTTTATATTAACGACTATTTTTTGCTATTAAATTCAACTACGACCGCTCTATCACAATTCATCCTTATCTTCAAAATCATACTCTTCCTGTAAAGGCACATACGGACAATACTTCGCTTGAGCGCCGCAAATTTGTGAATCCAAATCCTCGGGAAGTGTTGTTTGTTGGAAGGCTTTTAGGAATATTAACTCTTGATCGTCGAGGATTTCCAAACACTGCAGAGACAGAAATGCAATGTAAAAGTTGTTAAGTCTTATTAGTAGGTATTCCTTAACTTACATAGTGACCAAGACTTTTATTTAAATCTCCATCTTGCACGAAATCTACCAGCGAAGATTCAGGATTCATGCTACCATCAACAACCATTTTTAGAAGTGTGAGTTTACCATTGCTTTTATAAGTTGCCTTCACATAGTCTTCCATTTTATCACCTATAAAACAATACTTATTTAATACAAGTCTTAGTTTAATTCAAGCTGGACATTAAAAAATATCACCCATAGGTTAGGCTTAGGTGCAAGGGGTGTTGCCACCAAAAGGACGGGCAGTTGCAGATGAGATGCTAAGGCTGCTTTACAAGAGATGATTTCCTATTCGATTTTTTGACGTTCGACTGCATTCAACAATCAAATACAGGTTGTGGGTTTGTGAATTACTATTTCACGGTGGAACAAGCAAAAATTGATCCATGTAAATCAGCCTTTAGTTTGCATGTGGCGAAGGGCATTCCTTCTTTAACCCGAAGAACCTGCTGGGTTGTGCCCTGCCTAGAAAGTTTCTCTGTCCTACAGTTTCCCTCAATGTCCCTGTGTCCCGGGACCCGTGTGAGGTTCACGCGCTCTATCGGGATATCTTTTGAAGATATCGATGATAGCTGAGTGTCAGTTCAGAGTTGAACGAGTATCCTGTATATCCTGCCCGATAGTACGTTCATGATTGATGAGACTTTAGCCTGGAAGACACTGCAGTGATCAGGTAGTCTGAAGGAAAGCTCAGAGGGGAAACAATTATAAGATCCCAGAATACTGAAGTGTCCAGTTATGCCTCAGACCGAGCCGGACGATTTGGTTAGACGTAGAGACGATGCTGCTGCTGTCCTGTACCCTGCCAGATAAAGAAACATAATGCAAAGAATGGCCTGGACAGCTTGTTGTTGTTGTTGATAAGGCAAAAATACTCCCCGAAGGTTTTGGGGAGTGATGTCGAAATTAACCGTCCTTGGCCGGATTTGAAGCCGGTGCTCCCTTGTGGTACCGCCCGGCTATCTCGGGAGTGAATTGGTAATCCCTCCATCCGTAAGAATGGAGAAGATGGGTAATGAGAGCTGAGAGGCATTATATCAGTAGATCATCCATCGAGTTAGCACGTCATCACCTACATACATATGCATATAAGTCGCCTCTTACGACCGGTATGCCTACCTAGAGATATTCTATAACCCTAGCCCGCAGCGTCTTGTACAGCTTCGTTAGGCGTTGTTCTTATAGCGCCGATTACAAAGACCATACTTGATCAGTGAATTTTACCTAACAGATTTCAGTTTCTTGCCCTGCTCAGAGCAGGCCACCATATCACGACTCAATAGAGCATAATTGGTCGGATAACCGAAGTGTAAATCCATCTGCATATTTTGGGGCTGTACTGTAAAGTTCAATGCCCGCTGTTGTGCCTAGAAATTTAGGTTTATCAGCCAAATCCAGGCGCACACCTTATAACTACATCTATCACCGCGTAACATCTTACAAATTTGTTCCATCAAATCCGTCAGGAACATTTCAGATTTAACTAGTTTTACTGTTTTGCTAATCGAATTTCCTTGGGCATCCAAGCGAAAGCCTCCCACATCTACAGTTTTCTTTGGATCTTCCTTGGTGATAGCCGCTTCCAATTCTTGTACTGTCACTTTGCAAACTACAAAAAGTACAACAAATATTTTCATTTACAAATAATTACAAAAAAGACAAGCACAATAGTTACCGTGACATTTCACTTCATCGGATGTGAATCCTTCGGTAAAGCAGCAAAGTACCAAGAACCATACAACAGTTATTACTAGTTTGGCAGACATTTTATCTTGTAATTTCTCTTCTCTTGGATGTATCGAAATTAAATAAGCGTTGGTTTACTAATTAATTCAGTTATCAATTTATGAAAATTATCAACAAATGCTATTTAAATACCGCATATCGCAAACAAGTTGAATTTATTCCACGTCTCCCTGTTCTATTGGCTGAATTTTGTAAAATTGGGGAGTTCATGAACTAATTAGTTCATTGAACTACATCTTCAAAGTGACATAGAGAACTAGGTCGAAAGCAACAACAAAATCTCAGCCGATAACGACTAATCGCTGATTAACTTGACAGTTAACCATACAAAATACGTTAATTAAACTCCGGTTAGTCGTTATCGGCTTTTATGCAAGCGGCCCTAAGTTTGCATTCATACGGAGGCAACAACTAAATAACAATTTCAATTAGTTTTTTTTTTAAGAAAATGTACCAATTCTACCAAGAAAAGACAGACGCCTCACGATAGCCAACCCGATAACAGCTGACTCTTACTTAACGATGTGGGGTTACAAACAATAGGTAAATTGCATTCGTTATTGATATAAAAGGGGCTCTGTAAGCAAAAAAGTGAGTTTAGTCAAAGAGAATATATCAACAAGAGCCGTCACTCGCTATAAATGCAAGGAAAAAGATGGATGCCGTTTTCTTTCAGGGTTTCGGTAATTTTGTTTTTTTTTTGTTTTCCTCAGTTTTGTAAATTCGACAGCTGGTAAATTTTTTTTCGACTCTTGTGTTATGTCAGTTCTCGTCTATTTTCTTTTACACATTTTGTTTTGATTAGATAATAACATATTTATATCGAAATTACCAAAACCCTGAAAGAAAACGGCATCCATCTTGTTCGTTGCTTTCATAACGAGTGGTGGCTCTTGTTGATATATTCTCTTTGGTTTAGTTAGCAAATTCACTATTATTATTTTTAATTCTTTTTTATAAAAAGATGCCAAAACACAGTAGCCGCATAATTTCCTTGAACCAAATAAAATGAAATGAAATAAAAAAATAAAACAAAATAAAAAAGATAAAATCAAATAATAATGAAATAAAAAAATATAAAAATGTAATTACCACAAAATTAAAAAATATAATAAATAAAAATAAAAGGTAAAAGAAATAAAAAAAAAATAAATTAAAACAAAATAATATAAAGGTTAGGTTAGGTTAGGTTGGAGTGTAATGGAGTGTGGTTGCTAAGTGACCTTGCTCAATCCCGACTCTTGCGTCCTCGTTCGTGCACTCTGGGCAACGGGAGCTACCTAGGCTCGCGGCAGAAAGAGAGGGAGCCCCGGTGGGGCCACTCTGACATACTTGGTTTAAGGGCTCACCGAGGTTTTTTTGCGCAGCGTCTGTTCACCATGAGGTGCGGCTGCAAGCGGGCGTCTGTCTTGAAGCAAGCGGCTCGCTATATAAATGTGTAAATATTTTCCAAAAACCCCGAAACGGGTTGTGCGCTGGGTTTGGGACCCGCCACGTAAAAAATTTAGTCCAATGAAAAATAAATTAAAGCCTCGGATGAGAACCCCCTTTAATGTTGACGACCCGGCAAAACGAATAAGGCATAATGATTTGGATATTAGGGCATGTACCGGGAATGTCCGGACCCTTTCAAGGGACGGTACCGCTGCCCGACTGGTTGATGTCCTCGTTAACGCAAAGGCTGACATCACCGCCCTGCAGGAAATGCGATGGACGGGACAAGGAAAGACGACCATCGGACCTTGTGACGTATACTACAGTGGCCAGACACGCGGCAAAGCGCGTGGTGTAGGATTCGTGGTGGGAAAGAGACTTCGCCGCCAAGTACTAGCGTTCACCCCCATGGACGAGCGTCTCGCTGCGATCCGCATCAAAGCGAAATTTTTCAACATAACATTTATCTGCGCCTATGCGCCGACTGAGGAGACGGACGACGCAGAGAAGGACTCCTTCTACGATAAACTTGAACAGACTTATGATCGCTGCCCCCAACATGATATCAAAATCGTGCTCGGCGACTTTAATGCGAAGGTGGGCAAGGAAGGAGTCTTTGGTCCAACAGTTGGAAAATTTAGTCTCCATGATATAACATCCCCCAACGGCACTAGGTTGATTGATTTCGCTGCTGCTCGCAATATGGTCATCAGTAGTACCAGGTTCCAGCATAAACGAATACACCAAGCCACATGGCTGTCTCCTGATCAAAGAACAAGAAACCAGATTGATCATGTCATGATCGACGGCAGACATAGCTCCACCGTTCTGGACGTGCGTACCCTTCGTGGTCCCAATATCGACTCGGACCATTATCTTGTTGCAGCCAAGATACGCACACGCCTCTGTGTAGCAAAGAAAGTGCGCACAGTAACGGAAGGAAAGTTTGACGTCGAGAAGCTGCGCACGACACAGACAGCTGACAATTTCTCCACTCGACTCTCACACCTGCTATCGGAGAGCAATCCTCGACCTAACGATGCAACCGAGCAATGGAAGCATATCTCTCACTCATTACGTACCGCCGCTGAGGCCACTATAGGGTTCCAGCGAGCCCGCAAAAACAACTGGTACGATGAGGAATGCAGCACTGCCTCGGACAAAAAGGACGCTGCCTACAGGGAGACGTTGCGAACGGGCGCAACCCGCAGTGTATGGCAACGCTATCGTGAGGCAAAGAAGGAAGAGAGACGCCTTTTCAGAAAAAAGAAACGTGAGGCCGAAAGGCGTGAGTGTGAGGAGCTTGAGATGCTGGCTGACAGGAATGATGCCCGAAAATTCTATGAAAAGATCCGGCGGATGACGGAAGGTTTTAAGACCGGGGCAAGTTCCTGTAAGGACAATAATGGCGACCTGGTAACCGACGTACAGAGTGTACTTAAATTATGGAGGGAGCACTTCTCCTCACTGCTAAATTGCGAGGGAGACGTCGAACCCGATACCCCAATCCCTGACGATGGAAAAGTCGTCCCACCACCTGACTATGATGAAGTGAGGATAGCTATATCCCGGCTGAAAAACAACAAAGCGCCTGGAAAAGACGGACTACCCGCCGAGCTGTTCAAACACGGAGGCGAAGAGCTGGTAAAAAGCATGCATCAGCTCTTATGCAGAATATGGTCAGACGAGTGCATGCCTCCAGATTGGAATTTAAGTGTGCTCTGCCCAATCCACAAGAAAGGCGATCCCGCTAACCGCACCAACTACCGCGGAATCAGCCTTCTTAATATCGCGTATAAGGTTCTTTCTAGCGTATTGTGTGAAAGACTGAAGCCCATCGTAGACAAGCTGATTGGACCTTATCAGTGTGGCTTTAGACCTGGTAAGTCTACCATCGACCAGATTTTCACGATACGCCAAATCCTGGAGAAGACCCATGATAAAAGAATCGACACACACCATCTCTTTGTCGATTTCAAAGCCGCTTTTGACAGCGCAAAAAGGAGTTGCCTGTATGCCGCCATGTCTGAATTTGACTTCCCTGCAAAGCTTATACGGCTTTGCCAAATGACGTTGAGCAATACTAACAGCTCCGTCAGAGTCGGGAAGGACCTCTCTGAGCCATTTGAAACCAAACGAGGCTTCAGACAGGGCGACTCCCTTTCGTGCGATTTCTTTAACCTGATGCTGGAGAAGATAATTCGAGCAGCAGAGCTAAACCGCAATGGTACAATCTTTTACAAGAGCGTGCAATTGCTGGCGTATGCCGATGATATTGATATCATTGGCCTTAATAACCGCGCCGTAAGCGCTGCCTTCTCTGGACTGGATAAAGAAGCGAAAAAAGTGGGTCTTGCGGTCAACGAGGACAAGACGAAGTATTTGCTGTCATCAAAGAAAGAATCGGCGCACCTGCGCCTTGGCAGCCACGTCACTGTTGATAGTTACAAATTTGAAACTGTGAGGGACTTCGTCTATTTGGGAACCAGCATTAACACCGAAAATAATATCAGTCTAGAAATCCAACGGAGAATCACTCTTGCGAACAAGTGCTACTTTGGACTGAGTAGGCAATTGAGAAGTAAAGTCCTCTCTCGAAGAACAAAGATCGCGCTCTATAAGTCTCTCATCATACCTGTCCTGATGTATGGCTCAGATTCATGGACAATGTCAAGAGAAGATGAGATGGCCCTTGGAGTATTTGAGAGAAAAGTTCTCCGGAAGATTTATGGTCCTTCCCGTGATGCCGACGGCGAGTATCGAAGGAGATTTAACGATGAGCTGTACGAGCTTTACGCAGATCTGACCATAGTCCAGCGAATTAAAGCCCAAAGGCTCCGCTGGCTGGGTCACGTCATGCGAATGGACAAAGAAGCTCCAGCCCAGAAGGTTTTCCAATCGTCACCCGAATTCGGCAGCAGAGGAAGGGGGAGGCCTCGACTGAGATGGAAACAACAGGTGGAGGATGACTTGAACTCCCTTGGGGTTTCCAATTGGCGTCAGTTATCGCTAAAAAGGAATGACTGGCGTGCTTTGATAGGCGACGGCCAAAATCGCTTAGGCGGTTAAGCGCCAATAAAAAATGATGATGATGAGGTTAGGTTAGGTTAGGTTGCGAGGGCAGGACAGAGTGCAGGACCCTGCCCACCACTTAGGCCAGTCAAGTTGGCCCATTGTGATACCCTATGCGGTCTTAAGACCCACCCCATATCCGAGAGACAAACATCAACACTCTCACAATCTCACACTTGGATTAGAGGATCAAACCAGCTCGTGGAATCAATGAATTTCGATAGAGCCCTAATATCCATTTTTGAAACCTCCGTGAGGTCATCGATGAACGGTTGGCCGAGAATAGCCAATCGTCTTCTGCTGAGTGCAGGACAATGACACAGCAGATGTTGAACACTCTCCTCCTCTTCAATACATCTGCAACTGCGACAGTAATCGTGAGTTATTACGCCCATCCTAGCACCATGTGTGCCTATTAAGCAGTGCCCTGTTAACACCCTTATCAGTGATGAGACACCGGATTTATTAAGTGACAGCAGACAGTTAGTGCGTCCTTTGTTGTACGAAGGCCAAGTTAGCCTTGATATCTCGCACGTCGAGAGACCTGACCAGAGCTCATTTGCCCTTTGTAAGGTATTTGTGCTAGCTCGGAGTTTGAAAGATGCCATGGGAATGCCTACCAGATCATTTCCTGGAAGGAGATGAGTGGTGGTACCTCTTCTGGCCAGCTCATCCGCTATACAGTTGCCTTCAATATCCCTGTGACCAGGTACCCAAATAAGGCTGATACTGAAGTGCTGAGCCATCTCGTTAAGAGATCTGCGGCATCCAGTTAGCGACTTTGTGTTGTCGACATATGAGTTCAGTGCCTTTAGCGCGGCCTGACTATCTGAGAAGATAAATATCCGTTTGCCGTTTTGGGGCGTAGACGCTAGGCTTTTCACTGCACCGTGTATTGCCAGCATTTCTGCTTGGTACACGCTGCAGTGGTCGGGAAGACGAAAGGAGATCTCTAGTCCCAGGTCCGGTGAAAAGATACCTCCACCCACCTTCCCTTCAAGCTTAGAGCCATCGGTGAATATGTTCATGGCATTCCGCACAGTATGCGGTCGGTAATCCCATTCTTGTCTTGTGGGTATTTTCACCTCGTAGTTCCTAACGAACACGTTGCTTGGCGTGCAATAGTCAGTATGTAATGGTATGCTCACAGGTGCATGGGAGCCTAAAATTGTAGCGTGACCACATGTACCGCCCTTCCATACGTCGGTCTCCCTTAGTCGCAGAGCTGTAATCACAGCCATTTCTTTAGCCACCAGATCGAGTGGTGGAAGATTCAGCATCGTGTTGAGTGCTTCTGTCGGAGTGGAGCCGAGGGCCCCGGTTATGCAGAGTTCTGAACTCCTTTGGACTTTTTGTATCTGCTTGAGGTACGTGTTCTTGGTTAGTGCCGGCCACCAGACCAGCACACCGTACAGT
Organism: Campiglossa producta; assembly: GCA_964058755.1. NCBI lineage: Eukaryota > Metazoa > Arthropoda > Insecta > Diptera > Tephritidae > Campiglossa > Campiglossa producta. The sequence goes on from CAXKVI010000004.1 coordinate 121,822,975, forward strand.
AAAATTGGACGAACAATAGCTGTGTATATCCAGTGCACCACTTTGGGAGAGAACCCCCACGATATACCAATTGCTCTCTTGCAAGTAAACAACGCGCATGTTGCCTTTTTAACTCGTTCCGCTATATTGTCGCTCCAGAGTAGTTTCCTGTCTAGAATAACTCCTAGATATTTGACTTTGTCGCTGAGTACTAAAGTTGTATTCCCAATTTTTGGTGGTATTAAGTTCGGTATTTTGTACCTCCTAGTGAAGAGGACAAGTTCGGTTTTCTCGGGGTTAACCTCCAAACCTGAAGCGTTCGCCCAGTCGCATACTTTAGTTAGAGCATTTTCCATTAAATTGCAGAGGGTTTGAGGAAATTTTCCCCGAATGATAACGCAGATGTCATCGGCGTACGCGATCACTTGGTAGCCTTCAGCTTCCATGAGACGTAGAAGTTGGTTTACAGTAACCAGCCACAGGAGCGGAGAGAGAACACCTCCTTGCGGGGTACCTCTGTTAACGAGTCTGTGAACCGAATTACCGCCTAGCTCCGTAGTAATCCGTCTGCTAATAAGCAATTTGCGGATAAACTCCACAAGGCAGGCATCGACCCGCAGACCCGTTAACGCCGAGGTGATGGCTTCCGGTAGAACGTTGTTGAAGGCACCTGCTATATCAAGGAAAGCCACTAGTGTATATTCCTTTGTGTCAATTGACTTTTCTATAACAGATACCAGAGAATGCAAGGCAGTGTCAGTCGATCTACCTTTACTATAGGCGTGTTGAGCCCGCGACATGTGAGTTGAGTCTATCGATCTTCTGACATAGTCCTCCAAAAGTCTTTCCATAATTTTAAGTAGAAATGAAGATAGGCTTATTGGCCTAAAATCATTAGGTTTGGAATGGGATGGTTTCCCGGATTTTGGGATAAATACTACCTTAACCTCTCTCCATGATGCAGGTACATAGTTGAGCCTGAGGCAACTAACAAACATGGTCTTCAGCCAGGGCTTAATAAGCTCGGCTGTTTGTTGTAACTGGGCCGGGAATATTCCGTCCGGTCCTGGCGATTTGTAGGGCTTGAGACTGGCCAAGGCCCAGTCCAGCTTTTTATCATCGGTTATTTCCTTTATCAGCTGATCCGAAAGCATTTCATTCCCGACCGTAGTAGTAGCCGTGACTGTGCATGTCGGAAAGTGAGCATCCAGAAGCAGATTCATTGTGTCAGTGCTCGAATCGGTCCAATTCCCATCCGGCATTTGTATGTGGCTCAGTGTAGCTGGCGATTTTGAGAGCACCTTCCTCAGGCGCGAAGCTGCAGATGTTGATTCGATATTGTTGCAGAAATTCACCCAGGAGGCCCGTTTGGCCTTGCGAATTTCTTTCTTGTAGTTACTTAATTTAGTTTTGTGAAGTGCCCAGGATGTTGCGCTACCATCCTGTTTGGCTTTGTTAAAGGCCGACCTACATGTCCTTCTGAGATTATCTAGATCGGACGACCACCAGGGTGGTCTGTGGGTTTCAGTTAACTTTTTAGGCGGACACGCCTTGTCTAGAGCAATCTTGCAGTGTTGATTGAAGGAGCTGACGAGGTCGTCTAGCTCCTCTTCCTTTCTAGGTGTTACCAGCTGATTTGACAAATATTTGCGAATAAGCTTTTGGTAGTAACCCCAATTTGTTTTCCTAATATTCTGTATATATTTCGGACTTGTATGTAAATCTACTAAGGAGAAGCTAATGTATCTATGGTCTGAGAAGGAGTGCTCGCCTAACACCCTCCATGATTCTATGAGGTGACTGTGAGAGTCAGTGACCAACGTTATATCGAGGACTTCCTCTCGGTTTCTTGTTACGAAGGTGGGTTCATTCCCCGTGTTACATATACTTAGGTTAGTGCCTAGTAGGTAGTTATAGAGTGACTCACCTCGCTCATTTGTGTCAGTGCTGCCCCATTGGTTGTGATGGGCATTAGCATCGCCGCCTAGCACGATGATATCGTCCCGTGGTTTTGAGAAACTCACGAACTCTCTAAAGTTGTTTGATGGTAGTGGTCCTTGGTGATCGTGAGCTAGATAGAATGATGCGAACCTGCAACTTCTACCTAGCCCCTCGACGCTTATCGCTGTCAGATCTCCGTCACTAAACTGGGGTAAGAGAAGAGCGTTAATATTTGATTTAACTAAAATACACGTTCGAGGTTTACCTTTACCTGTTGCGCTATAAAGCTTGTAAGTAGGGGTCCTCAAACCACAGATCCTATCTCCAGTGATCCATGGCTCTTGAACCAGGACAATGTCTACTGCGCCTTTTGAGAGCTGCAGTAGTAGTGCGGCCGAAGCAGCTTTACAGTGATGGAGATTAATCTGGAGGACCCTCATCACTTTTTTTTGCGCTCTCCTCTGTGAGCGTCACGTCCGAGTCGCCGTCGCTCAGAAGCTGACTCTCGGAGTAGAGTCTCCTGAGAGCCGAGCCACCGTCCGAGCTGGACGCCGCGAACCCACTCCCTGTGTCAGACGCCACTGACTGCCTGTCATCCGCGTCCACCTCCATATCATTTTCACTGGGGGGGGGGGAGCTCCACCTCCGGATTTGAGGTGAGGTTGGCTAGGGCCTCGGTATCGGACTTATATACCTTGAGGACCACCTTTTCATAGCCATACCTCACTACGTACTTGCATCGGGCCAGAGCCTCGATGCTTGCCTCATCCAGAAGCAGAACGATCTGCATGGTAGCCTTATCGGTCTTATCCACGTTCACCACCCTCCAGTTTGATGTAGGCAGCTCAGGGTTGTACTCCTGCAGCACATCTAAAATCTCATCTGGTTCCGTGCAACCAACTGGAATCCAAACTCTAGCCCTTGGGCGTTGCGGGATATCAACCGCGTCCACTGCCCTCAAGCGCGCGCCGGGATAGACTTCTCCTATGCGCTGTATGCCAATTTTGTACAGGTCCACGGACCTGCTGTCATCGCAAGCGATCAGCTTCACGTTGCCCTGGTACCAACCCGCATCGGCGTAGTTGGGTGGAGGACCAGGGTTGTCACGTTTGACCTGTACAGCCACTTTTGCGAGCGCGGCCCTGATCCACTTCCACTGCTGCTTGGGGATCCTGCCGTCTACGTTGCTCTCATCTATTACACCAATGATCTTGCGATCCTTGGCAATGTCAGCGAAGGACCTCGTCGGTCCTCCTATTCTGGCCCTTTTCGGTGCCGTAGGGATGGTTTCCTCCAGCGATCGGTTTCGCTTAGAGGTTTCCCCCTTGTTGTTAGCGCCATACAGCTCAACCTTAAAATCCGGCAATATCCGCCGAGCCCACGCAAGATCGCGCTGGAGCTTCGCCCAGGCCTCTGCCGAAACGTCTTCCTCCCTTATCGGTGAGGTCGCGTTCTTAAACAGGATCCGGGCTGCCGACCGCTTGTCATTGTGGTTGGGCTTGGTGGATTGCCTGCCCGCCAGGTCCTCGACCCTAACGACAGCACCAACATTCCTGGAGCCACCAGCCAAGGGCTCACCAGACGCTTTACGCTGAAAGGCAAGACCACTTGTGGAGGCTACGGGGTTGATAGCCTCGTTTTTAGCCTCCCGATCGGAACCCCTGGAGGAGGCACCGATCATCGGACTACTCAGACCGGTTTTACACTCGGCCCTACTACGTCGAGCTGCAGCAGCAGCAATGAAACGCTGGGGAGTCCTCTCAGCTTTACTAAGGTCCGGCTTGGCCGTGACCTTTTTAACGGAGCGAACTCCTGTTGGCTTTTTTTGAGGAGACCCAGACTCCTTATTTTTGTTGTTGTTGTTGGGAAAATTGTTCATATTTGAACCCACGAGTTGCGGAGAAAGGGGAAGGTCCACCCTGGGCAGAGATCCGCATACCCAGGGTAAGGCTAATTAGAATCGGAGGTCGCCAGGTATCCGAAGCACTCCGTTAGCGACTGGGCTATTTTAGGGCCCCCAGCCAGGCTGATCCTCGGCACGGGTCGTATGACACCTTGATCCAGCCCATTTCAAGGAGGGAAGATAGGAAAGGGGAGGGAGTGGACTGTGATAGAGGCTACGAGTAGCGGAAGGAAAAATCAGGTAAGAGGGGGGGGGAGAGGTCGCCGCTCGAATTAGCCGCCGAAGCGTTACCGGGTGTCACCACGTGGAGGCTCCACCCCCACTTGGAGGAGGAGGGTGCATGCACCTACGAGTCGACGGTTTGAGGTGGCGCTGGTGTGTGCAAGGCGCGAACACCCCCATGAAAGACACCCAACTAATATAAAACAAAGCGAAATGAAAAAAAAAAACAAAAAAATTAATTTAGAATGAAATGAAATAAAAAAATAGCATTAAAAAAGGGCTTGAAATACAATAAAACAAAGTAAAATAAAAACAAAGTAAAATAGTATAAACAAAACGAATTAAACAAAAAAATATATTTTAAAATAATACAGTACATCAAAATAAATTAAAATAAACTAATGTAAAGAAAATAAAAACAAAAAAATTTGAACAATATAAAAAATTATTTTAAATAAAAAAATTAAAAGAAATACAATTAAATAAAAATAGATCAAATAAAAAAATGGAATAAAGTTATGGTTTTGGGTACTTCGTGTTTTATTGAAATTGGGAATTTCGGGCGTTTTGAGTCTTTTTTCTAAAGTTAGGCTTTTGTTTAAAAAATCTGGCAACCCTAGTTGCAAATTTGATATTTCATTACGTTTTGTTGGCGATCAACGTAAGGCTAGCCGATAATCGGCAACGTAACATTCAGAATACCCATAGCTGACGACATCGGCAGGGCAGCTATCGTTCGTTTAGCCTATCGTTCGGCAAAGATAATCAGGCTGTTATTATTACTCTACAGGTGTTTAAAACCACCGTGGTGTAGCGGTTAAGTGTTCGGCCTTCTACACCAAGTCGTGGCGGTTCGATGCCCCACAAAAGTAACATCAAAAATTATTTAGAAAAAGAATTTTTCTAAACGGGGTCGCCCCTCGGCAGTAGTTTGGCAAACTCTCCGGGTGTATTTCTGCCATGAGAAGCTTCTCAGCAAAAAATTCATTTGCTTTGCAAGTGCCGTTCGGAGTCGGCAAAAAACTGTAGGTCCCGCCAACTTGTAGGAAAAACTCAAAAGCAACACACCACAAGTTGGAAAGAGAAGCTCGGCTAAAAATCTCGTTAGAGGTTATGATGATAACCTGTAGGTATATCGCCGCCATTAGTTTTTTTTTTTTTTTTAGGTGTTTAAAACATCACGGTGGTGCATTTTCTTTCGGTGGCTTTGTGTTCTGGTAGAAGACTCTTGCAGGGAAGGTGTTGCCAAATGCAAATTTGTTAGTGTAAACAGGTTCAAAATGACTCATTCAAATTCGCCAAATTTGGTGCAGTATAAATGTACTACCCTGCAAAAATCGGGAGCACTCTATTTCCTATCCAAAGAATACTCCAATTGGAGCATCAGAGTACTCCAAATGTAATCCTTTTTAAAATAAAAATTGTGCTCCAGTTAACATTGCGATCTCCTGGGACTGGGCCACCTACTCCAACCTTCGCTTTGTTTCTGCTACTCCATGGAGTACCTACTGTCAGAGTACTTTGCAATGTACTCCAATGTTGTTACTCCTTGGAGTATATATTATCAGAGCGATAGTGTCGTGATTTTCGTCGATAAGGCAGGAGCAATGATCGGCTTTCAAACATACTAAACAGGGTTACATTGACCGACCAGTCTTTGACTATGCTGCACCCATATGGTCGCCTAATGTACATAACACCAACTGGACGAAGTTACAAGTCTGCCAAAATACTGCCATCAGAACTGCTACGGGATGTCTCCTCATGTCTTCCGAGTCTCACCTCCATCAGGAGGCAAAACTGCTCAATGTAAAAGAGCATGCGGAAATGCTGAGCAGGCAATTCCTTCTGAACTGCCACAAGCCAGCACATCCAAACCGTCATCTTTTGGACATAGATCCGCCCCCGAGAGACATAAGGAGACATCTCCGTAAGCATTATGATGAGATCCGGCATCATATTACCTTGCCGTTTGATTTGCAGAATCATAAGCGGGCTCTAACCGACATCCACACCGAGTGGGTAGACACTTTTGTCGGATCTCTACCTGTGAATCGCGTTCTGAACAATCCTCCACCGGATATTGCTGAGGAAGAACGCACCTTACCAAGGGAGACAAGAGTGACCTTGGCACAGCTTAGGTCTGGATATAGTGTAAGGTTAAACTCCTACTTATCCAGACTTAATGATACATTCTTAAATACATGCCCTGCATGTGGTAGGACCCCCCATGATACTCTACATCCCTTCAATTGTTCATCTGAACCTACTCTTCTAACCCCTCTGTCCCTCTGGACAAACCCTGTTGAAACTGCACTTTTCCTTGGACTCCCCTTAGAAGAGTTTGATGAAGATCTTCGGAATGATCATACACTCTAGACAGGGCAATGCATTGTTAACAACAACAACATCGGCTTTCAAAAAGCTGAAGGTGATCCGATTATGTATACAAAGGATTACTATTGGAGTACTCCAATATCAGAAAATTGGAACACAATTCAACGATTTTTGCAACGATTTTTGCAGGGTATTACAGAATGAAGCATCAAATTTTTTCCATCTTGGTGTTGCCACTTGGGGTGTGTTATGATACATTTACACTGCACCAAATGCGTCGCATTTGGCGAAGTTATTTCGAGAATGTTTGTCCGCAGAATGAATTTCTTTGTCAAATTAGATGAATTTAGTTTAATTTGACCTAATTTGGTGATCAAATTCAATCTGCGTATGAACGGTCTCGAAAAAACTTGGCCAAAAATGACGCATTTGGTGCAGTGCAAACGTAGCTTTACGGGGTTGAAGGAAAACGCACCATGTATTAGATATTTTCGAATAGATCGGTTCCCTGTTCCACTTATCGGAAGTAAGAAATTGAGAATCTAAACTATTTTCGAATACACCTTATTCATATTTCGTATTTCTAAATTTAAGAAGTTAACTTCTTTCACGTGTTCTGGCTATACGCGGTTTTTTGGCCCGTTTCTGCCTTAACCTCGTAGCTACACTTTTCGAGAAAACTCGTTTTTGCTGTGGAAATGCCCATAAGACGTCGAGAAATCAAAAAAATTGGTAAAGGATCTTTTTCACTGTTAATAACAGCAAAAGGTTCGGTCTTAACAGGCCGGTTACATAAAATTGGATCTGTAAGCGTTGCCTACTTTTAGGCAGCTGTTGCTAACATCAGTACAGCCTTATGCAATAGCTTTACCGCGGCAGTCCCCGAGTGCCAAAAGTCCTTTTTTATATGGAATTGGATTTCTCTTGGAGTAGTATGGGTCTCCCACGTTTTTACAGGGCTCTAGTTAATTTTTCTTGAAAGCAATTATGAAACAAAATATGCGCGTTCAATGGTGAAAGAGATAGCAAGAAAACTTGAAACTAGCTTTCAAGTGTACTCTACCCCTCTCTTCTCACCTCCTTCGCCTATGTCGTGGTAGACTTGAGTTCAAGAATTGTGCAATGTAAAAGGGCACTAAATACGTTTTGAAAATACGGAACGGGAATTGTGCCCATGCTGATCGAGTACTATCGATATGGATTTATCGCCCATTCCTACTGTGCGCGCCATATTTATTCATCGAAAGGAGTACTTGCTGAGGGTGATAAAATTATGTGCGTGTTCAAGTTTGTCAAAATTTCAAGAAAAATTATCTTAACATTAGTATTTTCAACAAAATATAGACCTTTTTACAAGTGTAAAAGTCAATATTTGTATTTTGCGAATTCGCAATAAATATTTGCGAATATCCCGTACGCAAGCATATAAAAAGTGCTCATCCAATGGTGAAACAGTACTGTTAGAAGGGGAAGGCGGCAGGCAGGTAAATTACATATGTATCAATCTGAAAAGTGCTGAGTAAAATTTTGTGCAAACCAAAATAAGGGTATTTGTTTCCTTAAGGCCCACTTGTACGACGCCGAGCCATCTTTTTAACTCAAGAGTTAATTTGAAAAGTTATCAAAAACGTAACCCTTCATTTGACGTTAACTCTGAGTTAAAAATATAAATTTTTGTTGTGCAAATGAGACTTATTAAGGGTCAACTCAGACAGGTTCAACAAAATATAGACCTTTTTACAAGTGTAAAAGTCAATATTTGTATTTTGCGAATTCGCAATAAATATTTGCGAATATCCCGTACGCAAGCATATAAAAAGTGCTCATCCAATGGTGAAACAGTACTGTTAGAAGGGGAAGGCGGCAGGCAGGTAAATTACATATGTATCAATCTGAAAAGTGCTGAGTAAAATTTTGTGCAAACCAAAATAAGGGTATTTGTTTCCTTAAGGCCCACTTGTACGACGCCGAGCCATCTTTTTAACTCAAGAGTTAATTTGAAAAGTTATCAAAAACGTAACCCTTCATTTGACGTTAACTCTGAGTTAAAAATATAAATTTTTGTTGTGCAAATGAGACTTATTAAGGGTCAACTCAGACAGGTGTTGCACATAAATACCATAAATCTCGTCCAATTTTGGTATCGAACCAAGGTCATTTTTCGATCATAACTTTCCACAGAAACAAAAAATTATAAAAGCGAATCCGGATTCGTAATCCTGACGCCAAAACACGTTTTTGGGAAATCTCACATAATTTTAGCTTATTCTTTGGCAATTGGGTGCTAAAGGAAACAAATACCCAAGATTTTTATTAAAACAATGCTGTACACAGTTATGTGCAACAGCAAGGTGGTGTATTTCGTAAATATTTTAATGTACACTTGAATAATTTTACACTTTTTATACCTACTGAACCAGGACTTTCGACTTACTAGAGAGAATACTGAATTGGCAAAAGAAAAGGTGAGGTTATAGAGCCTTGTTTTATACAACTTAACATATTTATCCCATCAGATGTTGTGTGACTAATTTTTAGCTATCACTTACCGGCTCTAACGCGAATTTTAAATTTTTAACAACTTTTTAGTAATTTCTATACGATTTTTTGTTAATAAAAATTTCCTCTACATATCCAATCGATAATGTTTTGTTCTGCCGCGTGTTCATAGTTTTCCACTGTTTGCCATCGCACCCGTTTCTTTTCGCCAGATATGCTTGTTTATATGTTTGTACGTTGAAACATATGTAAGTTCATAAAACGTTTATTTTCAGAGGGTCGATTTATCAAACGCGTCCCGAGGCATCTTTGGACACCAAATACAAAATATTTTCCAATATTTTGGTATTTGTTTAAATTAGGGGTCAAGTGCAAAAAATAAGCTAAAATTAATGGGGAGGGCTGACTTTCCTAGTGTTGGTGGTATCACAACGGGCCTTTTAATACTAGCCTAGGCGTGCCTCTGCGGCAGCCACTTGAACCTAACCTAAGGGGGAGGGCTCAAGCCGGGTTTCGCCCTCAGAAGAGATATTTGCAATCAAAAATGCATGGCGTAGCCCAGGATTATTTTTTATAACCGCGGCCGAAGGCTTCCAACTCAAAATCGTGTTCTGCACGTAAATACCATGGATCCCGCCCCAATTTTGGTATCGCACCCGGGTCATTTTTCGGGTTGACGTCGGTATCACGAATCCGGAAGCGCTTTTCAAATTCGTATTTTTTTCCTTTAGCACCCAACTGCTAAAAAATTATCTAAAATTACGGGAGACGGCTCAAAAAACGTGTTTTGGCGTCAGAATCACGAATCCAGAAGCACTTTTTTAATTTTTTTGTTTCTGTGGAATGTTATGGTCAAAAAACCAATATCAAAATTGGGGTGGTATCCATGGTATTTATGTGCCGAACAGCTTTCTGAGTTGGAGGCCTTCGGCTGCGCTTATAACAAACCACCCTGGGCTACGCCAACCAAGTACGGGTGCGTGGCATACCCGTCCTGTCCTACAGCCATGTCGTACACTTTTTTGCACGTTTATAGTGACAGTCTAATATAATTACAACAAACACATGAAAACTTTTAACATTTATTTCAAATGAAACTTTAACAAAGTTATAAAATGTGCACAGTTAACTCAACAAAAAAGTATAAGGGAAGTAGGTAGTCTAGGCAGGGCGAAGCACTGTTAACAACAAAACTATTTTTGGTCTTGGCTTTCACTAGATTTAGCGGCGATGTACACGTCTACACTAAAATAAGTCATTGCTTGCGTTAAAATCCGAGTCATCCGGTTCATAGCCCGGCTTATAATGCCGTAAGTAAGATCTTGAATTAATGTTATATTGATTGAATTGAGTTACAGGTTTTTGCATTAAATTTCACCTTCGCAAATGCTTTTGTGCTGGTTATTTGTGTCAGAAACATTTTCCACGAACGTCTATGTGGGTATTACCTACATATGCGTACAGTCCTTTCTAGGATATGGAACGGGTACCAACAAGACTCCCGCTGGACCGATTTGATCGACCATTTCAATGTTTCGGTTGGCCTATAACGACAGCTAAGGTAACGAATCCCTAAGCCTTTTCACAATCCCAGGATTTCGGTTTTTAAAGCGACAATCCCAAGTTCCCTAGATTTTCCGGGATTATCTCAGATATCGCTCAAAAAGGATGGGAGAGGTATCAATATTTTATGTATGTCAAGAGGTATTTTAAATAAGAAAGATTTTCGGTTTCCTGCCAATCAATTTTTATTGAAACAAAAACTTTAATTTTTGCTTTCGGATAGTTGAAATCGAAGTCAAACCGCGTATTTGATACTTCTCCCAACATTTTTGGACATTCAAATCTTAGGATTTGAATAAATATAATCCCGGAACTTCGGGACAAAAAAATGGTGCGGCAAGGATCGGATTCCCCGGGCTCCACTCTTTGAGGCGGGCACATCTCACATATTCATTTCGTCCTTCCATTGGAGTAGTGGTATTCCTCTTCCTCTGTATTTCTGCACAGAATACCGTTCCGATTTTGATGTTGGGGATTTTGAACTTACAATTTTTATTTGGGGACTTCTTTGTCGTCTTATTTTGAATTTTAAAGATCTTCCAAAAAGTTTGTTCAAGACAATCTATCAACAATTACACATTTTTGACCCAGTCTTTTGAGTACTATACCATCCCAGTTGGAAAAGGTAATGTTTGGTAATGTATAAAGTAATGTATATCCCCTATACAATTTTTTATGAATTCATGTATTACTTTCTCTAAAGCAATGTCATAGGAAAAGTAATTGGGCAATTCACAAGCGGTATTCGTCTATCGTTGTATGTTTCCATGGTTGCCAATATAAATTTTTTGAAAAATAGACAAATAGCACGAAATACTAGAGGTTGTGAAATACTAGTTTCTTGTATTGCCGGTTCTACGAGAAAGGTACCAGTACTTGTGCTGTACCCATCGTGCCGAAACGACCCGGGCCGTTTTCTTAAATCGACCCGGCCAAGAGCAATACACTCGGGGTGACCCTGTCTGACATTTGGGCAGGGCTAGGCCTTGCTAAAACAACAACAACAAGAGGTTGTGAATTTCGTAAATGTTTTTGAAAAATAATACCTTACGAAATACATTACATGGGAAGATTTTTCAAATATTTTTTCATGCGTTACTTTGCTCATGCTTCTTTTCATGGATGAAAAAGGTAATGCATTACCTACTTTCCCACTGGGATAAGGTAAATATCTCGATTTCAATGACAAATCGCTGCAGATTTCTAATAATCTCAGTGGGGATGTTACAAAAAGTTTTCGGGAGATATCGGACAGGCACGAAAATATAGGGACAGAGACACGCATTTTGTCATGACTGCCAGAAAGGGCAATCCCTTAAAATCCATCGGCCCCGCTTGCTTCCATATTTCACCACAAACTGGCACCTGGCTAACTATCAACATGGTTAACGTGAACTACACACCACCACGACCGCGCCTAATGCCATCAGATCAATGCGGAATGTTTAACAAAGAAGCATGCGATCCTTGCTTGTTCTGATCTCTTTTAATGGGTTATCCTTTTGTTCAAGCATGTCCTATGAAGAGTCTAATTGGTTACTTTTATGCCCAAACGGGTACTGTCAGACAGATCCCCTTTGATCGGAAAAGTTTACTTAAAACACCATTAGTATATATTTATAAATTAAAAAATAATTAGGCCAACTATCTCCAAGCTATCAGTTTTCTCGAACTAGCGTTAGAGGAGCTTGATGATGATGTTCGAAAGGATTACATTATTCACGGTAGTCAGAGGACTGCCCATACTAGGAAAACTACCTAAAAGATGAAAAGAAATTAAAAATACTAGAAAAATGTCATCTTCGGAAGTGGATGCGATGATTAGTCAGTGTTGTACTAATATAACAATACCCTGGTTGTCTTTTGCATCTCTGAGCGCACATTCTCCACTGCACATAGGTTAGTGCGGCCACAAGCTGTATTGTCTTAGTCGATATCCGGCCTAGTTATAGTCAAATCCAGGACTCTGGGGAGTGTTTGTCAACACTTAACAGATTGGGTCTCACATTTTTAGACAGTCAGGCAGCTGGGTTCGCAGATATTAGCAAAACAAATAACGACACCGATACACTGCTAATTATCTAACCGGAACTGTAGACAGAAACAACCACTGATTTAGAACAACATACTCGTTTTGGGGTTTTTTTCTTGTACCTCTTTATATATCTATAGCACTAATGCCCCACAATCAAAACAAAAAGTTGTTTCTACTATTTGTAAAATATTATGCTTTATTAGAAATTAATTATTGTTTCAACATTTCTTTCTGTTTCACTTTAAACACGGAATTTGCAGCAATAGCAGCTAATTATTTTCCTCTACCAGATATTACTTTCGCCCTGGATATATTTTAGAGGTCTTTATGGCTCTCTTTTACTTTGTTTTTAATCAGTTTGTTGAGTTTTTGCTATTGCTCTTCAAATCGTGTTAACTCTCTCCAACGTTTACCAAATATTGTATGTCTTTCCTTTCACATTACGTAAGTGATATGCAGCTGAGTTTATTGTCTTGTTGTTGAGGGAAAATCACGCATCAATATACGGGTTGCATATTTGTTGCTCAGATCTACAGTGGCGAACAAAACTATAGCAACATAGCACCTCTTGTTTGATACCCATATTCTACTAAAATTTTTTTGGCATATATTGTTATATTTTGGATCACAAATTGTCGACAACTCTGAAACCAGTCAAGTTATCGAAATACTGAATTTTATAATTTTAACTTAAACGTCCATTAAAGCAATGGTCAAAGTTGGATACAATCCTTACAACTTTCCTTCTAGAGTAGCTTCGGGCTTAGGTGGCTAATATGGTACACCCAGCTGTTTCGTAAACTATACGAGGAGCTTATTAGGGTTTTTATATTTTTTATGGAATATGGAAGAACCCAACAAACATTTAGGCCCGATTTCACAGTGACGGGTTAACTTACGTTCCACAGATTATCAGTTTTCATTTTGCGTTAACCCAAGGTTAACAACGAACAACGAGTATAGGCCCATCGCCATTCTACCGTTTCTATCTAAGATAGTCGAACGAATCATACACTGGCAGATTAGTATATATGTGCGGGACAACAAGCTCCTGACTGAAAGTCAGTCTGGTTTTAGATGTAAGAGAAGTTGCACGAGAGCACTATTATCTGTAATAGAGGACATCCGTGAGCGAGTTGATGAAAATTGGACTGCGTTTTTAAAACTTTTTGACTACTCGAAGGCTTTTGATTCGGTCGACCATGCCTTTCTCTGCCAGAAGCTTGAAAATGTTTTTAATTTTTCAAGTCATGCTACCGCCCTTATCAGGTCTTACCTTGGTGACAGAACTCAGGCCGTAAGTATCGGTATAATACGGTCTGACTTTTTAAACGTCTCACGAGGGGTGCCACAAAGTTCAATCCTTGGGCCTTTGTTTTTTGCTCTTTATATTAACGACTTGCTTGATGTTCTACAGTATTGTAACGTTCACATCTATGCTGACGATGTACAATTATACACGTGTTTTCCTTGTGATCGTGTCAGTTCGTGTATTGCTAATTTGAATTACAATTTGAAACAAATTGGTTTGTGGGCTTCTATGAATGGTTTATTTCTCAACTTGAAGAAGTCTAAATGTATTGTTATTCGTAGAATTCGTAGATTGCTAGATACGGAGGGCTTAGACAAAGTTACATTGGAAAAAATTCAAAATTCATTACGTTGACACAGCTAAAAACCGAGGTATAGTTTTTAATAAAACATTGACATAGAAAGATCACATTTTTCGCACAGTAGGAAAAGTGTATGGTATGCTCTGTACACTAGGGTTAACACAGTACTTTACCCCATTGCATGTAAGACTACTCTTAGCGAAAGAGTACTTAATACCTACGCTCCTATATAGTTGTGAGATTTTTTCAAGTTGTGATTATGTAAGCAAGATGAAATTAAATGTTGTCTATAACAACTTTGCTAGATATGTATTTGGACTAAAAAGGTTTGACCACGTCTCATACTACGCTAAAAAGTTGCTAAACATTTCTTTTGACGATTTACTAAAAGTGAGAACACTAGCTACTCTTCACAAAATCATATATACGAAGGAACCTCTTTACCTTTATTGTCGGCTCCGTTTTCTCCAGTCGTCTAGGTCAGTGCTTCGCACTCACATCAAATATCGGATGCTTCTGTCCGAGCGACAATTCTTCATTATTTCGATTCGTCTTTGGAACTCTCTCCCAGCTAGACTAAGGTTGATCCCCAATGCACAGCATTTTAAAGAATGTTTAATTTGCTTTTACAATGACTTGTAGGCTCTTACAAATCTTGCTATGACTAGTCTTCCCTTACTTCTCTATTTTTCTCTATCGATCAGAAATTCTACTCTACTGTCCTATTTGTATAACTATCCTATCATATCTTCGTTTTTCTGTTTCCACACATGCTTCTTAGATTAAGTTCCAATATTGTTATCTATTTATTTAGTTAATTTAATTTAAAGACATTTTTTTACTATAAATTTTTATTTTATTTATTTAATTTTTAAATTTAAATTTAATTTTAATCTTTTACTATGTAGTCATGACTGGCACTGTAATAATAATTTTGTTAAATTGTTGTGTCAGGAAACTGTTTAAATAAACATACAACATGCATACCTACATCTGGTCAGATATTAGAAGGCCGTCTACCAACAATTTATGTAGTAAAAATGTGTTTCTCAAGTTGAGAAAGATATTCTCTAATGGGACTCAAAGGTATTAATGCGACTCTGAAAATAAATACCGAAAAATAATAAACAATGATTTTTCTAAGTGAAAACGCCATAAATTAGTTGACAAAAATTTCTTGGAATACTTGGAGATTGATGATGAGTATCAACTTGGAAACTATTACTAAACATCTTAAAGCTGGATAATATTTGGAGAATGATGAGGGATATCAACTTGATAACTACAAAGTTATCAAAATATCTCTAAAGTTGGAGAAAAATTGGAGAATTGCGGTGGCTATCAACTTGACAACTATACAGTTTTTCAAAGGTTAGAGAAAACATTTGAATGATGATTAAGGCATGTCCGTCCGGCCGTCCGTCTGTGTACACGATAACTTGAGTAAAAATTTAGATATTTGCATGAAATTTTATATACAGGTTACTTTTTGGCCAAGGTAGGTTGCTATTGAAAATGGGCGAAATCGGATGATAAACCCGCCTCCTTTTTCGATATCGAAAATTTCGAAAATCACAACGGTTCCAAAGTATACAGATGTATTTACATTTTTAAATTTTTGGGAAAACAGCATTTCAAACTTTTATTTTTTCATAGAACTCCATTGTAAAAATGAAATTTTGAATGCCGTTTCAAAAACAATTTAAGTTTTGAAATACTTCTGTATACTTTGGAACCGGCGATATCTCGGCAGCTGAAATGGCTAAAATGATATAATTTCATATGTGAATCCCCCTGGTCATTCGCTTATGATTTTTCCATAAATTTTTTATAGTAGGCGTGGCACCCCCCACTTTTATATCGAAACTTTCTAAAATCACCTAAATTGACATAATTCGGTAACGGAAATGGGTAAAATTATATAATTTTATAGGTGAGACCCCCTGGTCATTATATAATGATTTTTTGACAAATTTTTTAAAGTGAAAATTCGACTGGTCGTAACTTTTAAACTGATTAGGGTAGAACGATGAAATTTGGCACAAAGCATACTAGTATCTTTGGTACCTGATGAAATTGGAAAAATCGCTTTCCAGCCACGCCCACTTTCGATATGGGGCCGTTGTTGTTGTAGCGAGGTGTAGCCCTGCCGAAATGTCAGACAGGGTCACCCCCAGTGTATTGCCGTTCATCACTATTGGAGGGCGGGGGTTTTTGGTTTGCTTATTTTCTATGATATGGGGGTTGGGGAGTATAGATGATGATTACGTCATCAGTAGTACCATTTCTTGTTTATAATAATAATTATTTAGCCAATTTGCATGAAAACTGGTCTAGATTGAATTTGAATCCAAATTTTGTTTAGCCATATATGTAGTCCAAAAAAGTTTACACTTTAGGTTCAAATTTTTTACCGTGTGGTATTCAAAACATGTACGTGAAAGCCAATACTTGCTCCAAATTGTAAAATGTAGAAATACTGAATGCTGTCGTCCAAGAAGTGGCATATTTCAGTTACTAGACAACAGGTTTCTTTCAGCACCTGTAAAAGCCCAACAAACCATGAAGCTAGCTTTCGATTCGATGTACATTCGAGAACTAGCCCCATTCTCCAATCTCTAACGTTAGAGGATGACTCGAGAAACACTCGAGAATCACAGAGAGAATACCTCTATAATGTTTACGAATGGGGGGAGGGGTATCCGCTTTGCTTATTTTCGAAGACAAGGGGGGGGGGGGTATTAAATTGTAAAAAATCTGCTGACGTAATACTTGAACGGCCCATTCGAAATACTTGAACGGCAAATTTCGAAAATCACATAAATTGACATAATTCGGTAACGGAAATGGCTAAAATGATATAATTTAGTAGGATGAACCCCATAGTCATTTTATTATGATTTTTTGATAAATTTTTAAAAGTGGGCGATGCCAACTTTTCATGGAGGCATATTTGAAAATTTCACGGGTCATAACTTTTATACTGATTACGGTAGAACGATGAAATTGGTACAAGGTGTACTAGCATAATAGGGAGCATACATGATGTAATTGACTAAAATGATATAATTTAGTAGGATGAACCCCATAGTCATTTTATTATGATTTTTTGATAAATTTTTAAAAGTGGGCGATGCCAACTTTTCATGGAGGCATATTTGAAAATTTCACGGGTCATAACTTTTATACTGATTACGGTAGAACGATGAAATTGGTACAAGGTGTACTAGCATAATAGGGAGCATACATGATGTAATTGGACGAAATCGCGTCCCGACCACGCCCACTTTCGATATGGAAAATTTCGAAAATCACATAAATTGACATAATTCGGTAAGGTAAATAGCTAAGATAGTAAAAACTTTAGGTAAATCCCCCTACTATCATTTTATCCCGTTCTGAAAATTACCGCTGGGTATTTAATATTCGGTTCACCCGAACTTAGACTTCCTTACTTGTTTTACTTGCACAGAGGGAAATCTATGGATGGAACATCCATAATTATTGATATCACATTAAATAAAAATTGATATTTCTGTCCCATCAATGAATATGGATGTTTCATCAATGCTTTTTTCATAAATCACTATTGAAATGGTATCCATATAAACTATTGATAAATTCTAAATAGTTTAAAAAAACAAAATTTTATATAATTTGACATCTGGTTTCAGTGAGACTCGAACCATGCTCCTCTGGCACGTTAGCCCAGTATTCTACCATTCGGCTACGGCATATTATACAATTTTTAGAAAAATGTTCAATCATAAGAAATTCAAAAAATTTTGAATTTAAAAAAACCGCTCCAACAAGTTGTAATATTGTTAGAAAATCCATAGTAATAATTGTTGAACTATTATGATTATGCGTCCCAGAAAATTTACATTTCGTCCATATATATTAATACGCTGTCTCTACCATTATTACTATATAGTAAATATGGATATGGATATACCGACAATAGAAATTCATATCACGACCATAGATATTGACATGCCGTTCAAATATATTAGTATTCTATCCATAAATATAAAAAATAGTACATCATATCGAAATGGTTGACATGTCATTTTACTTTTTATTGGGAGCAAATAATATTTGATAACTCGCTCATTCTGAATGAATATTGCATCAAACTCGGCGCTATCAATAGTGATATTGTCCCAACATTCAATGCATTCCTCCCAGTGTGGGATTTTGCCACTTGGGACTATGACATGTCACCGATCTTTTATGATCCCATTTTGACCAGGTTTGTTTTGATATGCGGCACCCCCCTGTTAAAGTTTCACAAAGTTTTATGTAACCAGGAGGCTGACGCCAGGGGACTGACGAATTGCCCATAAATATGAGATTACATCTAAAGTTAACGTCCTAGCTAAACCTTAAATATTTAAGATAATATGTCCATACGACTCACATTTAACCATGTATAAATTAAAACGAAATATAGCCATCAAAGAAAATAGGAGCTAGCCAGGAGACTGACGATTTGAGTGGAACCGTATAAATAGACTGGGTAAAAGTTACGCTAGAACTGATATCATAATGGCTACCGTTAATATTTTTTGTTCTACATCTCACTGAAGCACTGCCATTTAACAATAGGCAATAGTTTGCGGCAATAGTTTGCGAGAATTTCACATTTTAACCTGGCCAGGGGCTGACGGCAAAAAGCGATGACATAGTTTATTCACTTTTTTTAAACAGATTATTATAGATTGCATTAGTAAATCTATTGAATATGTTTAAAATAGATATTAAATAAAGCATAGAAACAAAAAATATGGAATAAATATAGGATATTTGTTTTGACGACAACTTTATTAACCGCTTAAGGGATTGTGACATGCCAGGGGACTGACGTTACGAGGATTTATACCACAATTTTACAAACTAGCTTTTATAATATGTGAATAAAATCGAGTGTATATATAAATAGGGCTATGCATTTTCATTATCTGTTGTATTATATCAAGTCGCTTCAAAACCTTCCTATTAATTGACTGATGACGTCAAGTTTGTGTTTTGTGTTTTCACTCTTAACTGAAATTTTTCAACATATGTAAATTGTTGCTAGACGGCCTTCTGATATTTGATCAGAGGTTAAACTGCCAACGTTGGGCAGTTAACCTTTGGTTAACTAAAAATGAAAATTGAAATCTGCGGAACGTAAATTAACCTGGCACTGTGAAATTGGGACTTGGTGGAAGATCGCCCTGTTGTTGTTGTTGTTAACAGCAAAACACTCCCCGAAGGTTTTGGGGTTTTGTTAACAACAACAACAACAACAAGGTTTTGGGGAGTGATGCCGAAGTTGACAGTCCTTGGCCGGATATGACCCCGGTAAGCTGCGGTACTCCCTTGCGGTATCTACTGCCCGACTGTCGTGGTAGCGATTTGGTATGACCAGTGGAACCTTCTAGGTCATGTCATCCCTCCATCCGTGACGAAGAAGAAGATGGGTAATGAGAGGTGAGAGGAATCATATCCGTAGATCAACCATCGAGTAGCACGTCATTACCTATGTGCATATTAGTCGCCTCTTACGACCGGTATGCCTACCTCGGCCGCCTTATCTTCAATTATTTTTTTTTTTTTAAAAACCACTTTCACAGTTTGGCTGTATAATAGGTTTTAGAAACGAATTTACATTGAGGTTGACGTCTAAACGAAAGATCACCCTATGTCAAGCTGTTTTTTTTATATGATTTCAGAATTTGTTTCCTAATGAGTTTCAATAACGTCCCGACAGAACGATTTCATTGACAGGGTCCATGAACCAATTACTACAGATCTCGCATTCCGACAACCGTGTATTTGTGATTTAATTAGAGAATAAAGTCTTTTTTCAAATGGCGTCACGATTTTGAGGGTTTCAGTTTGTTTAACACTTTGTTTGACGTGTTTTTTGTTTGTTTTATAGCGCCTTGATCTTGTTATACTATCCACTAAAATATCCTATAAAATATCCCTATAGGGATTCTAAAACACAACGCAACTTTAACGCTTTCCACAAAAATTTGTTAATAAACAATCATTTTATTTTTTTGTTTTCGTTTTTGTGTCCTTTCTTACAACAATTTAGACATATAAAACCAAGCAGACATGTTTATAAAACCATGACGTTACAGCGTTTTTTTAAATGCGAGATCTTGTTAATTGGATGATGGACCGGGTCAATACGATTTTTTAATAACGTCGGCCAATCAACTTAAATTTGTACAGTTTTTCTTAAGAGATACGACATCGAACTTTTGGCTAAAAATTTCCAGCTTATGTTGATCGTAAATAAAAATTAGAATTTTATTTAATCTAATAATTTATCACGACCCTTGGTGCTTTAGTTTTGTCGTCCACTGTTTATATAAACATACATATAACAAGATATTCTCTCAACCACACTAACATCTAAGATATCCGAATAAATAAAAGCTCCGGTGGTGGTGACTGAGGAGGCCGCGGACGACTAATTTTATTCGGCGCGGCAGTTTGCAGACACAACCGTTGAAGACCAACAAAACTGGCTGACACCATGCTCATATATGCAGTTAAAGCACCTCAATCGCTTTGTGGCGCTATGATAAAAAACGTTGAGGAGGCAATTTATATTGCGATTTCTTTCACGCGAAGTGCACCAAAATGCCAACAATATGAGCCCAAATCTTTAAGTATACCATATGTGCACATGAGCAACTTGAAAATGTTCATCGTTTTAACCATATTGTGTATACACTCATTGAATTACCTACATCTATACGTTTTTGCACCACTCATGTTGGCTATGTTGTGAAGAGAAAAGAGCTGAGCGCCAATATACAATGGTGGTGGTTATAGCAGAGCCTCATTAGTTCCGAGCACGGTTGCCACACTTTTATTTTTTCATTTTTCACTGAAATTTAGGAAAAGGCAAAAAGTCGGTGCGACGCAATACTAGAATTTTCTGTTACTTTCCCGCGGGAGCCATTTGTTTAGCTCCGTCCCAACTTGGAGTACATTGCGGTGGGTATAGTACCACCCACTTTTCCAAAATATTATAGAGATTTATATACAGTGATGTAAATATCATTTCCAACCGATTATTACGGCGTGTATCAACGCTTAAGCCCCAATTACATACAACTTTATGAAACTTTGACAAAGCGCGCCTCGGCTTTGATCATTTGCCAAAATCTTGCTTCATTTTACGTTCCACAAACTTTGTATGAAAGTGGAACCTGCAAAGTTTTATGTAATTGGGGCTTTAAGCGTTCAGCAGAATTAGTCCGTCAGTACGTTGACACAACTGACAGCAAAGTAGACTGCGGGTGTTTGTATGGGTAACGCCAGATACGACGCATATGTCAAAAGAGAATTTGATCTAAAATTGACGTACGTCACGCAACTGACGTATTTGGGGACTGATTCTGTTTGAGCTATTAGGCCCACTTTCACAGTGCCGGGTTAACTTACGTTTTATAAGCATTATTGTTCTGACAGGGAAGGTGCCCTTTGATATGACAATGGCTTTTTCGATTATTATAGATACATCTTAGGACCGAAATTGGTTGGAAGCTGTCGATGCTGTTTTGATATAAAACGAAAATTTTCAGCATGGTTTGCCTCGATAATGAGAATGAGCTCAAAAACATGTCAGTGTGTACTTAGTATAAATGCAAAATAAGTAACATATTTCCTGTGGCCATAATCTCGTAAATTTTTTTTGGACCGAATAAAAGGAAATTTAGAACGTAGCCTTCACATGAGCTCGAGATGGCTATAGGCTATAAAAAATTTTAAAATTTGGTAAGGTTTCGGAGATATTCCACAAAATGAGGGCCAGGGTAACCCTATAACGTGTTTAACAATATGGACATCAAATGAAAGGTATTTTCAAGTGTTTTAACATTTGTAGCAGGGTCAAAAATAAGGGTAAAATTTTATTTTTGAATGACGAGTGACGAAGAAATTAAAAATAAATTTTTATTCATGATTCGAAAAAATTTGAATGATGAGTGATCGGCTATTTTTATTCAAATAAATCAAAGTGATGAATAACAATTTATTTTTATTTCCAGCGATTCTTGAATAAAATAAACTTTTATTCATCACTCAAAAATTTTTTTTTAATAAAAATTGCCTGTCACTCATCACTCACATTTTTTCGAATAATGAATAAAAATTTATTTATTTATTTAATTTTTTCGTCACTCGTCACTCATATGAGTGAGTACTTTTAAATAAAATTAAAAAGATTTACCTCCCAAAAATAAAAAGAAATCTGTATGGAAATGTCTTCGAAAAATTGAGTAAGAAGTTTTCTATTTATTGTAAGAAGGTATACTTTTAAATAAAATTAAAAAGATTTACCTCCCAAAAATAAGAAATCTTTATGGAGATATCTTCCTCTCTGACTTCTGTCCTCTTTTTGGGCCTCGAAGCTGTTCCAAGAGACAATCTTCTTATTTTTTTGAGGATTTTTTGGCTCTGTGTAATATCTGGGTTGTGAAATTAGATCCCTGAAACCCCGGGATTGTAACAATTCAAAAAATTCCCATCCCCAACATTCTAAGATCGAAAAAAAGAAATTTGTCCCAAGTTTGGTAGGACATGTCCATAACGGCAACCCTGCTACATATTCGCAAGTAAAATCTGTTTCCATTTATAAACACTGGTGGAAGAAATAATAGGAACAAAATTGAAAATTGTTTTCCCAGAATATTGAAATTAGCGAAATAAAATAAAAATCTTCAAAGACCTTAACTTGTTGTTGTTGTTGTTGTTGTTGTTGATGTTGTTGTTGTTGTTAACAATGCATTGCCCTGTCTAGAGTGTATGATCATTCCGAAGATCTTCATCAAACTCTTCTAAGGGGAGTCCAAGGAAACGTGCAGTTTCAACAGGGTTTGTCCAGAGGGACAGAGGGGTTAGAAGAGTAGGCTCAGATGAACAATTGAAGAGATGTAGAGTATCATGGGGGGTCCTACCACATGCAGGGCATGTGTTTAAGATTGTATCATTAAGTCTGGATAAGTAGGAGTTTAACCTTACACTATATCCAGACCTAAGCTGTGCCAAGGTGACTCTTGTCTCCCTTCGTGAGGTGCGTTCTTCTTGAGCAATATCCGGTGGAGGACTGTTCAGAACGGGATTCACAGGTAGAGATCCGACAAAAGTGTCTACCGACTCGGTGTGGATGTCGGTTAGAGTCCGCTTATGATTCTGCAGATCAAACGGCAAAAAGACTTGTTAATAATTAGCTCCATTAGCATTAATTACACATGGCAACACTTTAATTTGGAAAATATTTTCAAATTCTAATTATAATGTGAGTGCTACACGAAACGTCGAACTTTCGCCAAATAGAATGAAGCCCCTTTTAAGGGCAATTTTTTAACTAGTTTTGCTTTGAAAATTGTCATACTAAAATTCTGCCAAAAAAGTTTGAAATTTGATGGCTTTGATTAATTATCCTGCAATTTGTGTAAACTTGGACATTTTTCTAATGCGGTTTCTGGTACCTATATTTTAAATAAAAAATATTAAAAAAAGCTTTTTCTTATTTCTAATTCCACTACTATTATTTCTTCAACCACTATACATCCATACACCCATATATACAAATGTATCTCATATTTGTAGTTCTAGGTCTGTTGATTTCCAATGACGACGGCAACAAACTAAACAACTGCGAGCACGATATATTTTTTAATCTCCCACTTGCATGACTTCATGACTTTCGGCTACATACACACTACTAATAGTCATCCATATGCACGTTTAAATTTATAATTTTCATTAAGATTCTCCACTATTGAAACTAAATTGTGATTTCCTTAAAACAAATTCGAAATTGAAAATTTATTTATTTATATTGTAATTTGTGAAAAAATATTGGAATTTGAAAATTTACGGTATGTACTTAAATGCCCTTCGTGCTTTTAAGGTTTTATAAGAATTTGAGAGCCTCTCAAACGAGAGCTCAATGAATATTTCCGCCACAACACTCTTGAATGTACATATGTTATTTATGGCGAATATCTGTGCTGCTGAAAATTTTACTCGACAGTGCTACATTCATATAAAATAAATCAGCGTTGCCAACCTGGTTTAACTTAGTACTTGAAAACAAATTTTTAGACTACATCCTAGCGTTGTCTTGCCCAAGCATTGAATTACTCGCCTTAAATATGCATGCTTTTTACTCTACATCGCTTCCTTAATTTTTCCGTAAACTTCCCTATGGACCTCATTTTCTACTACGAACGATAACGAACTAGAACAGAAACGACGGATATGTCAAAATAGAATTTGCTCTAAAATTGACATATGTCACGCAACTGACGTATTGGCGGACTGATTCTGCTGAACGCTTGATCGTCTAGCAGTCATATTCTAATTAGAGTTCGAAACTATTATTGTATAGGTACTTGTTATCCAGCCAAAAAAAAAAAATTTCCCAGAATTTTGAAATTTCGCAAATTAAAATAAAACCTTTGAAAACTTAATATATTCTTAAAGCACTAACCCTAAAGCACTTAATTTAACAAAAAGTTTCAAATCCTTAAGCCCCGATTACATAAAACTTTATAAAACTTTGACAAATGCGCACTTCGGCTTTGAGCATTTGCCAAAATCTCGCTTCGCTTTACGTTTCACAAACTTTGTATGAAAGTGAAACCTGCAAAGTTTTATGTAATTGGGGCCTAAGTGCTAGACAAAACGTCAAGAGACGTTCCATTCGTGTGGTTATCAGCTGCAATACAGAACTATGGCCCTATACCTTCCAATTTATATTTGGTTGATATCTGTCGAGCCAGTCAGAAATTTCGAAATTAGGGTAGCCATATTTTCATGGAGAGTAGAAACTTTGATATCTGGTCGTCAGTACCCGAGGGAAAAAACCAAGGATTGCAACTAACAATCCTTTGAATTCCTTTATATAATTTTGAGTGTTTGGGGGAGTTTCTTGTTTTATAACCGAGTTGCTTTTGTATGGTTAAGTAAAATTGGAAAAATTCTGAATGTTTTTCAATAAGGCCATTTTGCCCGCGGATTTTGTGCTCTTGATAAATAATCAATCTTGTTAAATAATCAAGAAAAAAAGATTTGTATCAACGGTTTAGAAGTTCTCGTCAACAAATAAAATTATTTAAATCCATCGTCGTTCTAGGCGAACTTCTTACTTTGTGAATCCGAGAGTTAAGCCATTAGACCTTTTATTCGCTTAATATTAAGAGACCGTTTTTGAAAATCGTTTTTTCCAAAACTCTCTGAGCACCACTGCTCTAAAAGTTGAATATAAAAGCTCAATATTCCATTCAAAGGGCCTTTTTCCATTCAAAAATCGAGAGTACACAGTTCGATATCTAAAGAGTACTCTAATTGGTGTGTCCAAATTTAATCCTTTCTCATATAAAAACTGCTTTACTCAAACCTTCGCTTTGTTTCTGATACTGCAAGGAGTACCTACAGTCAGAGTACTTTGCAATGTACTCCAATTTTGTTACTGCTTGGAGTATCTATTGTCAGAGCGATCGTGTCGTGATTTTTGTCGATATGTGCTCTTAATTTTTTTGAAATATGAATCGTATAGTGGAGACCTTTGTACAAAATTTGGTGTCGGTAGATCTAACCGTTTCTGGGAAATTGAATTATATCCTACCCTCCATACAATATTTAAACAAAGTTGCCGTTTAGGTTGATTTTTTTATGAGTAGGTAGATTACAATTTTATGTTTGCGCTCTTTAATTAAAAAAAAAAAACATATCTCGTAAAAACTGGTAAGTCAAATAGATCGCAGAGTATTTTGTTGGCGTGCCATGCCCTTCATGCCCCTAGAAACCAACCTAACAAAACTTTGTTTTTGGTTCCAGATCATTAAAGCGGGCTACTCACCTGCCAAGAAATGCCTCAAGAAAAAAACGAGCATATATTTCTTGTGCCTGGTCAAGAAATTTTGACGTTTACCAAATTTTCCATTTTTTTGCAAATTACTCTTATAAAACTGTACAAAATATGTTTAGCGAGACATGTACTCACCTTTTCCGTGAATCTGCACGTTTACCTCAAGAAATATATACGAGCTTATTTATTTCTTGAGGTAAACCGGCGTTGCCAACTATCGAAAAGTGCTGTATTTTTTCTTATGAACTGAGTATTGGCTCAAGAAAATTTGACGTGAAAAAACGTTTCTTGACCATTTCTTGAGCGTTTTTTTATATGGAGTTTGACATTTCTTGGCAGGTGAGTAGCCCGCTTAAGGACTGTGACACACTCATCGACTAGCTTCGAAGTTATAGTGTAAGAGTGCAAGGTGCGTAGGGCGGCCTGACTGTTCGACATAATGTTGATTCGTCTAGAGGATAGTCTTCTTCGGAGGCATTCTCTGTAACATATTTCTATTGCACTGATTTCCCCTTGAAAGATAGTGGGGTAGTTACCCATTGGTACCGATTTTGTGAAATTTGGTCGATAGATACCAGCCAGCGATATCCAGCGATCTACGATTGAAACTTCAAAATTTCGCGTGATCCTGAGCGAAGGTGTTATTGCATCACTTACCTGCAATATAGAACTATTTATGAAATTCTTGACTATCCTCATATGTCCTCTCATAATTCCGATTTTTAGGTCGGAAATGTTTTGAATTCTTAATGCAGCAAGTGTGTCCTCCTTCTCTATCAGAATAGGGAAAGGAGGTATTCAAAACAAGGACACTTAAAGCATCAGCAGGGCACGTTCTCATTGCACATGTTATGCCGACACAGACCAGCCGATGCAGCTTACTTAATTAATAATATGGGAAACACAATTATTATACAATAATTTTATTAAATATCAAATATGACAGGAGTAGCAAAGCTTTATATTGCTTCTGCTTTTTTCATTTTCGATCAGCAAGCATCAGTAATGGTCGTTTGCTTCGAAGCATTGCTCATGCTTCTGCTTTTGCTGTTGATTTTTTTCAAGCAGAAGCAAAAGCAAACATGCTGCTTTTCAAGCATTACAAATTCCAAAGCACAGCATCAGCAAATTTACGATGCTTTTGCTAATATTGCTTAAGCATTTTGAACCCTGGTATATCTATATTGTAAAAAAGTAAAACTAGACTAAAAGATTTTTTTGAAAAGTTTTTGGGACCATTCTTGGAAGAAAAAATCCACCTAGTGGGAGCCCTGGTAAGAGAGGAAAAGAGAGCGAAAAGACAATTTTGATTTATCTAAAGTGTTGCCACTTGCAATTTCTCAATATGTTTTTAGTAGATTTAGATTTTCCTCAATTTTAAATGGTTTTGGATTCTGGGTAATTAAATTTGAAACTGCTCAAGGAAGTTGATGTTGTCCGTATATGAAATTTTTAGTCTTTTCCGTGTAGGAAATATTTAGTCTTTCCTGGTAAGCAAATGCTGCACACAAATATTTTTTGATTTTTTTAGTTGAAACTTTTTTTTTTTTTTATTTTACATGAGTTTGGGTCTGTGAAATTTAAAAATATTTTACAGCTGTATTTCGATGTGGCATGAAAAACGTTTGACAATTGTCCAATATTTTTTTGTTTTCTATAAAAAATAAAGGGACCTTCCCTAATATATGTAGTTCTAACAGTTGTGATTCTAACCAAAAATTTTGTTCGTAAACGTCAAGGATTTTTTCTCTACCGAATAAACTTGAAAATCATAGCGTTCTTAACAAGAAGGGCATTTTTTATATGTCAAAATCGCTTTTCCTCAAGTTGAGAATAGGATAGAGAACTCAAATGCGATCCTCTAATTGGACACAAAAGCACGATACATATAATAAATATCGAAAATAAAATAAAACATAATTTAAATTATACATATAAAACATTCCCATGGTTTATATAATTTAAATTAAAATGGGAATGTTTTATATAATTTAAATTAAAACTCCAAAAATTATTTGACAAAAATGTTTATTTACATAAATTTTATTTGATACTAGTAATACCCGGTGTGCGTTGTTACGCCAAAGAAAAACACCTGAATAAGATTTTACCATTTAAGGACTTTTATTTATCTTAATGCTAAAGGACAAACAATATTTTTGGTTTTTTTCATTAGGTGTGTATATACTATCTGCAGGTACGCGATTAATTAAAAAAAAAAACTGTAGACGGTGTTTAAACCCTTATCTATATGTATTCATGCAAATAAACGATTTCCTCATACAGGTACGTGGTTGCATATGTATAGGCTAAGTTCATTTTTTAAATGTTCTTTTGTAACGGCGGCCGTGTAGCGGTTAAGTGTTCGGCCTTCTACACCAAGTCGTGGCAGTTCGATGCCCGGCAAAAGTAACATCAAAAATTATTTAGAAAAACAATTTTTCTAAACGGGGTCGCTCCTCGGCAGTAGCTTGGCAAACTCTCCGGGTGTATTTCTGCCATGAGAAGCTTCTCAGACAAAAATTCATTTGCTTTGCAAGTGCCGTTCGGAGTCGGCAAAAAACTGTAGGTCCCGCCAACTTGTAGGAAAACTCAAAAAGCAACACACCACAAGTTGGAAAGAGAAGCTCGGCTAAAAAATCTCGTTAGAGGTTATGATAACCTGTTGGTATATCGCCGCCATTAGTTTTTTTTTTTTTGTTTGTAACAACATAAAACGTCCAAACAAAGGCGAAAATGTTAGTGCAAGTACTTTGCAGGCTCAAAGTTTGAAACTTTCAACTCTTTGTTCATGTGAACTCAGGTAAAAAATTGCTTTCTGTTAGGCATATTATTTTCTAGGTATTATCTTGATAAATGTTGTGAAATGATATACCTACATATAGAAAAATAAGGGAAATAACTTACCTACTATTATATTGAACACAACTTTATGTGCGAAACACATTAGTTAGTATACATTCTTTAAGAACACCCATTCTATAAAAATTATAGGTATTATTGTAGCAAATTGTAAAAACTGAAAAATATCGCATTCGAAAATGATGATTTACCCCCGCTTTCTGGTTCACTTCCCAGAAGAAAAATTATTCTATGTATCAAACTAAGCAGTATTCTACTTCCATACGAATTGGTCGGTCTCTGACCTACTTTTCGGAAGATATATTATCGCTAGCTACACGCCAAATATCAAGCACATTGAGTCATAAACATGATTGTTTAGAATGTATCAGGCTCTGGTTCACTTCCCGGAAGAAAAATCATCCCATACTTTGATCTAAGCATAACGCTACCTACTCCTAAATACCAAATTTCAAGTAAATCCAGCTATTTATACGATATTTTCGAATATGGCGGTCCCGGGTCCACTTCCCATAAAAAAAAATTACAGAAACACTCTCCAGGCTCCTACTAATCTATCCCCAAAATTTCAACAAAATCGGCCGAGTAGTTTTGGAGTCCATAAGCCACATACATACATCCAATTTTATATATATAGATAGATTTAGCATATCCAAGGATAGAGATGAGATTGGAAAATGATGTTGGATATCAATTTCAATACTATAAAGTTATCACGAAGTTGGATATCAACTTGGGAATTATCAAAATATATCAAAGGTTGGAGAATAATTGAACGAAGTTGTTGGATATCAACTGGAGAACTAAGTAATTTTACAAAGGTTACCTACCGGACAGTTGTATTGCCAGTGACCACTCATTGGATACTCCGGTCTGAGGTTATGAAGCATCAGAATTGTGATAAGATTTCGAAGGCGATCGTGACGAATCGTATGCAAACATTTGCGTACGTGTAGGGTTGCATTTCAATGTGTGAGTGTTCAGCTCAGGCCAGACCAGTCAATTAGTTGTCACAGCTTATGTAGTAGTGTAGGGATTAGAATTCATGCAAGTTGTATCGACGAACAGATCTGCAAAAATCTAGTGACGGACACCAATACACTCAAACGAATTTTTTTTAATGCAACATGGGTAAGAAATTTTTTTTTATTTTATATATCTTTTTCAATCGCACACATTGCCGTGACCATCGTTTGAGGCATCACTTGACACTCATTAATGATCCAATGCAACTTTGACTTATGAAAACATCAAGTTTGATGAAGGAAACAGAAGAGTACAGCTATATTAGTTCTTACACGCAGAAATACGTAAGTAGGAAGGAGATGAAGTCCCTCAAGATTTTCACATTTCCCTTAAAACCGTGATGGAGGATCGTGAGGAACGTTAACCTCAAGTTTGAACCTGAAATAATGGTCACTGTTGAATTATTTACGGTTGATACATTACCATTGACCTTTTTCACAGTTATCGGCTTCTCAATGAATCGAGATTTTGGATTCGATTCTGGATTTCGTTTTTGATCTGGCATCACAATTTGAGCTCGCACGTATTCGTTTTGCTTCGTAGCCAGCCTATTGAAAACTTTGCTTTTGTCGTAGTTTTTAATCGAAAATGTTTGCGGCGGCGGTTAGATGTAGCAAAACGTTTTCTCGCCAAATTTTTGTGAATATCTGTAGAAATTCATTGAGAAAAAAAATATTGAAAAAGGTATTTAATAGTGAAAAATTATTAAAAATTAAAGATGTTTAAAAAAAGTGCTATTTAAATGCAATAAAAACTTGAGTGAATGAGTGAGTGTGTATTGTAAGTAATAGTAACATTTTGATAGAGTTGTGGCGCGATCGAATAGGTACAGATATTTTGCAAAGAATCAAGTGTGAAATATAAATATATTTATATATGTAAACCAAATAATGTGCAAATAAAGTGAAATGTGGTGGAAAAATTTCATATTCAATTGTTGAGCAAAAATAACTAAAACAAAAGTCAATTTTAAATTGGTTTATTTGCTTTTGCTGACGGTGCTGATGTAAGTGGAATTTTTCATAGGCTCTAGCTACTTTTCATTATACTTGTACACGTTTTAGTGCTTATAACTGTGTTTTCATATCATTTTCCAGTTAAAATAAGTTATAAATAATTAGGATTTCAATAACTTGAAGATTGTGAACGTCGAAAGAAAAAAATATATAAAAATTTTTAGGTTAGGTCAATTCAATTGGTTTATATACGACGTTTTGTGCCACTTTTTCACCTCCGCTGTCATCCTCACCAGAAGGAACATGCATACACACACATGGATGTGTGTGTGCATACGCATACACATTCACCACATTATAAAAATATATATGGATGGATGTATGTACATATATCTATAGTTCATACATTTTTATACATATGTGAATTTATATACTTGTTTTTGTACATACATGCGCATATACCTTGTATGTACATTAGACTGGACCATACATTTTGGGGTATTTGTTTCCTTTAGCACCCAACTACTAAAAAATTAGATAACATTTTTGGAGGGGCTCAAAAGACGTTTTTGGCCTCAGGATCACGAATCCGGCGCGATTTTTCTTGCAAGTTTTTTTTTAACGTAATTACAACAACCACAGGAAAACTTGCAACTTCAATTGCAAATATCTCTTCAGAGAAGCAAAATATTAAAACCCCGCTTCCGGAAACCCCGCCTTTTGACCTCTCCCCCATAATTTTACCTAATTTTTAAGAGTTGGGTGCTAAAGGAAACAAATACCAAAAAAATAAATGAATTACAAAAAACATAAATTAATTGAAACAAATTAAAAAAAATAATAAGTACATTAAAAAAAAAAAATTAATAATACATTTAAAAAAATAGTAAAAGATTAAAAAAAAAATAATTGTTAAAAAATATATTAAATTAAAAAAATATGTATAAAAAAATAAAAAATGAAAAGAAATTAAAAAATAAAAAGAAAATAATAAATTAAAAGAAATAATGAATTGAAAAAATAATGAATTAAAAACAATAATAAATTAAAAAAAAAACATTAAAAACAACATAAATAAAAAACAATAATTAAGTAAAAAAAATAATAATACATTAAAAAATCATAATAAATTAAAAAAAAGTTAAAAAATAATTAAAAAAAAAATAATAATTAAAAAAAAAAATAATTAAAAAAAAATAATAAAAAAAAAAATAATTACGCAATTCACAACGTCTACTATTTCGTGCTATTTGTCTATTTAAAAAAAAAATTATATTGGAAACCATGGAAACAGAATACGACACTGTTGTGAACTACCCAAATTAAAAAGAAAAATAATAATTAAAAAAAAAAATTAATAATTAAAAAAAAAAATTAATAAAAAAAAAAATACAAAATAAAAAATAATATAAAAAATACATACTAATTAAACAAAACAAAAAATAATATTTAGTATAAAAAAATAATAATATTAAAAAATAATAACAATATAAAAAAAATAAAAATAATAAAAATATAAAAAAAATAATAAATTAAATTAAAAAAATATAAATCAATGAAGAAAAGGAATAAATAATAAATTAAAAAATAAGTAATTAAATTTTTGTTTGGCCCAGTCTAATGCGTATATATTAACTTATCTATGTATAAACATTTTCTCTACTGACAATTGCGTATGACTGGCAACTATGACGAAAAGTAAGACGGAGTAAGCTGCAAGTTATACCAAAGCTTAAATTAAAAAAAGTTTTAGAAGTTTTAAAAAATGTTCCTTTTTTATTAATTGATTGACAAAAGTGCATTTAAAAAATAATACCAGAAACGTCAAGTGGCAACAACATAATTCGCTACTGTCTCGTTCGTGTACACTCGGCTTTCAAATTGTCGTACGCCTTTTGACAAAAAAAAAAAAAACAACAAAAAATACCACTAAAATACAGACAATAGCATCCAACTTGAAAAATGTTTTATTTTTTATGTATTAATTTTACTATAATTTTGTACTAAACACAGTTTTTATTTGTTTATCTAATTGCTACGTAAGAAAATATTTGCAAATCAGCTTGTAAAACAATACATACACATTTACCTGCAAAGTCAGGCCACAAATACCCGCTGCTAGTTAATATACTTTTTTTATTTGGTGTATTCTTTTTAACGTGATACCCAATTTCATAAATTATTATTCGTCTTACATATCTATAAAAAAGTGTTAGTTTTGGCTTCGAATGCAAAATATTTTCTATAAATACATACATATGTATTTTTGTATACCGATAAGATTCACGCAAAAAAAAAAAAATGGAGGGAAACCCTATGCATGCCCCCTATACCGCCCTTTTCTTGACATATGGTTGTTGCTGTTGTTGTTGTCGTAACCATTTTCAGTCCAGCATACAGACACTGCTGCTCTTGGGAAGCGCTCTTCTTTGGAAAGTCAAGCGGTTTTTAGTCAAGTTTCGCATAGCATTGAATTTTTAGTATTGTACAATAATAATGCAGAGGGTTTTGCGCGAACGCATACCTCTTCATATTCGTATATGCAGCTTCAGTTAACACCACCCCATTCGCACCCAAAATCCCTCTTCACCAAGGCGAGTCCCACGAAATTTCATGTCAGTGCTGCCACTTTAGTAAACTTTTTCCGAAACTGGTAGATTTGTGTACCATTTGTTTACTTATCCTTATCGAGCTCTAACTGCGAAAAAGACGGAAGACTTGTCTTTACATTTTCACTTGTGCTTACATTAAAAAAAATATCACTTCTCTTGTAAAATTGTCTTTTTATCACTTACTTATTTTGGGGGTTAGGATTCGATATAACTTGTGCTTCGATTGCCAACTGGTTTTTAAATTCATAGTCAAAGTAATGTAGGTACTAAAGTTAGCGTCAGCTTATTTGTAAAGATTATGACCCAATGCACGCTTGTTTTGCCTCGAGAAATGTCAAAATTCTTTTGAACTCTACTGAAATATATGAAAGCTGACATATCCATGACACGTCTTCTGACCACCAGGTCGAGCTCTATCCGGTGAATGCCGTTTTGCATGCCTTAACACCTCACATTTCTGTAGAGGAGCATCAGTTACGCTCAGTTACAAATGTATAACAGAGAAGCGTCAAAGAGTTCATGGTAGCATACCTCTGAAGTTGAGCGCAAAGTTTTGAGGTTGCAAATGTCAGGCGAGGTTAACAAAACTTTATGTAATTGACTCTTTACTTTGCTTGCTTAAAGCGCTTCAAATCGTCGAATAGCGCAAACTCTTTTTGACAGCGCTTTACACGCTTTACTATTTGTCTTTTTTTCTCATCCTGTATTTTTGACAGCTTTTGAAGCTTCTATTTGGCCATAGAAGCTTTCAAAGAAAAGCAAGGTAGGCAAGGCAAGCAAATCAAGCATGCATTGGGTCACCCCCTTCATTTGGAAATAGTTTCAAAAAGCTGACGCTAACTTTAGTACCTACTTTATCTCGATTATAACTATGCCCCATTATTATTTTAAATAATATACACCATTGTTTCTCCACCTTCGGATTATTATTTTTCTGACACCTCTCTTGACATTTGTGCTTTTGTGTTATGTATTTCGAATGAAAATTCGCTAGACAGCTTTATCAATAATAGTCGAAGATCGAATTTATCTGACAAAACCTAAAAAATGGCAAAACAAAGTGGAGAAATAGGTTAGAAAGGCATTAAAAAATATAAAAAAGCAACAAGAAAAATTAATAAGCTCAATTCAGTTTCAAGTTTAAGACTCGAATAAGCGTTGCTAAAATCCAATTTTGCACAAAATACTGAATTCTAATTTTGTGATTTATTTTAATCGAGCTTTAGACAATTTTGGAACAATAACAATTATCGCTTAAAGCTTAAATTATCAACTTATGAGGTGGGTTTTGTCGAAGGCTGAGGTAAACTCAGTCGTAGCTCTACGTTACAAACTCTAAATCAAATCGTAAACTTAAAGCTTTGTCAAAAATTGGGACTATGTAGTACTGGCAGATTATTTTTAAGTTTGCTCAAGAAAAAATTGTACTTTTGGCTTTAAATTTGGTTCCAAAGCGAAAAATTATTCAGAATTCAACAGTAGCACAGTAAGCACTTTTCTATACGCAATGTAATTTGAAATTAGCTTTGTCACGCAAAAAAAACCAAAATTCATAAAATTATTACCCTGGTCATAACCAAGGCAAATTTAGACAGGTGGCACCAGTAAGATATATGAATTCAACTTTTATATTTCCAGTGAGGAGTAATTATGAACAACTATTCCGGGGAAGCGTTTTTTGAAAGCAAGTTTGGTAATTGTATACTTTACACGTCAACTCGAAAAACACGTCGGAAAATGGTACGCGTCTCGGTGCCAGGAAATTTTTTGTTGCTGTGAAAAGTTATGTTCAAAAACCCGAAATATGATCCGGTTCTGATCCTAATTAGGGGGTTAGATCCGTGGTATTTATGTGCAGAATACCTTTCAAACCCAACAAAACTCTAATGCTGACAATTCTTTGCTGGCTTTTCACGAAACAGTACTATAACCTTTTCACAACTAGATCAAAAAGCCTGTTTTGCCACATAAAAAATGCCGTTTTTGTTGAGAATTTTAAGATTCTCAAGTTATTCGGTGTTGAGAAAATCCCTTTTGAAATTAGAGAAGTGCGAACTTGAGAAGTATAACTCAAGTCTAAGAGCCGATTTACTTAAACTTCCAAGGATCCACTTCAATACAAAGTTTGTGGGACGTAAAGCGCCGCAAAAAGTTAAACAATTTTTAATATATGGGCGATCATCTGTCAAAGCGTGGGCAAAGTTTTATGTAAATCGGCTCTAAATGTTTGTTGGGAATCTTTACTCTCAACTGAGGGCGTTTTCATGAATGGGGGTTGAGTCAAATCAGGTCCTAAGCATATATAAAATACTTCTATGTATATTGCGCCTATCCTACCTTCACAATGTGCGAAAAATCTGACCAACATTGTTACACGAAACTGTTCAAATGCAAGTTCTGCGCATCTGCCAGCTTTGATAGTGTTAGTGAACTGTAAAAGCGTGTTGGAAAAATAGTTGTTGTTGTAGCGAGGTGTAGCCCTGCCTTAATGTCAGACAGGGTCACCCCGAGTATATTGCTCTTGGCCGGGTCGATATAAGAAAACGGCCCGGGTCGTTTCGGCACGATGGGTACAGCACAAGTACTGGTACCGTTCTCTTAGAACCGGCAATACAAGAAACTAGCCGTGTAGGCTATGTAGGTCATTTAGCGTTACCCAGGGTGCACTAACTGGGAGGCGACCTACTTTTACACCCATAGTCGCAAAGGCTACCGCAGGGGTCACTATCTCATTTACACAAATTTTGCATAAAAGTTGTAAAATCACAGTTTAGTGGATAAAGGCATGGTTTATATATTACGCCAAGGGCTAGCGAAATATTTGCTATTGCTATCATTGCACACCACAAAGTATAAATTCTTGAAATACTTCAAATGGTATAATTTTGGTGTAAAACGACGGATAAATAAATGCATATTTCATAACCCCCTTTTTGCGCAATATGGAAGTATATATATCGTTACCTTAATTCACAAAGGCCCTAACTGACATAAAAAATTTTTACAGGAGAAGCAAAAAAAAACAAAATATTGCTTTGTAAATTTGGAATATCTCCGTTATTACTGCTAGTTACTCCTTAAAATTTGTAGTGGGTGTGTATTTTACTAAATCATACTTGAACATGTGAAACGGTCGTTTTCGAAAAATGTGTCAATCAGGGCCTTTGTGACTTAAGGTAACGATATATGGTTTTAAGGCAGAATTAATCTTCCTTTTCGCAAACGCCATACCTATAACGCTAATCAGCTGTTCCAGCCAATCTTATGAAAATCAATGTAATCGATTAGACATACATATGTACATACTTGCAATAACATAGCGCTAACGCGGTTACATTGATTTCCAAAGGGTAGTGGAACAGCTGATTAGCGTTATGGGTATGGCGTTAGCGATCTTCTGGACTGGGGCTTCTTTGTCCATTCGCATAATACGACCCAAATAGGAGCATTTGAGCTTTAATTCCCTGCGCTATGGTCAAATCAGCGTAAAGGTCGTACAACCGTGGGCATCACGGGAAGGACCATCAACCATAACTTTTTAAATTAGGCGATATGGTTAACTCTAAAAAGTTGTGACCAATCAATTGTTTTTCTTTTTATGTTATGATACAGCAATAAACGGTTAATATATCGTTACCTTAATTCACAAAGGCCCTAACTGACATAAAAAAAAAAATTGCAGGAGAAGCAAAAAACTAAAATTATTTTACACTGAACGCATTCAAATAAAGCTTTGTAAATTTGGAATACAGTCGAACTTCTCTATAACGAATTCCAAGGACTGAATCTTTACTTCGCTATAAGGAGTTCGTTATAGTGAAGTTCGGATGTATCCCCCATATTTCTGCTAGTATATCCTTAAAATTTGTAGTGAGTGTGTATTTTAATATATCATACTTAAATATGTGAAAAATTCATTTTCGAAAAATGTGTCAATCATAACCAAATTCCGCACATAGATTAATCTCATTACATACAATACCCAGCAAACATGGCTCAACTTTTTCTCCAACCTTTGAAAAACTGTATAATTCTCAAGCTGATATCCAACACAGTTCTCAAATTTTTCTCCGACCTTAGTGATATTTTGATAGCTCTGTAGTTGTCAAGTTGATATCCAACATATGCTCCATTTTCCAACTTTTAATATTCAAATTAAATTGGTAGAGCTTAGACTAAAATTTATGTAAATACAAATTTTTGTCAACTAATTCATGGCGTTTTAACTTAGAAAAATCATGGTTTATTTTTTTCGGTATTTATTTTCAGAGTCGCATTCATACCCTTTAGTCAAATTAGAGAATCCCATTGGAGCACAAGTTGAAAACTATCACTAAAACTTACTCAACTTGAGAAACAGCTTTTTTTTTTCATATAAAATTTGCTTCAGAACGCCATCGTTCTCAAGTATTTTTCCTGTTGAGAAACAACGGCTGAGGTTAGAGAAACCCCTTAGTTCTCAATTTGAGATCAAACGTAACTCAAGCCTAAATGTTTGCTGGGCTAAATTAATCCTAATTGTCCCACGATTACGATATGATAACGCAAGAGTTCCATATGGTAATGCAACATGTTCACGTATTATGTCGTAACTAAATAACAAATTATCAAAAGAAAAACAGTATTACATGCAAAATATTTCCAGTTTTCCAAAAACGTAAGATTTTTGGTATTCTGAGTCCAACTAGCAAAGATATTGCACGGCAAATTTAGGTGACAAATAAAACCAGGAAAGTTCTTTAACTTCCCAGGTTAAAACCACAAAAGAAGTTTCGTTCGTACCAAGTTTGGTTGAAAGTAATGGTAACGGTAACACTGGCTATCATCGCCAGCCAACGTCGTCACCGCTGACCCATTCACAACAATAACAAAAACAACGTACTCAAAAACTATTCGCATACACACGCACACACATTATATGAATTTCAAGGATTGTATTATTTTGCTTCTCCCTTGCACTCATTCATTTACATGATGATGTCAAACGTTTAGAATCACTCACGGTGGTTGTCTCACTTTGATAAATGTGTGTGTATGGCATGTATGGCTCGAGTCGTCGCTTTCTCTTTGTTATACACGAGCGCACATATCAGCTAAAACGACGAAGTGTTTGTATTTTTCTTATCTCTGTTAGTACAGTTTACAATAATAAAAAATTCTAATACTCAGGCGATGTTAAATCGATTAAAAATATTATCGCCAAACATTTTTGATTGTTTTTATAAAATGTACATATCTTTATTTATACTCTGATCAGATATTCATTCTGATAAATCTTTGCACCTATTTAAAGATTCGTTATTGATGCAATAACATACATGCATACATACATATCTACACAAACAGAGAAGATGTACATATACCTACGTCCTACGTGCACAAAAATATGCAACCAAAATGTAAATATGTATGTGTAGGTACGGGTGCATTAGGGTGTTTTACCGAAAATAATACGATTATTAACTTCTGTTATAATCCCAATGAACATTTACATTGGAATCTCTTTCGAAATCAAGTCCGTTTTTCTATTTCCAACGTTGTCTTTCCATTCGAGCGACATTGTTGCAACAGCCCATTTTCCAGCAAAACGGTAATTTTTTGTATGAAAATATTTTTATTTCTCCAATTGAAAAAGTAATGGAACTTGACTTGAATTCTAACAATATTTTCCAATTGGATTCAAACGTCAAAATTGTGCCTATCCATTTGGCATGAGGAAACTAGTATGATTGGGGATAAATGGCGAGTTTATTTAATATCGTTACCTTAATTCACAAAGGCCCTAATTGACACATTTTTCGGAATTGAGTTTTTCACATATTTAAGTATGATAACTATATTAAAATACATACTCACTTCAAATGTTTATCCAGACAAATTATAAAGTTAACCTGAAAAAGTATCTAAAGATATTTTTCTATGAGAATATGGTACCCTAATGTAAATTCAGATGAGCTTACCTACTTGCATACATATGTATCAACATGTTTACACACATATCTGCACAGGGGGGCGATAGACCGACCAAAATGTTTACATATTGTAAGTTTTAGCCCAAGTGATAAATCCTTTTTGCAATTCTCCCTTTTTACAGCCTCTATATCACATTATTGCTTACCTAATTCGCCTAATTTCCGAAAAAAATATTTTGGGAATATAGCAATCGATTTCTAAGGCCCGATTTTACCAACCGGTTCTAACTTGGTTAAGTCGATTTTTTAAGCCAAGTCACAAATTAGCCAACTTCCCAGCTGACTTAATGCTTAATTATATATCCTTATCGCTAACGCCATACCCATAACGTATCAGCTGTTCCAACCAAACTTATGGAAATCAATTGATGTAAACGATTAGTGATGCCATAACGCTAAACGTCGTGTACACTGATTTCCAAAGTGTGGTTGGAACAGCTGATTAGCGTTATGGGTATGGCGTTAGCGATAACGGTGTATAATTAAGCCTTTATTCTTTGCTAATGGCCGCGACACAACCAAGTTTCGCATGTACCCACACGCATTTAACGCAAACTTATGCGCGATAGGAACAATGATATGTGATGAAAGCACAACAATTCTTAAATACCCTCCCTGCCAACCAGGGCTTGTCGTGGTGAAAAAAAAAAATCAAAAAATATTGCTGTGCAACACCAAAAATGACTGTGGGTAAAAGTAAGCATCGAAATACCAACGCATAATTCGATAACTCCATAATCTTCGTCACGAATTAGCAACTAGAAAAGGAACCGGAACGTACCGGATTCATATCCGACAAAGGACTGTCAACATCCGTACAACACTGGTCCGTCACGTAACTTTTTATAAGCGGATCTTTCGACTAGGCAGGGCGAAGTACGGTTACCACAACAACAACGAAACTAGCTGAACAAAAGTTCCCAATTTTTTTTAATTCGTGGCGAAGTACCTATATAAGAATTTTTAATTTAAAGTTTTATTTCATTTTTTTAAATTTTCCAATGTTATAATTCTTCAAAATTTTTTTTGAGACAAAAGATATGAGACAGCTTACTGAATACCAAGTTCTATCAAAATTGTTATCGATCACGAAATGTCTCTATTAAGCTGCTTTTATACTTACATAGCATGGACTTACCTACTTACATGAGTTCCCAAGACAGTCACTTCTCAGATCAGAAGCCCCAGGACATCGTCATGGATTTCTGCGCAGAGGAACCACCCGGGATTTTACCCCGGCCAAGGACTGTTACTTTCAGTGTAACCCTGTCGGAGCAGACCCTTGCAGCGGGGCTGCTCCATATTCTGTTCGGGCTGCCGTCGAGCCAGAACCCAGGACCAATAGAATGATGGATCTGTAGTGTCTGCTGCAAAAATATTTATATAAAACGTTCACATTCTGTGCAATGCTTCTTGTGCAAGAGATGGCTTAATAAATTTGGATGTTCAGGGCTTAACCCATTCACAGGCCCCGTATTTTCTTTAGTACCTTCGTGGCCCCTTGTTCTTTAGTACCTTCGTGGCCCCTTGATCAAATTGACTGTGTCTTACCCTTTCTAAAGGGTGTAAATTGGATTTCAGAAAGCGTCAACTGGACATAAATTGAAATTTTGTTCGGTTTTCTAAAGTCTAATTGACACTTTCTAAAATGGAATTGACTCTTTCTCTATTCCAATTGACAATTCTGTAATCCAACTAATGCTTTCTAAAATCCAATTGATAATTCTAAAATCCAATTTGAAATGGTGTAGTTAATTCGAATATTCTTAGTGGTTTATTGTCATAAAATTACTAACAAAATATATTTTCTTTTTCTTTTCATGCTCTTATCTTCAACAACCAACAAATGGCTCAAATGACATTCAACAACCATTTATAGATACAGAATAGTGTTAAAAAGAACTAAACTCCTAATTAGAGTACTCCTATTTATATTGTGTGATTCGATGATCGCGCTGAGCGCAATGAAAAGGCGACGCAGCAATAATAATCTCATTTCTCAACGATATAAGCAACAGCGAATCGATAGAGATAAATATCAGCTAACTAATAGACAAACGCATACATTGCAACCAGAAAAGTTGAGAGATCAAAAAAAACCAGTTTACCCAGATCCCTTTGAGAGTAGTTAAGCGATTTCATAAAATTATTCCAGCGTTTGTAGAAGAACGGCAGCGACCGGTACCAACTAAAACTCATCCAATTAATTGAATCATCTCGTTGAATTTGTTTTTGAAAATCACACTACATAAATCTTGGTAACGAACTAAAATAATTGCAGCAATTGCAGCCAAAATGATGAAACGTACGCGTGTCGATGAAGTTCAATATGGCACGCGACCTGGCCCGGGTGGTGTAGGCGGTAGTGGTGGTGGAGGTGGTGGTGGAGGTGGAGTCGGTGTGCCTGGCGGTGGTATAGTCGGTGCTTCAAATCCGGGCAATGTCGTCAATATTGGTGCAACTGTTGCCGGTAGTCACGGTAATGCCAACTTAAGTATCGGTTTGTCGGGTGGCATCTCTGCGGCAGCCATACCACACCATCGTCTCCTAACACCGCAACATGGTGGAGCACAAACGATTGCCTATTTGCCATCAACCACGCCAGTAACGGCGAGCAACATGAAAAGCAGTGGTGGTGGCGGCGGAACCGGTGGTATGATGGATAGTAATGTTGGTAGTAGCGGCGGTAATGTAGGAGGAGGAGGCGGACATAACAGTGGTGTTAGCGTCGGTAGCACTGTGCAGTTAACTGGTGGATCTGTTGCTACATCAGTCGGTGGCGCTGTTGCAGGTACAGGCAATACTTCAGGAGCTGTACCCACACAAACTGTACAGTATTCAACTTGTGAGTAGAAA
This sequence comes from Campiglossa producta, assembly GCA_964058755.1. Classification (NCBI taxonomy): domain Eukaryota; kingdom Metazoa; phylum Arthropoda; class Insecta; order Diptera; family Tephritidae; genus Campiglossa; species Campiglossa producta. Next base: position 121,865,238 of record CAXKVI010000004.1, read on the forward strand.
AAAATTAAGATTTATATTAAACATATTTTTATTTTCCACTAGGTTGTAAATGTATTCTGAGTTGGTTCCCCTTACCTTTTTTTTTGGTAACTGCTTGTTTCATATCGCTCCCATTAGGTAATGAAAAGATCTGCTGATAACCAGGTTAGGGGCTTAGACTTGGCAGGAATGCTTGTCGTAAAAGTCGACTAAAACTCAGGGATGTTATATGTGGGTTTTTCCTACCAAAACTGGTAGGTTATTTTCATGTTGGTAGGATGGTAGGACGACTTGAATTTGGTTAGGTTTTTAACTTTGTTCAAGTAACATTACTGTTTTGCTGCAAAGTCATTTAATGACTTGAAAAGTCTTTCAAAAAACCCAAAAAAAAAATTTAAACTGCTTTTTCATTTAGATCTTAAATTAAAACCATGATAAATTTAAATTCATTGCAGTTAATTGAAAAGTTAGGAATATATTTAACTTATATATAAACTTAGCCAAATTTTTTTAACCGTGTGTAAAAACAAAATTGGTAAGATGAAGGCCATTTTGGTAGATTTCCAGATGGATTTTGGAAAAAAATGTCCAAAGTGGCAACCTTAATCTGTAACACTCCCCCAAACCATTGTTACTGTTTTTACCGTTAACCAACCAAAGCCTGCGCTAAGCTGTCCCGCATTATAAGCCACATATATGGAACGAGTTTCACTCCCTGCTGTAAGAATTCTGGGTTTATCCCGCAAAGAAGGATTTGAACGCATATCTGAGAAGAGAGACTTCGGAACGTGTCAGCCTTTTCATGTCCATCTCGTCCGTTGATGCGGATGAGCCCGGAAAGTGGAGGGTCAGCAGTATCTTTGTTTCCCCTTGGTGGTAGACTTACGGAGAGGTTGTTGTTGTAACGATGTGTAGTCCTGCCCAACGCGTATTTTTCCTTAGCCTAAATTGTCATCAATATCTTCTAGGAGGGGAGTCTTAACCCCTGGGAATTCAGTGATCTAAACCATTCTCGATTCCACTAGACTTACATCAATATCGGGCAGGTGCATATGAGTTTAGTGACAATGACCTCACAGGGAATTTTTTCAGCTTCTTTTTTCCTGGCGAATGGGCACTTCGTCGATGTTGTTGTTAAGACAAAAATACTCCCCGAAGGTTTTGGGAGTGATGTCGAAATTGACAGTACTTGGCCGGATGTGAACTCGGTACGCTCCGGTACTCCGTTGCGGTACTGCCCGACTGTCTCGGGAGTGATTTGGTATTACCATTGGAACCTTCTAGGTCATGTCACCCCTCCATCCGTAAGGAAGGAGAAGATGGGTAATGAGAGGTGAAAGGCACCATATCCTATGTGCATATTAGTCGCCTCTTACGACTGGTATGCCTACCTCGGACATATTCTAAACCCCTAACGCCGAGGTTCACTTCGTGTTTACTGTCACATCAAATTAAAAAACCTCTTATATGTACTCTTCGTCGAAAAGCTTTGGTGATGCATTGCTCCTAAACAAAACTTCAAAACAATAGTGGAAAATATTTTACACTTTTTAATTACACAAACACTTTTATTTACATATTTGTTATTATCTTTTCTAGCTTACAATGTGTCCTCCGTAACATCCAGTAACGTTGGTAATTTGAAAACTACTTCAGAAGGGCCCGTACAAATTCACGTAACAGGGGCAGCTGGTAACAATCTGTCCAATTCCGGATCTCAGTCAAATTCCTTGCGAACACGCACAATAAGCGCTTCTCAAAATATTGCTGTCAGCGGTGGTGGTGGCTCTGGTGCTGGTGCCACATTAACGGCGCCCACAGTATTGGCAGTACAACCAACGGTGCAACCACAAACAACAGCCGGTGGTCAACAAGGCCCACCACAACCCGGCCAACCAGGTGCACCACCTCGCCTCAAAGTCGAAGATGCATTAAGTTATTTGGATCAAGTAAAATTTCAATATGCCGATCAACCGCAAATCTACAATAATTTCTTGGACATAATGAAAGAATTCAAATCGCATTGTATTGACACTCCTGGCGTTATCCAGCGTGTATCCACGCTTTTTAAAGGACATACAGAATTAATTTATGGCTTCAATATGTTTCTACCAGCCGGTTATAAAATTGAAATACACTCAGACGAATTGGGCGTATCTGTTCCAGTTGTATCAATGCCATCAGCTTCACCGAATAGTTTACATGGTACTTTACATACTCTCACTGGTGGTGGTATGGCCAGCATACAAACTACATTACGTAATCAAGGCGGCAGTAATAGCAATCCTCCAAACAGTATGGAACAGCATCATCAAATACAGAGCACTACTGGCAATAGTGGTGGCGGCACTGGTGCTGTTAATCTCATGACACACGGTGGGGCATCACTGTCACAAACCACAATACACGCACTACAGCAGTCACAATCAGCTTCCCAACCATCACCTAGTGGACCATCACTGGGTCAACATGCTGCCGCCCATGTATCTGTATCGCCTGCACCACCCACAGCAGTATCAGCCATACAAAATGTAACCGTGGCACCAGTTGCTGCAGCACATTTACCACAAAACTTTTCACGTGACCGTGAGCGTACTGGCATAGCACATGCTGTAGTTTCTAGTAGCATGCCGTGTGCGCCGCCGTCCATAAATACACTTAGTGATTTGAATCAATCGATCAACAATAGTGGTGGTGGCAATACACATAATCTTCATCATATATCGCAAGCGCATCAATCAATACTCATGGGTGAGACAGTTGGCCAACAAAATCAACCGGTCGAGTTTAATCATGCCATATCGTACGTCAACAAAATTAAGGTATGTTTGAAAAACTATATACATAAATTATTCAGAGGGTTTCGAAAACAAATAGGGTTTCCACTGTGCTGCATTTAAAAAAAAAATTAGTATTTCCCACCTCATCAATCCTTTCCTATACTATTCCTCTTTTATAACGACTTCCGTCTTTTCCTCTTTAATAAAAACAAAAAAACAAAAAAAAAAAAAATACAAAAAAATTAAACAAAATAAACTATGTATAAACAAACAGAACAACAGAAAAATCATTACAAACTTATTAAAAAATTATTTAATATTTTCAAATAAAAAGATATAAAAATAAAAAAATTATTATTAAAAAATTAATATTGAAAACAAAAAAAAAATTATTTAATTTTTCTGAAATATATTTTACGGTTTCTGCAGTACACTTTATGCTCCCCTGAAATACACAAAAAAATCTTGATACACGCTTTCAAAATACCATCTTCCCCTTATTTAAATATGATTATTTAATTAATTTTTTTTTTTTGCAGAATCGCTTCCAAAATAAACCAGAAAAATACAAGAAATTCCTAGAAATTCTCCATACTTATCAAAAAGAGCAGAAAGTAATTAAGGAAGGCAGTCCAAATCAAGGAAAAACCTTAACTGAGCAAGAAGTTTACACGCAGGTAGCAAAGTTGTTTGGCCAAGATGAAGATTTACTCCGTGAGTTTGGACAATTTCTACCAGATGCCACTAATCATCAAAGCGCGCAGTACATGTCCAAGACACACAACGAACACAAAAGACCAAATACTGCCGGCGCAGTCGTTGGTGTTCCAATGAGTGGGGCCACTAGTGGGGGTGGTGGTCCTATCGGTACTGGAGGCGGCGGTGCTGGTAGTCATCATATCGCCTTACCAACAGCGTCAGGCTCGCCATTACATTTAAATAGTGGCGCTACATTATCGCAAATTGGTGGTAGTACACACGCTGCCGCTCTGGGTAACTTATCTACAATGAATACAAGTGTTAGCATCAAACCGTACAATAATACACAACAACAATCCCAAAATCATGTCATCAATACGAGTGCAGTAGGTGGTGGTCGTGGTGCCGAGATAGTTTACGATAAAGATTTCCATCATCATGTTACGTTACATCCTAGTAGCAGTGCAATGCATTTGAAGGTATTACACGAAAATGCGGTAACAGGTGCTGGCGCAATCCATGATCCATCAAATACGGTTGCAGGCGTCCGCAACTATGAAAAGGACACACATCGTAGTAATCATCAAACGGGTAGTGGTTTAAAATATCAACAGGCGCCTGGTGCCAATATAAGCAGTGTAACCGGTCACTCCTCGAAGCGGTCGCCAAGTTATAGCACAGGTGTGGGCGCGTTGGGCGGTAATAATACGACAATGAATAGTGTTGTAGGTATGGATCGTATTAGTATGAATTACACACAACAAGTGTTAGGTGGCACGCATCAACATTTTGCCGCAACACGTCGTCCAGCACTCGATGATGGTAGCGGTAGTGGTGGAGGACCACCACCAGCCAAAAAGCATAAGCCTATATGTAAGGATGTATCCTTTTCGGAGGCATCGCGTAAATGTACGATCTCTGATGCTGCATTCTTCGATAAGGTGCGTAAGGCGCTACGAAACTCAGAAGTGTACGACAACTTTTTGCGTTGTTTAACACTCTTCAATCAGGAGATTGTGTCAAAGACTGAATTGTTAAATTTGGTGACGCCATTTTTGAGTAAATTTCCCGATCTTTTGAGTGGTTTTACCAAATTTCTTGGACAACCAGTAACACAATTGTCTACGGGCGCTGGCGGTATTGGTGGTGGCGTTGGTGGTGGTTCCAGCATATTCGGTTTAGAGGAAATTCCTATGCAGGCTGCACACCGGCAGAGTAGTAATCTTGGCGGTTCGGCAGTAAATGATCGTCAAGGTAATCATCAAGGTGGTGAGCTGGCGCAGGATATCGATTTGGCGTCATGTAAGCGACTGGGAGCATCCTATTGCGCGTTACCACAATCCATTGTGCCGAAGAAATGCTCTGGACGTACAGCGTTGTGTCGCGAGGTGCTGAATGATAAATGGGTCTCATTTCCGACATGGGCAAGTGAGGATTCGACTTTTGTGACATCGCGCAAAACACAATTTGAAGAAACAATTTACAGGTAATTTTTTCACTTTTTATGCTTTGTAATAACTCGCTTCTGCATATTTTATAACAATCAAAAAAAAAAAAACAAAATACAAAGTTCACTCTTACATACTTTAACATACACACACCACTTTCTTTTGTACACGACTCTTATTAATGATTCAAAAACTACCAAATTCTAACCAAAGGAATATTCACAGGACGGAAGATGAACGCTTCGAGCTAGATGTTGTTATTGAAACTAACAGCGCAACTATACGCGTACTTGAGGGTGTGCAAAAGAAAATGTCACGCATGTCTCCAGAAGATTTGAGCCGCTACTATTTGGACGAATACTTGGGTGGCACCTCACAGACCATACACCAACGGGCCATACACCGTATATATGGTGACAAAGCCGGTGAAATTATACAAGGCTTAAAAAAGAATCCATCTGTTGCAGTGCCAATTGTTCTTAAGCGTTTGAAAGTTAAAGAAGAGGAATGGCGGGAGGCTCAAAAGGTATATACATAGATACTCTTATTTTATTTCATTATATAATATATTTTCTTTTATTTGATTTTAGTTATGACCTATATTAAGTTCTTTTTATATTTTTTCTTGTTTTTTTTGTACTTTAAATAATTTTGGTTTATTTTAATTAAATTTTTTTCTTTTATTGAATTAAATTTTTGTTTTATCTCATTTTTTATTTTCTTTATTTTTTTAACTGTTTTATTTCGTTTAACTTTAAATAATTTTTTTTTTTTGTATTTTTTCCATTAAGTTTTATTTACTAGATTTTTGTTTTATTTTTTAACTTTTTTCAATATATATGTATTTTTTATTTCACGACATTGTAATTGTGAGCTTGAGGCCAATTTTTCTTCAAATTTCATTATTGCTGTTGGTTTTATTTCAATTTTTAATAATTTATATTAATAACTAGCTGGACTTCGTAAGCGTATAACATTTTTGTGGAAATATTCGTCGATACCTCCGAAAGCGGTCGAGCTATCGAAATTTCAAGATATCTCCCAAACCATTTCAGATATTTCCATGAAAAAAAAAAAACTAATGGCGGCGATATACCAACAGGTTATCATAACCTCTAACGAGATTTTTTGCTGTTACTTTTGCCGGGCATCGAACCGCCACGACTTGGTGTAGAAGGCCGAACACTTAACCGCTACACCACGGCGGCCGCCGCATCGCATATTATAGCACTCACACACCTTTCGTTTGACACCCATATGGTACTAAGACATTTTTGGTCACTCCTGGTCCACATATTGGGCGATAACCCCAAAGCCCGTTGAGATATCGCAAAAATAATATCTTAAACTTTAAGTTGAGCGTCTAGCAATCCAACGATTCAATTTCATTCAGTACTTTTAGAGTGTTACGACCACAAACATACAGACAGACATGGTCCACATATTGGGCGATAACTCCAAAACCGGTTGAAATATCGAAAAAAGTAATATCTTAAATTGTAAGTTGAGCGTCGAGCAATCCAAAGAAACAAGTTTCATTCAATTCCATTCATAACTTTCAGAGTGATACGGCCACAAACATACGGACAGACAGGCAGACAAATGGTTGATTTGATTCTATTCGCTTAATAATGCTTCCCCCAATCATTTTTTTGTTGATATCTGCTATGTACAGACAATTTTATTATATGTAGAGATTCAAATTTTTTGTTAGAAAAGAAAAAAGGGGTCACACCCCATAGCTTTCTAAATCGATTTCGAGTTGCTAGTTCCACTCCTCAGTAGAATTTAGGCAACACGATGCTGACCAAGCGGCCAACACCGTATTATTTTTGTGAACACCATAATCTCCCTTTACTTTAAATAACTTTTTTTTTGTTCTATTGTGTTTTTTATTTTACTTTATTTTGTATTGTTTTTTATTTACTTTCTATTAATTTTGTTTGTTTTTTCTTTTATTTTTAATATTTTTTTTATTTATTTCATTACGTTTTATGCTTTGATTTTCTTTAATTTTTTATTTTTTTATTTAAATAAATTTGTTTCCTAAATTTTTTTTTATTTCATTCTTTAAATTTAATTTTACTTTATTAAATCTAGCGCTAGAAAAAATACAAATTAGAAATACAAATATAAAACTCCAAAAATGTATAAGGTCTATAAAATTTGCTTTACCTTTTTTTATTTTATCAGGTCTTCAATAAAGTGTGGCGGGAACAAAATGAAAAGTATTATTTGAAATCACTCGATCATCAAGCAATCAATTTCAAGCCCAACGATATGAAGGCGTTACGTTCCAAAAATCTATTTAACGAAATTGAAACGTTGTATGATGAGGTGAGTTTCTCCTTTTGATGCTCCGGTTCTTGTTTGATGCTCCTAATCTATTTAAGCATGAAAATGTTATTAATTATTATTGTTGTATTTGTTCTCAGCGTCACGATCAAGATGATGAAAATGGGGAACCCGTCACTGGTCCACATATTGTACTGCTATATAAAGATAAAACTATTCTGGATGATGCTGCGAATTTATTAATTCATCATGTCAAACGTCAGACTGGTATACAAAAGCAGGAAAAGACTAAAATAAAACATATATTACGGCAATTTGTGCCCGATTTATTCTTTTCATCGCGACAGCCTTTAAGTGATGATGAACGTGATGATGGTGAGTGCATTTATCAATAGTATTGGCATTCATTTTCTGATGGACAATATTCCTTTTTTAACAGATGACAACGAAAAAATGGATATAGATACTACTATAACAACTAGCGGTGGGAATGGCAAAAATAGCAGAACAGCCAGTGGAAGCACCTCCTCGACCTCCACCACCGATACAGCATCCAGAGCTGGTAGTGGTAGTGTAAAATCTGATGGTACTGTTGAAACTGCCTCAACAGCTTTGACAACAAGCAGTAACTTGTTAGAAAATCATAAAAGCAATGCGCCGCCAACTGTAACGACATTAAGCAACACCACCCCGACTACAAGTGGCGATAATATCACTGTCACTACTGCAGTATCAACGTCCACTACAACATTGACGGTAGGGGGGAAAGATTCGAACTTATCGACGCCTGCCAAAACGCAAACAATCAACAATACAACTATTGATGATGCCGCCAGTCGAAGTACTAGTCGAATGACAGCTGAAATTATGAGCAATCTTAGCACGACGATACCCGCTACATCATCCGCAACGGTGGTGAAGTCAGAAAATAAAATCACAACGAGTAGTGTAAGTACGGGAGATAATGTTGTTGCGCATAAGAGTGAAACTACCGAAGGTATTGCCACTGCTGTGTCGTCATCGTCTAACATTAACCCAGCAGCAATCGTATTGAAGGATGAGAAAAATAGCAGCGGTACGACAGATACTGCAAACTCAGCTAGTACAATTCAAACATCCTCCACACCAGCAAATGCTGTCCCGGGACAATCTTGTGGTGGTATTAAATCTGCTGATGATATTAAAGTTGAAATTAAAGAGGAAGCTCAAGACATCGATATGGATATTAAATTGCCTCCTCATGCTATTAGCAAGCATTTGGTAAGTGTTTAAAATTAGTATATTTGTAGAAGATTTTATAACATTTTCCTAGTCAGATAATGAAGTCTAAAAGATGTTTGTCGTAGTATATCTTGGTTTGGATATACGAAATAAATGCAAAAATTGTGTTGTGTAAGAGTGGTTTTTGCCGCGGAATCAATGAAATTCAACTCAATAAAAAAATATATTTTGAGTTGATATACTGAGGAACTAAAGGGGCTTAAGAAACTAAGGAATATATTTCCCAAAAAATTTCAAGATGTCAAACAGTTAGATACTAAACAACCAAAATTAATTTTATCTAACAACGAAGTGACGAATAATAAGATCTTTTTATTTATTTTTTTCAGGACGAAGCGTACACACTCTTCTTTGCCAACAACAATTGGTATTTATTCTTGCGTTTACATGCCATTCTGTGTGAACGATTGCGTACAATGTATGAGCGCGCCCAGCTCCTAACAGCTGAGGAGGAACGTCAACGCTCTAGCCGACGAGAAAGCACAGCGACAGCATTAAGACTGAAACCGAAATCTGAAATACAAGTCGAAGATTATTACCCAACATTCCTTGAAATGCTCAAGAGTGTACTGGATGGAAATATGGATTCGAATACATTCGAAGATTCGATGCGTGAAATGTTTGGAATACATGCGTACATATCCTTTACGCTCGATAAGGTAAATATATTTTTATTTGCTGATTTTTAGATTAATTTTTGAGAAAGTGCGCATGTTTTATTTACAAATTTCTTGTCTATGCTTTACAGGTGGTTTCGAATGCTGTACGTCAATTGCAAAATTGTGTTACTGAACGCAATGCCATTGAGTGCGTTGAACTCTTCCATCAAGAGCAAAAACGTGGTGGTGCAGGTGGTTATTGTCGTGATGCGCACAAGAATTACGCCAATGAATTTGCATATCAACGCAAGGCCGAGGCGAGCCTACACGAGGAGAACTGTTTCAAGGTGTTAATTGTAAGTACATATAGGTATATACATTATGGTGATTGAAAAAAAATCTTCCAGGTATTTATCCTTCAAAAATTAGTAATTGATAAGAAAATAAGTCTCGCAAAAAATAAGCGCTGTAACTTAACTCATAGATGTCGCTTTTTTGGGAGGAAATTTAATGGATTTTCTAAACAATTGAATTTTTTTTCAAAAACTTTTTACATAGTCCGACTATCATCACAGACTAATTACAGCCATTTGTTAACTATCTACTATATAATGCACCTATGAAATTTAGTACATAATTATCAAATGGCTGTAATTAGTTGTAGGTTGTAGTTACGATATACGCATTATGCAAAAAGTTTTGGAATGTTTAATGTCAACTTGAATATGTAAAAGTTTTTTTTAAAGGAAATTTAAAAAATTGTTAGAGAATTCACTTTGACGCTAAACAAAAAAAAATCCCCATAAAAGATTTGTGGGAAAATTTAATACGACCCCCAAAGGCTAAGTTACAGCGGATATTGCGAGGGGTAACGACCTAAAAAAGTGGGAACTTTCTTATTTGAATCACCCTAATATTCATACAAAAAGTGGAAAATACTTACCTTACATATTTACCATCACCGTTTATTTTCTTCTTTTTTGTTTAGTATAAAATTGAGTGTCGCGTAACAATTGAATTGCTCGACACCGAAGTGGAAGAAGCAGAAAGACCTGTAAATAAGGTGAAATCATGGAACAAATACGTTGATCGCTTAACCAATCAAGCAGGTGTTAATAGCGTTGCTATTGGTGGTCAAAATGTTTTGAGTTCAATGAACTCAGTCGCCGTCGGCGGTGTTAGCAATATTACGGGTGGTGTAGGTGCACCGAATAGCGGCGCAAGCAATGCAACGAATTCAAATACTTTAGGTGGCATGTCAACATTAACGATGGGTGGTGCTGACAATGCTAACGGCAGCGAAATAAAGGTCGAGCGTATGGATGATGACGCACCGGTGAGTGAATACATTTTTTAGCTTTATAATAATGGGTGGCGCATATGTGTTTATTTAGTTTACAAAGTCGTTCTTCCTAATTTTAATTTAAATAAGTTTTAAGACTCTTATCACATTAATACATACAATTTTTTTCTAGAAACATATTAAGTATAGTGTTGTTGTTTTGAAAAAAGAAACAAAAAAAAATAAGTACGAAAGGATTTGATTGTGACGATTCTGTAGATAACGCGGTGAAAATATACATGTTTTTAAATTAAGGATCCTTCCAAAATACCATTTCGACGTTGGCGTGGAAGGTCACAATCATCATCATCATTTATTGGCGCTTAACCGCCTAAGCGATTTTGGCCGTCGCCTATCAAAGCACGCCAGTCATTCCTTTTTAGCGATAACTGACGCCAATTGGAAACCCCAAGGGAGTTCAAGTCATCCTCCACCTGTTGTTTCCATCTCAGTCGAGGCCTCCCCCTTCCTCTGCTGCCGAATTCGGGTGACGATTGGAAAACCTTCTGGGCTGGAGCTTCTTTATCCATTCGCATGACGTGACCCAGCCAGCGGAGCCTTTGGGCTTTAAGGAAGGTCACAATATTTTTCAAAAAATCCCCAACCTAATAATTTTTTTCAATAGTGCCCTATTTCAAAATTTGTTTCAAAAGTCCTTTCTCTGCGGAAAATGTATTTAATTTTCATTTAGAAGGGTGTTTTTAAAACTTTTTCTGAGATAGGGCGCTCCTAAACTCAATTTTTAAATAGGTTGTTGAACAAAACTTAGCAAGGGTGTTCTCAAAGGAAAAACATTCAAGTGTCAAAAAGTTTTCGAAAAGTTCATTTATAAAAAGTAGTAAGGGTGAAAAAAAACCAAAAGTGAAGTACACCGCTTTTGAAGGTAATTTTCAGAGGTCAAGTTACCTTTTTTTTATTGAACGGGACTATTTTTTCAAAATTTTCCAAAATAAGTAGTTTTTGGATTTTTTTTTCAATTCTCATTGTATTTTGCCTGAAATATGCTACATGCTATTGAAAATACAAATTAATTTCTCGAAATCTCGTCTAGAGAGCGGGCGTGGTCTTTAACCGATTTCTTCATTTTTCACAATAAACAGTTACCTTGATGCAGTCAACTTTTCAAATCAATTTTTGTTGAAGTTATGGCATAAAATGTTTTGTGGAATAACTCACTGTGAAAGGGGAGGGGTACAACCAAATAGAAATGGTATAAAGCTATTTTACCTAAAATTATTTCCTATTATATAAATCTATGATCAATTTCAAGATGTTTCATATAAAAGTGGTCGTAATCGTTAGCCGAAAGCGGAAAAAGAAGTGATTAAAGCAAGGACTGAACCGAATCAAAACCGAAACCAGTTCCAAATGGTTTTGAATTTTTTGTATGTCTTACTTCTTTTAGTGGGCACATTTCGACGTGCCATACGAAAACTAACACCAGAAATTTTGTGTCTGACGAAAACTATCACTTTTTTTATCTGAAGAAAATGTACTGTTAGTTTTCTTACAGAATTTTAAGTGTTAGTTTTCGGCACGTCGATGTGTAGGTATTTTCTTTTACAAAAAAGATTGTCCAGCAAGGTTACAAAATTTGAACATAATTGAATAAAGCTATCGAAAAAAATTTACGAGATCCGAAAAATAGTTATGAAAATTCAGACCTATTTTGAAGTTTTTTGGAAACCGAAACCGGAACAAAACCAAAACACTTGCGAAACCATGACGTTATTTTTTATCGACTTTATACCTTTATATAAAGCTGTTTACGCGAAGTTATTGCTTATTTTAGGATCCTTTTCCAAATACCAAAGAGGCTTCAAAATAATAAGGGGAACCAACGCGATTCAGCAGGACGCGGGTAAGGAATTTCCCCACGCGGTAACAAATTCACCTCCATAAGAAATACACTAAATCAGCTTTTTATCACGCGGTGAAATTCCTTACCCGCGACCTGCTGAATTGCGTCGGTTCCTCTTATTATTTTCAAGCCTCTTTGCAAATACTTAATTTAAAGTGGTTGTTGATATTGTTGTAACGAGGTGTATCCCTGCCTAAATGTCAGACAGGGTCACCCCGACAGTATTGCTCTTGGCCGGGTCGATATAAGAAAACGGCCCTGGTCGTTTCGGCACGATGGGTACAGCACAAGTACTGGTACCGTTCTCGTCGAACCGGCAATACAGGAAACTAGCCGTGTAGGCCATGTAGGTCATTTAGCAGGGTGCACCAACTGGGAGGCGACATACTCTAACCGATTTCGCGCATTTTATACCGTCAACATTTAAAATAAATTTTTGAAGTTATGGCATGAAAAGTTTTGTGAAATAATCCTCATACTAATATTCGATTAATATTAACTCATCGAATATTGGAATAGTAAGATTCGATTTTCAATAGAATAATTTTAAGAGCACTACAGGGATAACAGTTTATGCTACTTGGCTTACTCTTACACTGTTGTACTGATCATTTTTACTTTCAAATCATATTTTTGGCCCATTCACTGTTGGCAAATTTTTATTTTTTATATCTGCAATTGCTTGAATGTACGCAAAAATTTTTGTAAACTTTGTTTTTCATGTGTTTTTTATTTAGCATGTGTTTTGATCATTTTGTTCATAGAATTGTTTGCTATAAAGTACGATTTTCTTCAATTTTTAAAATAGATTAACTCGCCTGCAATCACTAATTAATGCTTTTTTGCATTTCTTCTCATTTTTTCCAATTTTTTCGTACCAGGTCAAACTCCCCAACAAGGCATAAAGTCCAATACTTTAAAAAAGATTATAAATATAATTAAGTTGATACCTACATATTCTTGCACTTTCATAATTAACGTAGAACAAAACAAGTAAATAGAAAATTGCAAAAAGCGAGCAAGTGACGAAAATGGTATTACATCATAGTACTTGCATACATACATACATACATACATGCATACATACCTATATGTTTGTTTATACATATTGTTGATACAACAGGTGCGGGCACAAAAAAATCGCAGCAATCAGTTTAATTTAATTTCTTAGATCCAGTTGTATTTTATTTTATTTATTTAGAATTAAAAATTTTTGAATTCCTGTTTATTTATTTGGACGGGGATTTATAGTTTAGTCGAGATATACACCCAGAGCTGGGTAAATTCAGTTTCGCACAATTCCGTTCCTCGGTAATTAATTACGGGTCAGACATTTTTACATTCCTTTTTCGCTATTCTGAAAAACAGTAACAAAATTATTTAACAAAAAAGAGTTTTTATTTAGCCCCAGTCTAATAGCTAGATAATCTTTTTATTTGCATCCTTTGTTTTATAATCCACACTGAAAAACTGATTATACATAAAAGATCTCACTCTTCAGTCAATGATGTAATAAAACATTCTGGTTCTAATATACAGAGAGAATTGTGTGACGTTAAGTCCTGTAAATATAGCTCCCTGTATATATCTATGTACACTATTCTAGGCTAATCTTACATTACACACTTATGGTTGTAAATTTACATAAAATTGGGATTTTTTTATTAACACACTGTACAGTAAGCGCTCGAGTAATTTACTATGCATACTTGCTATTTTAATTGCATACTACATATATACAAAAACTAAATAATATTAACGCTAAATATATTAAATGACATAGTTTTATAACACTTATTAAATATTCTAAACAAAAAAAGCAATTTGAAAGTAGTTTCTTGAATATCTAAATAGTGTATGTTTTCGTTTTTGAAATGTAGGCAATCTTTAAAGTTAATGTGACCAAGCCAAACTAGATAATAGCTTCGTGCGATAAAATATACGCGATTGTTTTGATAATAAAATCAACAGGTTTTCTTTTTATGGGGAAAGAGAAAGGTATTTTTGACAAGGCTGGTAGCAAAAGTTTTTTCAAGACGCTTTGCTGGCGAATAGGTTGTGAACGATATCAATAAGTTAATGAAAAATTAAGGTAAGTTGTACAAATTTCAGTGCCAAAAGTAAAAAAATTCGATCTTTTTTCTGGTTGCTGGGATGAGTTCACATTTTTCTAAAGGGTTTTTAAATTAGTTTCGCTATTCTGAATAACCAACCAGAAAAACGGTTTTTTGCATATCTCGACTCGAGCGCCGAGTTTCTTTTTTGTAACTAATAGGGTGATCTTTTTGATTTCATACATATAAGCATATGTACGAACGAAATCGGATCATAACTACGGAATTTTGAAATATAGTGACTACAACGCCATCTATCGGAAATTTCGAAAGGACTTATCCAAAGGTTAATCGTAACTCTTGCTTAAAGTCCGCTCAGTAGCTTTTGAGCCAATTCGTCACACAATTATTTTATTTTCCAAATATCAATCGTGAAAAAAGAATAGTTAGCTATAGCTAGATGCATTCGAGCTTAAGCTTCAGCTCCGTTGGATATAAGTACAACACATCAAATGCCCACTGAAAAATGAAGACTGATCCCAGATAACTAAATTACGAATGATGCTACATGAAATGCAGCTTTCACTGTAAAAATATTTTGTAGTAACACAATGCATCCCTTTACATGTGTGTATGTATGTATTATCTTTAAAAAATGGCTGTTCATATTAGGGAAGAGCGATTAATTAATTAACTTGATCTCCCTTTGATGAGGAATCAAAACGAATAATTTCTCTAATAAATCACATTTTGTTGTATTATAAACTGATGAATTCGATTAATTAATTATCGAATATGTATTTCATTAAAAAATAAATCGCACATCCCTAGTGCAATTGTACAGTTGTTTACTCTACTTGACCATAGATTTTTCAACTCATCTGTGTGTGTTTTTGTGTTAAAAATTAGAGAACATGTTCTATACCCGCTGTGTTCCATAATTTTTTGTTGTGATCGAATTGGGCAAAATAAAATTTGGAGTAAACTTTTTTTAAACGAGTGCAAATAAAGCTGTAATATCACCCGTATTAGTTGACAATATTTACCAAAACAACATCCCTGTCCAATGAGTCATATGTGACTCACGAAAGCGTATTGAAGTAAGTTCATGAGTCACATCCCAACAAACATTTAGGCTTGAGTTACGTTAGATCTCAAGTTGAGAACTAAGGGGCTTCTCAAACCTCAAGCGTTGTTTCTCAAAAGGAAAACCACTTGAGAACGATAGCGTTCTCAACAAAAAGGGCTTTTTATTTATATGAAATAAAAAAACGCTGTTGAGAAAAGGTTAGTTCTCGACTTGCATTCTAATAGGATTCTCTAATTGGACTCAAAGGTATGAATGCGACTCTGAAAATAAATACCGAAAAATAATAAACAATGATTTTTCTAAGTGAAAACGCCATGAATTAGTTGACAAAAATTTGTATTTACATAAATTTTAGTCTAAGCTCTACAAATTTAATTTGAATATTAAAATCTGGAGATTGGGAAATATGTTGGATATCAACTTGAAAACCATAAAGTTATCAAAATATCTCGAAGGTTAAAGAATACTTGGAGAATGATGTGGGGTATCAACTTGAGAGCTACGAAGTTATCAAAATATCTCTAAGGTTAGAGAAAAGTAGGTTGTGTTGGATATCAACTTGAGAACTATACAGTTTTTCAAAGTTTGGAGAAAAAGTTGAGCCATGTTTGCTGGGATGAGACTCATTTCTCTATACTTGAGAATATCTTCATATTACTCAGCTGAGCAATAAAAAAAAAACTGGGCGTGGGACATTCTCAAAGAGCTTTGTATGGGGACGGGGAAGTTGTTAATGTTCACAAATTACAATGCCAATTCAGTAACTAATTCGTACATATCAATATTGCTTGATAAATATTGACAACTATAAAAGGCGCGATCATTTTATTTTATTTGACGTTTACCTGCCGATTCTGTGTTCTTGACCAATTGTCAATATTGATAAATAGTTGGTCAATATTGATCAGTAGTGAAGTAAGGTGGTTTGAATTCTGCTTTAAAAATAAAACTATTTTTGTAGCTTTGGAACAAAATTCAGAAAGCAGATTTTTTCTTAACTGTTTATCAATATTGACCATTTGTCAAAAATGCACGGTTAATATGTATATATGTATGTATGAATAGCCGTAATTATAATATATTTTAAATATCGAAAATATTCTTTGACCTGGTACTTTTTTTTTGACAAAAGGTCATCTAAAAAATGCACTTTTATATTTTATTTAAACAAAAAGTTGTATTCAAATGTCATGCTTCACATAGCATAGCATAACCGAAAACTATCGCTTAGAAAGAGTTCTTCATGCGATTGAAATTGTGCAGACTAGCTTTGAAAAAAAACTTTTTGAACTCGAGTTTCAAGTGCCTAATTGTTTATAATTTTTTTTTAACTATGTATTCCATATCGACATAATTTTTTGCTTAGATTTATATTATTTGCATGCGTTGTAATTAAATTAAATTCTGATTTTTTTATTTAAATCAATTCAGCAAAACGACGTTTAAGTTTAAGTTATAATTTAATTATGTTATGTTATTTACTACTAAAATATGTATTAGGGCTTTTAACATCGCTGACAAAAAAAATGTATGTTAGACTAGCAGATGTCCTCGACTTTGTCTGCTTAGCTTAGAAAAACTAACCATAAATAAAATTTTTTGGAATATCTACTCCAGCGTCACCTAGCGGGAGTTTTTTGCAACAGAGTTTTTAATCACATCTAAAACAAACTTGTCAAAAAACAAAGAGGAACGGATCATAAAAAGAGATTTTGCGGATATAGCGACTCCAGCGCCACCTAGTGGAGAAATTATATCATATGTCGAGAGGGGATATCCGCAGAATGCCCGTGACTTTCTTTCTAATACCTGGCGGTTTTATCTTTATGTAACAGTCTTTGGTTATGTGTAGAACTATGTCAAACATTCGTTCCAAAATTAAACAAAGTCGGATCATAGATACGGATTTTGCATTAAAAAATATTATATTTGGAGAGGTCTTATTCAAATAATAAACTGTCAAAATTTTTCAAACATCCGTTAAGCAGTTTTTAAGCCAATTCGTTACATAAAAACGCACTACATTTTTTTTATAGATTTTAAAAGCCCTACAACTATTTAAGTATGTTCGTAATACATGTATGAAAGTGTCCTTAAACTTCTTTTTCATTTTATTATTTGTTCACAGGACTCGCATATCGCACATAAAGCTCGTTTCCTTAAACGTAACAAACGTTCGGCTTGCATACAATCTCAGCAGCTTAAAACTACGACAGGAGGTAATACCACAGCGGCTACCACCAATTCCAGTGGTATTGGCAGCGGCGGCATTTCAGATGAGGCTTTGTCATCATCTATCAACGTCAACAATAATAATCCAACAGATGTTAGCACGGATCCTTCATGGAATTGGAATAAACGACCGCCAGAGCGCTTGGGTAGCATAGTGGTTGGCAGTGGAGCTGAAAAATATTTTGTGAATGATCGTGACGAAATTAAATTCAACTCGTCTGGGCGACAGGTAATCACGATCAATAAGAATCTTCAGCTATTCAAATGGGATTCAGTACGTCGGGCAAAAATGGTGAGTTCTTGAAAGGAATTTTGATAGAAAAAAAAAAAAAATTAAATCCAAAATCAACTCAATTATAAAAAAATAAAATATAAAAGCAATATATAACAATAAAATATAAAAAAAAGAAAAAAACAAAAATAAAAAAAGTACAAAAAAAAAAATAAAAAAGTACAAAAAAAAAATAAAAAAGTACAAAAAAAAAATAAAAAAGTACAAAAAAAAAAATATAAAGTACAAAAAAATAAAAAAGTACAAAAAAAAAATAAAAAGAGTACAAAAAAAATAAAAAGAGTACAAAAAAAAAAATAAAAAGAGTACAAAAAAAAAAATAAAAAAAGGTACAAAAAATAAAAAAAGTAAAAAAAAAAGGTACAAAAAATAAAAAAAGTAAAAAAAATTTTAAAAAGAATTAAAAAAAAAAGAAAAAAAAAAAAAAATTAAATAAAAACAATAAAATAAAAAAAAAATACAGATAAAAGGATTTGCTGTATTATTTCAAGTTTCTTTACTTCGCATTTTCTACATTCTGTCGTTTAGATTTACGATTTTATTAAACTCGGTTTTTTTCTTCCTTTTTTCAGTCACATTCGCAAGTAACCAAACGTAAGCACAAACTTTTCCAACGTTTCACACAAAAATGGTTAACAGAACATGTGAACGATCAGCTGCAACAACAATGCAACGATTGGCTACTCGGCAAGACTGTGCCAAACAGTAATAGTATAAATTGGGCTTTGAGAACAAAAGTAATACCACAAAATGATATTAAACGTACACCATATCGCATTTATAACCGTTATAAGGTAACCTTTAGCGGTAGTGCTTCGAATAGTAACAACAGCGCTGGTGGTGGCGGTGCAGGTTGTGGTAATAATAGCAATGCGCTGGCAGCTGAGTCTATACCAGCATCATCGACAACAACTACTGCCGGCGCAAACACTTCAGGAACGCATTATACCTCTAGTGGTCCAACATTATCATCAAATATGTCAGCATCATTAGCAGCGCTTAGTGCAGCCACAACACTTGCCAGCGAACTCGGTAGCTCCTCTGCAAATGTTACTTCTAACACAACATTGATGTCAACTTCCGCTACGGATACGTCTAAATTGTCCACCGCCACCACAAGCAACAGTAGCAGTATTGGTAGTGCTGCTAACAACAACAATAGACAATTAGAAAGTTGAAGAAAGCGTAATAAAAATGAGAGCAGAAAAGGTCGTCGAAGTATTAGCAAATATGCTACCGATATCGTTTAAATTTTCTATATACATACTAGATATGCATGTGGCTATAAATTCATTTAAAGAAAAGGAAGTATGTAGAACTCATACATAGCTAGGACTCGTAATATAGCGCAATCAAACGACTGCTGCACGGTTCTCGTTTATAATTTTGCATATTTAACTCAGACTTGTATCGTCGAATCGTTTAATAAAAAAAAAAAAAAAAAAAAAAAAAAAAAATTGAAAAAATCGCAAAAAATTAACGCGCGTTTAGCATTAAGTAATACATTCATAATTTTCCATATAAGAACTTTAGTAGTTATTCAATGCTTTTTTTTGTTTGTTAATTTATTTTGAAAACAGTATGCCTGCTTTTTCTCATATAATTAGCGCTCTAGAAAAGAGTGTGGAAAGAAGTGTGAATAGCTGTAATTAGTATTTGCAATTAGATAGTCTGCTGATGAGCATACGTAGTATCGGACTAAACTTAAGCTTTGAAAAAAAGAGCTGTCGATACATTTTTTACTTAATACAAGTCTAATAGTTTCATTCAGGACTATTAGATGCCCGCGACTTTGTCTGGGAAATTTACAAAATATATACAGTGGTGGCCAACCCATTTGCAACCGATTATAAAGGCGAGTTTCAACCCTTAGTGTCTTTCATATTACATTTTGCCTAATTTTGTTTACAAATACCACTCATGTTGTAATTAATGCCATTACGTGGCGGGTCCCAAACCCAGCGCACAACTCGTTTCGGGGTAATCGGAATACTCCCATCAATTAAAATCTACCCGACGCCTTTTCATAATTAACTCTCTTATTGGCCATTCGATCTCCGATAGTCCAAACGGGTTTTTGTTGTTGTTTTGAACTATACCAACAAGTTTACGAAAGAAAGTCGAACTTCGAAAAAAAGTGGTCCGCCTCGCAAGTTTTTAGTCAGCTGTAACTTACAAAATAATTCGATCTTCGAAAAACTGACCCAGACGTATTTTGTTGTTGTTGTATAGAAACAAGTTCCGGAAAGTAAGTGAAGAATTTTTCGTCAGCGTTATTGCAAAAAAAATCCTGAGATAGGACTTTTTTTTCAAATTTCCAACAAATTTAGATTTTCCTTTTAGACCTCTTTTTTTAAACAAAAATATACCCGACGATGAACCTTTCATGCTTTAGTAGGTGTTTAGTCCGACACAGTATGCACATCATATGCTATAGATTCATATTTTTAGCTTTTAAAATAAACTATTTCATACGCAGACATTTTTCACTGCATTCGGTTTAGTTATAACACTATTTAGTAAGTTAAATTAAAGAGCAGCTTCTAATATTTCCTTTCATAATAATGATTTTTTAATGCTTTTTTTAAGAACATTAATTAAAATGTTTAATAAGAATTACGATACAAAATAAAAAAAAAAAAAAAAACTACCTACATATTAATCATTCACTTATGGAAATCGTCTATAGATGTTAATGATTTTAATGAAAAACAAAAAAATTGAAAAAGCTTAAGTACGTACATACTTAAGTAATGTACGTTTGTATGTATGTATAGCGTTTCGTATTTACATAAGTATATACTATGTAGTTTATAAAAAAGTGCATTAATCTATTTATTGGCGTTTAATATTTACAAATATGTAAGCAATTAGATTTTTAAACGATAAATCATTTGTAGCGCAGTAGCAGTGCTAAAAAATAGAAGTGCATATTAATGTTAAGTCTGTAAGTATATAATATACATACATACATATATAAAATAAAATAAAAAGTTATATGATGATATATTCCACATCTAACTACGCATAAACTTTTTATGTAAATACCAATTAAAATTCATTTAAAAAAAAAAACAGTTTACAATAACAGTATGCATACATACATACATACAACTCGGTAGCGAAAATATTTAAGCAAACATTCTAAGGAAATGTGTAAAATATACATATAATAATTAATAATAATTTAATTAATATGGAATAAGCATTTCTTTTTCTAGCTGTATTAATTCTTTATTTAAGAGTTATTGTGAATAAAATTATTTTGTAACGATAACGAAAAGATAAATTTATAAAAAAAAAAAATTACACACAGACACACAATGGATATAAGTAACAATTAAAAATAAACGCCCACATTTTAATTATTTGAGAAAAATAAAAAAACGTGTTTTTATTTATGGCGGTTAAATCAGAAATGCGTTGCAAAATGAAGTGTTGAAAAAGTGTTGTAGGAAAACGTTAGCAGCAGCACACAAATAACACTGTAAAGCAGCTGGTTGGGTATGGGATCTAGCCAACATTTTACAAGAGATTGAGACATACTTAAAAAAAGTACATAACCCGTTTTCCGTAGTTAGCCTCCAAAATTTAGTTATGGGCTTTCGAAATTCGAAATTAGACACTTCTAATTTTGTTTTTCCAATAGCTGTATTTAAAAAAATTAAAAATGGAAAAATGTGGGCGTGGTCTTGACTTTCTTGTCGATTGCTATCCACTTTTTGTTTTAGAAGTTGTCAAAAGTCAGATCTTCGAATAAAATTAGAGCCGTATATTTAAAAAATGTTTCAACTGATTGAAAAACTTCATGCCGTTGTAAAAAAAAGTATACCAACCAAAAGTATGCAAAGCGCAGCATCCTAATAGGCAACTGTTAGAGCTAGCACCGCCCCCTGGGACCGTAAGGACACATCTACGTAAACATTTTGATGAGATCCGGCTCCTTGCAACGACGCCGTTTGATCCAGATGTGCATACGCGGGCCCTGAAGCACATCCATGGTACGTCTGTTGCCTACCATCTTGAGCTCTGCCGGGTGAACGCCGTTTTGCATACTTCAACTCCTTGCATTGCTGTGGAGGAACGTCATCTTCCTCGACAGACTCTGGGTCAATTACGTTCTGGATATTGTAACAAGTTAAACTCCGACTTATCCAGACTAAACCCCGGCGTGCCGAATGAATGTCGAGCCGACCACGCCAACATTTTTCCTTTTTTTTAATTTTTTAAATACAGCAGTTGGAAAAGCAAGGTTAAAAGGGTCTAATTTTGAACTATAAAAGCCCATAGCTAACTTCGAAAAATGGGGATCGTAGTTATTTTTAAACAATACGCTTCTGAGGTTCAAAAGGTCATCAGGAAGGCCAAAACGGCAACCGTGTTCCCTATTGCGTCGTATACGCAAGTAATAGAATACATACACCCATATGTACACGCAAACAAGCAAAATTACTATAGTCATAGGCTACGCTCACACTGCAACCGACTTTTTCATTCGGCCTCATCAGAGAAATTCGAACGCATTCTATTTTATCGGGCGGCCAAAGTTTGTTTACATTCGGGTGAAATCTGATGAAATCGCGGAGCTCATTTAAAACACATGTGTGTGGATGTGTGATTGCCGCCCGTACGGCCGAAGCATAGTGTATCAGTACAAGTGTAAACTCTTCTTTTGACAGCACAAATCGACGTTGGTACACTATGGGCCGAAGTCAGTTGCAATGTGAGCGGGTGTGTTCGAGGCGCAATTGCTGCGGCAGTGTTACTTTTTATGACAGAGCATCACGTTCTTCGGCAACGTTTTGGCAACATCTGTTCATCAACAATCTGTTGCGCATCACAAGGTCATCATGCGCAACATAAAAATAAAGTGTGCAATCATTGTTGCATTTAGTCATCTAAGTATCAGCACCATTGCATCAATAAAGTAACATGACTGCAATATTGCAGTAATATTGAGCGGCTCGAACATACCCTAGACTGCGGGTGCTTGTATGCGTAACAACATATACGACGGATACGGCAAAATAGAATTTGCTCTAAAATTGACGTACGTCACGTATCTGACGTATAGGCGGACTGATTCTTTTTGAGCTATAAGAGGGTTGCTGTGGTTAGTCAACTAAGTTCATGAAAATGTGAATAATTGCAGTTCTCTGGTAGTAATACAAAACTCTAGCGATGTGTTTTTTTGGTGTTCTACTGACTTCATTTATTTATTTTGTTGAATTTTAAATGTAAATATTTATATCCTAATTATTCAATTTATACTAATTAATTGTTTGTGACTTATTTTATTATAACGATAAATGACAATTATTAATGTTTTCATACACTTAAATTACTTTGATTTACAATTAATATCATTTAATTATTTTTTATCAATTTAAAACAACAATAAAGCACATGTTATTTAAATAAAAATTCTGTTTACATTTTACCAATCCATAGGTTATAGTATGTGTATAAGAAGAGGAAAACATTTATTTGTTGGTCTCTACGCAATATAAATTAATTAATATTTAATATCAAATTGAAACAATATTTTATTGTATGTATGTCCTTGGGTATATATGTAGCTGTAACTTAATTGAAACGGTAATGAAATTATATAAACATTGTTTTTTTTTTTAATATAATTATCTTTTTTTAGATAGGATTATTACATAATAAATATATATAAAGTACAGAAGGTGAACAGAAATAACAGTAAAACATATGTCCTATATAGTACAATATCTAGTTAACGGATTAGAGAATAACATTAGAATTCGATTAGAGAACTATGGTTTTAACGATTTGAAAATAATGTCCCATTTTGTTGGAGAACGCAATGTTTCACGAGTGTTTCTCGAGTCTTCGTTTAACTTTTCAGATTGGAGTATGGGGCTAGTTCTTTAATGTACCTCCAAACGAAATGTAACTTCATGGTTTGTTGGGACTGTACAGCACTCGGCCAGGTATTGGACCATACCCACTTTTTTGAAGAGATTATAGGGGCAAACGGTGCGTTTGCAGCCATTCTGGTGCTAGCTCCAGAGAGAGCCGACCCGTAGTTGCCATCGCGATCGTCACCCTGTTGAAGGCTTAGTTACAGATTCCTACTGCCTTGGGTCTTTGTGGCCAGGTCGTTAGACCACTGCCACAGCCGTAGGGCGATTGGATTCCGCAGCCATGTTGGCGCTGGCCCTTAACAAGTCACACTTGCATCATGGAAATGTGGAGGTCGCCTTCTTAATCCTCGGAGGTAACAGACCCGTAGTAGCCATCGCGGTCGTTCCCCTATTGAAGACTTAGTTACGGATTCCTTCTGCCTTGGGTCTTTGTGGCCAGGTCGTTAGACCACTGCCACCGCCGTAAGGCGATCGGATTCCGCAGCCATGCTGGTGCTGGCCCGCACAAAGTCACACTTGCATGATGGGAATGTGGAGGCTGTCCTCTTTATATCCAGAGGAGAGCGACCCGTAGTTGCCATCGCGGTCGTCCCCCTGTTGAAGGCTTAGTTAAGGATTCCTTGCATCTTTGTGGCCAGGTCGTTAGACCACTGCCACAGCCGTAGGGCGATTGGATTCCGCAGCCATGTTGGCGCTGGCCCCTAACAAGTCACACTTGCATCATGGAAATGTGGAGGTCGCCTTCTTAATCCTCGGAGGTAACAGATCCGTAGTTGCCATCGCGGTCGTTCCCCTATTGAAGACTTAGTTACGGATTCCTTCTGCCTTGGGTCTTTGTGGCCAGGTCGTTAGACCACTGCCACCGCCGTAAGGCGATCGGATTCCGCAGCCATGCTGGTGCTGGCCCGCACAAAGTCACACTTGCATGATGGGAATGTGGAGGCTGTCCTCTTTATATCCAGAGGAGAGCGACCCGTAGTTGCCATCGCGGTCGTCCCCCTGTTGAAGGCTTAGTTAAGGATTCCTTGCATCTTTGTGGCCAGGTCGTTAGACCACTGCCACAGCCGTAGGGCGATTGGATTCCGCAGCCATGTTGGCGCTGGCTCCTAACAAGTCACACTTGCATCATGGAAATGTGGAGGTCGCCTTCTTAATCCTCGGAGGTAACAGACCCGTAGTTGCCATCGCGGTCGTTCCCCTATTGAAGACTTAGTTACGGATTCCTTCTGCCTTGGGTCTTTGTGGCCAGGTCGTTAGACCACTGCCACCGCCGTAAGGCGATCGGATTCCGCAGCCATACTGGTGCTGGCCCGCACAAAGTCACACTTGCATGATGGGAATGTGGAGGCTGTCCTCTTTATATCCAGAGGAGAACGACCCGTAGTTGCCATCGCGGTCGTCCCCCTGTTGAAGGCTTAGTTAAGGATTCCTTGCATCTTTGTGGCCAGGTCGTTAGACCACTGCCACAGCCGTAAGGCGATCGGATGCCGCAGCCATGCTGGCGCTGGCTCCTAACAAGTCACACTTGCATCATGGAAATGTGGAGGTCGCCTTCTTAATCCTCGGAGGTAACAGACCCGTAGTTGCCATCGCGGTCGTTCCCCTATTGAAGACTTAGTTACGGATTCCTTCTGCCTTGGGTCTTTGTGGCCAGGTCGTTAGACCACTGCCACCGCCGTAAGGCGATCGGATTCCGCAGCCATGCTGGTGCTGGCCCGCACAAAGTCACACTTGCATGATGGGAATGTGGAGGCTGTCCTCTTTATATCCAGAGGAGAGCGACCCGTAGTTGCCATCGCGGTCGTCCCCCTGTTGAAGGCTTAGTTAAGGATTCCTTGCATCTTTGTGGCCAGGTCGTTAGACCACTGCCACAGCCGTAAGGCGATCGGATGCCGCAGCCATGCTGGCGCTGGCTCCTAACAAGTCACACTTGCATCATGGAAATGTGGAGGTCGCCTTCTTAATCCTCGGAGGTAACAGACCCGTAGTAGCCATCGCGGTCGTTCCCCTATTGAAGACTTAGTTACGGATTCCTTCTGCCTTGGGTCTTTGTGGCCAGGTCGTTAGACCACTGCCACCGCCGTAAGGCGATCGGATTCCGCAGCCATGCTGGTGCTGGCCCGCACAAAGTCACACTTGCATGATGGGAATGTGGAGGCTGTCCTCTTTATATCCAGAGGAGAGCGACCCGTAGTTGCCATCGCGGTCGTCCCCCTGTTGAAGGCTTAGTTAAGGATTCCTTGCATCTTTGTGGCCAGGTCGTTAGACCACTGCCACAGCCGTAGGGCGATTGGATTCCGCAGCCATGTTGGCGCTGGCTCCTAACAAGTCACACTTGCATCATGGAAATGTGGAGGTCGCCTTCTTAATCCTCGGAGGTAACAGACCCGTAGTTGCCATCGCGGTCGTTCCCCTATTGAAGACTTAGTTACGGATTCCTTCTGCCTTGGGTCTTTGTGGCCAGGTCGTTAGACCACTGCCACCGCCGTAAGGCGATCGGATTCCGCAGCCATACTGGTGCTGGCCCGCACAAAGTCACACTTGCATGATGGGAATGTGGAGGCTGTCCTCTTTATATCCAGAGGAGAACGACCCGTAGTTGCCATCGCGGTCGTCCCCCTGTTGAAGGCTTAGTTAAGGATTCCTTGCATCTTTGTGGCCAGGTCGTTAGACCACTGCCACAGCCGTAAGGCGATCGGATGCCGCAGCCATGCTGGCGCTGGCTCCTAACAAGTCACACTTGCATCATGGAAATGTGGAAGTCGCCTTCTTAATCCTCGGAGGTAACAGACCCGTAGTTGCCATCGCGGTCGTTCCCCTATTGAAGACTTAGTTACGGATTCCTTCTGCCTTGGGTCTTTGTGGCCAGGTCGTTAGACCACTGCCACCGCCGTAAGGCGATCGGATTCCGCAGCCATGCTGGTGCTGGCCCGCACAAAGTCACACTTGCATGATGGGAATGTGGAGGCTGTCCTCTTTATATCCAGAGGAGAGCGACCCGTAGTTGCCATCGCGGTCGTCCCCCTGTTGAAGGCTTAGTTAAGGATTCCTTGCATCTTTGTGGCCAGGTCGTTAGACCACTGCCACAGCCGTAAGGCGATCGGATGCCGCAGCCATGCTGGCGCTGGCTCCTAACAAGTCACACTTGCATCATGGAAATGTGGAGGTCGCCTTCTTAATCCTCGGAGGTAACAGACCCGTAGTTGCCATCGCGGTCGTTCCCCTATTGAAGACTTAGTTACGGATTCCTTCTGCCTTGGGTCTTTGTGGCCAGGTCGTTAGACCACTGCCACCGCCGTAAGGCGATCGGATTCCGCAGCCATACTGGTGCTGGCCCGCACAAAGTCACACTTGCATGATGGGAATGTGGAGGCTGTCCTCTTTATATCCAGAGGAGAACGACCCGTAGTTGCCATCGCGGTCGTCCCCCTGTTGAAGGCTTAGTTAAGGATTCCTTGCATCTTTGTGGCCAGGTCGTTAGACCACTGCCACAGCCGTAGGGCGATTGGATTCCGCAGCCATGTTGGCGCTGGCCCCTAACAAGTCACACTTGCATCATGGAAATGTGGAGGTCGCCTTCTTAATCCTCGGAGGTAACAGACCCGTAGTTGCCATCGCGGTCGTTCCCCTATTGAAGACTTAGTTACGGATTCCTTCTGCCTTGGGTCTTTGTGGCCAGGTCGTTAGACCACTGCCACCGCCGTAAGGCGATCGGATTCCGCAGCCATGCTGGTGCTGGCCCGCACAAAGTCACACTTGCATGATGGGAATGTGGAGGCTGTCCTCTTTATATCCAGAGGAGAGCGACCCGTAGTTGCCATCGCGGTCGTCCCCCTGTTGAAGGCTTAGTTAAGGATTCCTTGCATCTTTGTGGCCAGGTCGTTAGACCACTGCCACAGCCGTAGGGCGATTGGATTCCGCAGCCATGTTGGCGCTGGCCCCTAACAAGTCACACTTGCATCATGGAAATGTGGAGGTCGCCTTCTTAATCCTCGGAGGTAACAGACCCGTAGTTGCCATCGCGATCGTCCCCCTGTTGAAGGCTTAGTTACAGATTCCTACTGCCTTGGGCCTTTGTGGCCAGGTCGTTAGACCACTGCCACAGCCGTAGGGCGATTGGATTCCGCAGCCATGTTGGCGCTGGCCCCTAACAAGTCACACTTGCATCATGGAAATGTGGAGGTCGCCTTCTTAATCCTCGGAGGTAACAGACCCGTAGTTGCCATCGCGGTCGTTCCCCTATTGAAGACTTAGTTACGGATTCCTTCTGCCTTGGGTCTTTGTGGCCAGGTCGTTAGACCACTGCCACCGCCGTAAGGCGATCGGATTCCGCAGCCATGCTGGTGCTGGCCCGCACAAAGTCACACTTGCATGATGGGAATGTGGAGGCTGTCCTCTTTATATCCAGAGGAGAGCGACCCGTAGTTGCCATCGCGGTCGTCCCCCTGTTGAAGGCTTAGTTAAGGATTCCTTGCATCTTTGTGGCCAGGTCGTTAGACCACTGCCACAGCCGTAGGGCGATTGGATTCCGCAGCCATGTTGGCGCTGGCCCCTAACAAGTCACACTTGCATCATGGAAATGTGGAGGTCGCCTTCTTAATCCTCGGAGGTAACAGACCCGTAGTTGCCATAGCGGTCGTTCCCCTATTGAAGACTTAGTTACGGATTCCTTCTGCCTTGGGTCTTTGTGGCCAGGTCGTTAGACCACTGCTACCGCCGTAAGGCGATCGGATTCCGCAGCCATGCTGGTGCTGGCCCGCACAAAGTCACACTTGCATGATGGGAATGTGGAGGCTGTCCTCTTTATATCCAGAGGAGAGCGACCCGTAGTTGCCATCGCGGTCGTCCCCCTGTTGAAGGCTTAGTTAAGGATTCCTTGCATCTTTGTGGCCAGGTCGTTAGACCACTGCCACAGCCGTAAGGCGATCGGATGCCGCAGCCATGTTGGCGCTGGCCCCTAACAAGTCACACTTGCATCATGGAAATGTGGAGGTCGCCTTCTTAATCCTCGGAGGTAACAGACCCGTAGTTGCCATCGCGGTCGTTCCCCTATTGAAGACTTAGTTACGGATTCCTTCTGCCTTGGGTCTTTGTGGCCAGGTCGTTAGACCACTGCCACAGCCGCAAAACGATCGGATTCCGCAGCCATGCTGGTGCTGGCCCGCACCAAGTCACACTTGCATGATGGGAATGTGGAGGCTGCCCTCTTTATATCCAGAGGAGGACGACCCGTAGTTGCCATCGCGATCGTCCCCCTGTTGAAGGCTTAGTTACGGATTCCTTCTGCCTTGGGTCTTTGTGGCCAGGTCGTTAGACCACTGCCACAGCCGTTAGGCGATCGGATTCCGCAGCCATGCTGGTGCTGGCCCGCACCAAGTCACACTTGCATGATGGGAATGTGGAGGCTGCCCTCTTTATATCCAGAGGAGGACGACCAGTAGTTGCCATCGCGGTCGCCCCCTGTTGTAGGCTTAGTTGCGGATTCCTTCTGCCTTGGGTCTTTGTGGCCAGGTCGTTAGACCACTGCCACAACCGTAAAGAATCGGATTCCGCAGCCATACTGGTGCTGGCCCTCCACCAAGTCGCACTTGCCTGATGGAAATGTGGAGGTTGCCTTAATATCCAAAGTTAGCCGACCCTGAATTGGCTTCGCGATCGGTATCTGCATTGACTTAGAAATTGGGGCTGTTCTCCGAAGTTGTACTCAAGCTTGCGCAAGAAATGACCCGCGCGAACCTTACATGTGTCCCGGGAAATCGAGGTAGGGAAAGACCAAGCAGGATCTTCCGGATAAAAAACGTTTAGGTATGCATACTAATGCTGAAGAAGCACACACTCCTTCAAGTCAACGAAATGCAAACCTGGCCAAAATGGGATCCTAAAAGATATAGACACATTTAAGCGTAAGAAGGATGGAAATATACAAATTAATAGGGGTTTTAACCGGACACTACCTTATTGAAAGGCACGCAGTAAAGCTAGGTGTGCCCTACCGAGGTGTTGCAAAGATGATGAGGAGGAAAAAGCGGTGGAGCACCTCATCTGCAACTGCCGAGCTTTAAATGGCGCGAGAAGGCGCTGCGTGGGAGTTCCCTTACTGGCTAGCCAACGCCAGGTTGCTTAACAAAGCATCAGGGACTTGATTGCATTCATCAAGTCATCTAAATAGTGCGAAGGAGAGGAGTAACAGTGTCGGTTAGGAGTGGCAGTCCGGGATTTTGTTATGTGGAGAGTCCCAAAAATATGTTATTCCATATGGCCGAGTCCCGGGATTAGCATTCCTTGTGTTGATGGTATCAAAACGGCCCTAAGTTTGGCTTCTGCGTCAGTCACTTAAACCTATCCTAACCTATGTAACTTCGAAAAATTATATATATATATTTTTTTAATTTTAACTCATAATTCTCTTTAAAAAAATGGTTTGGTCCATTACCTAGGCGGGCGCTGCTGTCCAGTGTTATAATTCGTTTATTCAAATATTCGCCTAAATAACAGAAATGTCCTTTTCACAAATTTCAAAAAAAAAAAACATAAGTCAAACAACATTAATATAATTCGTTGCTAACGTTTTGTTTTCTATTCGATGATCTACTTCATTTCGTATTTTTTCTTTTTATATTCTTTTAAATTTTAACTTTTAAAAACAACAGAAATGTGACAAACATGTTTTTAAAAATATAACTATTTTTTTATTTTTTTAAGTACCAAAAGGCATTGATTTTTTTTTTATCATGGGGTGTAACATGTTTTTGATATTTTAAAAATCTAATTTAAAATAAAATGTTTGCATTAGTACTTCTACACCTTTTCCAACTGTATTTGAGAAAAGGTCAAATGTATTTGAGAAATGGGCAAATGTATTTCAGAAAAGCTTCAAAATATTATAAAAAGGGTGTACTTCAATATGCATATATTTTTGAGATATTGAAGTTTTTTAGTATATTCTTGAGCTTTTCTGAAATAAAGTTTCCTTTCCTCAAATACATTTACGCATTTCTCAAATAGATTTTCTCTTTTTTCAAATAGATTGAAATAGATGAAATACATTTGACTCTTTCTCCAATACAGTTGGAAAAGGTGTAGTTCTAAAAATAATAAAATTGTAATCAAGAACCTGCTTAGAATTCGTTTAAATAACAGTGAATGAAATATGTAGTTATGTATGTTATATTAAATTTAATTTTAAGATTAAGGTAAATTAATAGTACAACATAATTCAGTTTTCTTTATTGATAAACGATATTTTTTGTTTAAACAGAAAAAAAAAAATAAATTCTATAATTAAAATTAACCCTTGGCATGGCCATTAAGTACCGTTGTTTGCGTATTTGATAATCCATTTGACGGTTTAATTTTGCTGGCATTAGAGGTGGAAACATCTTCTATAAAAACCAAATGAAAAACAAGAGATAAAAATGTGTATGTTGTATGCATTAATTAAAATAATAAAAAAGCGTTTGCAAGAATGAATTCTAAGTTAAAAATATTTGAAAAAAAAGAGTGTGTGGCCAGGCAATGAATGATCCATAGCAGTACATTGAATGACTTTGGTAACATCAAAGAGAGGCCTTAACTAGCTTTGACATAGTTTTACCGCTTTTACACAGCATTAACTAGTCCATAAATGCTCTGTATTTTTCATACAATTTGAAATCGATGGGTAAACTGAAGTTTCCTTACGCTCATATTACATTAAATCAGCAAACTCAAGAATGCATACATAATAAAATACATAAGGGCATTTTCACAAAAAGGTCAACTACGAGTGCAAAACTCAAACTGTTCCTGAAAACTTTTTGTTGATGAATTATAAATCTCGAATGTGTTTACTATATAAATATAAAAGAATTTTTATTTTCTTTTCATTTTGAGCCGAAATATACAACGAATATACAAAAATTACAAAAATCTAACTCTTTTGACCAAATACACCAACTTTTTTCCTGGGTATATTCCCATATTCAAAGTAATACTATGATGGTTTTATAATTCAAAAATCTTCTACTGATAGTAAAATAATGTTTAACAAGCAGACAGACTTAGTGGAGATCGAATAACGGTAGTTTTTTTTTTTGGTTACTTCTGCTTATATTCCGTTACCGAAAATCAGCATTTATTGTTCTCATTAGTGTACAAAGTGTTCAAAGTGTAAACTGCTTTCAGACTTTAAGCAAATAAATTATTTCACTTAAGAAAAGTAGCCATTGACTCTCGGCAAAAACGATTAAAAAAATTTATTGGCGTTTGAAATTCGTCGCGTCCGTTACCGTAAACCTTAAATATTAAATAAAGTCGTAGAAATTGCGCAAGATTAAAACTGTATAGATGGCAAAAACGGCAAAAGAAACAAGAAAAGCAATAATAATGAAATATAGAGAGAAAATGAAAGAAAACGTCGAGAAATGGCAGGAATACAAGAAGGAAGAAGCTAAACGAAAGCAAGAGTAGCTCATGGAAAATTTTGTCGCGTCCCTTATGTCGAGTCCGTATTTATTCTATACTCAATAAAAAAAAAAACTAAGAGAAAATTATCATATTTCAAAAACCTACGAATAACAGTCATCTGTTCGCATTTATTAACATATATTGTATATATATAAAAATCCTTAATTTGCTGAATTTTGTATAATTCTGAATGCGCCTCAAAAAAAACTTATATTTTTTGTCGCGTCCGTATCACTTTATAATTGCTTATAACTTTAGTACTTCTTTGTAAAAGATCCTTCCCGTATATATTAAAATCTAGCACTCCACTATATCAATCAATCAAATCTAGCACTTTAAAACAATATCAATATATATAAACTTTTACTTTTTCTTCATTCTTTTGGACGCACTGAAAAGCGTGCAAATGTCACGTCCGTTACCGTGAAAATGCCCATATGTATGTACCAGTCTAGGTCTACACCATTTCCAGTTGTAAATGAGAAAGAGTCACTTGAAAATAAGAATAGTCACTTGTAAATGGGAAAAGACCATTTGTAAATGAGAATAGTTACTTGTAAATGAGAAATTGTCACTTAAAAATAAGATTTGTCAATTGTAAATGAGATTAGTCATTTGTAAATTAGAAACAGTCACACTAAAATGCGAAAGAGTAATTTGTAAATTAGAATAGTCAATTGTAAATGCGAAAGAGTCAACTGGAAATGAGATTGGGTACTTGTAAATGCGAAAGTTTCACATGAAAATGCGATAGAGTCATTTGTAAATGAGAATATGTAGTCATTTGTAAATGAGAATAGTCAATTGTAAATGGGAAATTGTCACATGAAAATGAGAAACAAAAAAAATGTTATGAACTCACGGTAAACACTTTCAAAAGAAATTATTTTCACTGAAACCGTGGTCTGCTGTTAGGACGCTTTAATGACATAAGAAAATTATTGAGAATGAGGCCCTTCTATCAATACAGGTCCTTCTGTCAATACATGTTTTTCGCCTAGAGATCCTTGTTGCTGTAGGGCGGCGGAAAATGGGCCGCAAGATAGGCGAAGAGTTGAAGACTTACCTCATACTTGAATAGAAACTACTACTTTATGATATAAAAGTATACACATCGAGTAAGCTAAAAAAAAAGCTACTCAAAAAAAAAAATATAAAAAAATTACACCTCATTGAAACGAGCCGTACCCCAAATGGAGTATAAAGATAATTGTGCCGTGTGTGTTGCTAAAATGCATCGAAAGTCGGTCGTGCGTTTGATTCCGTGTGGCCATTTGTTTCATCGTAGGTGCATTGAGCCTATTCGCGAGAGGGATAGTGGAACGTGTGCTATTTGCCGTGCAGTTATCGACGGTGCGTATATAAACTCAAATTATGCATTTTTTATATAATGAATTAAAGTTTTATTTTATAGATGCTGAAGACTGTGTGCGAAAAATTTATCGAAAAACCACGGCTGATGACAGAAGCAGAATCGTTGCTGCAGCCACGCGGGGAGAAGATTGGGTCACATTGGCGACAACTTTGGGTATCAAGTATAAAACGGCATGGAATTGGGCAAAAAAATCAAAAGGTGGAACAAAGCCTAAAATTCTTCAACAGGAGCACATAGACGCAATTTTGGGATGGATCGAGATGAACTCCAGTATTATTCTGAATGCCATCAAATCACGTCTGCAGACGGAGTACCACATAACAATATCTCGCTCAGCAATAGGAAACTATCTCGACGGTCAAATGTATACGACTAAGGGTATACATCCTGCTGCGTTTAGCACCGTACTCGCCCATGCTCAACCCAATTGAGATAATTTGGGGAAAGATTAAAATGTATGTTAAAGGGCATATTTCCAACCCACATACAAACGGGCCACATGTTGTGGAGCAACGCCTCCAATATCTCGAGAGTTTGATAGATGACACCAAGGGGACTGTAACTGGAGGAGATTGTGCGAGAGCATTTCATCATGCAACTACATTCCACGGAAGCGCTTTATCATTGGAAGATATGCCCGTCGGCTCTTAATATATTATAATTACTTACAATACTTAACCATTATTTCATTGTTAAAATATTTGTTATTTTCTTTATCTGGTTGGTTATACTTATCTGTTATATATAAAAGTACCTGGGTGACCGAGCTTGCACGGTGCTATCAATTTAGCGCTAAATTTAATTACCCAAAATGATCCCAAAATGACCCTAAAATAATCCAAAAATAATCCTAATATGATCCCAAAAAGACCCTTAAATGTTCCCAAAATGATCCGAAATTGAACCCAAAACGACCCAAAAATGATCCGAAAATGAACCTAAAATTATTCCAAATTGCTCCAAAAATAATTCCCAAATTACCCCAAAAATACCTTAAATGCACACTAAACGATCCAAAAAATACACCAAAATGATCCCAAATATATCCTAAAATAATCCCAAAACCACCCCAAAAAGACCCTCAAATGTTCCCAAAGTAACCCAAAAATAATCCCAAAATGATACAAAAATTATCCAAAAATGGCTCCAAAATGAACCGAAAATTACCCAAAATTGTACCAAAGTAATCCGAAATTGAATCCAAAATGATCTCAAGCAAGCCCCAAAATTATCCCAAAGTGATGTTCTCAAAATAATCCTAAAATATCCAAATATGATCCCAAAATACAATTCCAATACGGTAAAATGGTAACCCTGGGTGGCAACCCTACTTGAAAATATTTTAGCTGGTATTTCGGCGACAATACCTTTACTTTGATACCCAAAACTACCCAAAAATGATCCCAAAATGACCCTAAAATGATCCCAAATTAATCCAAAAACAATTCACAAATTACCCCAAAAACACCCTTAAATGTACCCTAAACGATTCGAAAATTACCACAAAATTATCCAAAAATTATCCCAAAATAATCCTTGAATAGTCCCTCAGATGTTCCCAAAATAACCCAAAAATTATCCCAAATGATGACGTGGCAACCCCCAAATTGATAGTCTTAGAATCAATCATACTATCTACATACCAAATTTCATCCAATTCGGTCAAGCGGTTCTCAAGATAGTACCGGATATAGAAATATATTGTGGTAAGGTGGCAACCCTAGGTGGCAACCCTACTTGAAAATATTTTAGTTGGTATCTCGCCGAAAATACCTTTCATATGATACCCATATTGGCATATCTTGCTCCATAATTAAAAAAAGGGATAGGTGGCAACCCTGTAAACCTCCCCAAGTGGCAACCCTAAATTGGGTAGTCTTAAAATCGATCATACTATCACCATGCCAAATTTCAGCCAATTCGGTCAAGCGATTCTCGAGATAGTACCGGATATACAAATATATTGTGGTAAGGTGGCAACACTAGGTGGCAACTCTACTTGAAAATATTTTAGTTGGTATCTCGCCGAAAATACCTTTCATATGATACCCATATTGGCATATCTTGCTCCATAATTAAAAAAAAATGGGATAGGTGGCAACCCTGTAAACCGCCCCAAGTGGCAACCCTAAAGTGGGTAGTCTTAGAATCCATCATACTATCTTTGCGCCAAATTTCATCCCAATCGGTCAAGCGGTTCTCGAGATAGTCCGAACATACAAATATACAAGATTAACTCGTTTAAAGATATTAGATAATACCTGAATAAAGCAAATCGTTTCCTACTTTTTAATTAATGGCTTCCTTTTTACAACTGCCTATTCTCATTTCCAAATGACGCTTTCTTATTTCCAAAAAACGTTTTCTCATTTTCATGTGACTCTTTCGCATTTACAATTGACTATTCTCATTTCCAATTGACTCGTTCGCATTTACAACTGGAAATGGTGTAGTAAAGAATTATTCTTGCCATCAAGTTTTACCTTGGACTGAGTAGGCAACAAAAGTCAAGAAAAACTCTCAAAACTATGAAGACAAAAATTTTAAATCTCCAACTAAGGTAAGATATTGTGTTAAATACTAGTGAAATGTAAGGTAATCTATCCGAAATAACTCTTTACCGCTCTTAACTAAATTGGCAATATTGAAAATTGTAAAAATATTTGTATGTATGTGTAAGAAACCATAGAAAACATGTTAACATAAAATTTGTTTCAAGTTCATTCCGTACGTACTAAGATAGTTCAGTTGACATTTTACAAAAGATTACAAAGCTTATTTACACAGTTTTTTTTCCCTACTATAGACATGCCTATTTAGGTGACAGAGAACTGCGTTTTGTGTCTACTTTTATCGACTTAAATATTTACCGAATTGTGTACTTCTTGAGAAGGGAAACGAAAAATGTTGTAAAACACCATTTACCTGAACATATTTTTATAGGAAATTGAATTCCCTACAAAAGTTGCTTTGACCAAAATTTTCTCAGTATTCTAGCCTCAAAAATTAGCATGTTTTTTCGATTTCCCATTTTTTCTTTCAAAAATTGCCAAAAATGCAAATATCCATGTACAACAAAGGTAGATACAGATTGTTAAAGGAAATTAAGTCGGCCACAAAAAAGGATAAACAACTTTTTTTTTGTAAATTTATTTTTTCAAAAATTATTCAGTATTAAATTAAAAAAAATATATTTCCGTTTTTTTTTGGAGTTTTTGATCCAATTTTTTTACTAAATTTTGTTTATTGATATTTTATACTATGTACACACTAGCGTATTTTCGAGCTCATTCTGGTTTTCGAGGCAAAACATGCTGAAAACGGATGTTTTCGCCATACAAAATTTTCAACCAAAAACCTGCGAAAACATCATGTTTTATCCCAAAACATCAACGAAAACCTTTCACAATCAGTGTCGGCTCTAAATTTTATCGGTAATAATCGAAAAACATACTGTCACATATCTGATATGTCAAATGTTTTCATTTTGAATTTCGTCGCCCGAATTTATAAAAAATCAAAATGAAAATGTTTGTGCTATAAAGTAAATTTGAAATAAGTACGCTGACAGTAAAACTTAAAATAAGTACATAAAATATAATATGTACGTTCACAAAATTTTAATTATTTTTTCTCACAAATCACAATTTCTAGAACAGCTGATTACTGTCAAATGAAAACAAGAATAGCAGGTATGAACGCACCTGTTTTATGTGAGATGTTTTACGCGAAAACAAGGTGTTTTCGCTTCAGTGTGAACATGATCTTACACTGAAAAAAGAGTTTCCTTATTTCAAGGAACATTCCCCTTATTTGGCTCCAAAGACATGGCTTCCTCAACATAAGTAACATTTTCCTTAATTTAAAGACTTTTTTCCTCAATTTAAGGAAACAAGTCTTTAATTGAGGAAAAAAGTCTTTAAATTAAGGAAAATATTACTTATGTTAAGGATGGCATGTCTTTGGAGCAAAATAAGGGAATTTTTCCTTGAAATAAGGAAACTCATTCAAATACAGAGGCTGGCGAGTTTGGAAGTGTGCGCGCAAAATTTTTTACTTATCCGTGTTTTTTATGTTCAAAGTGTTTAACTGTACTTAAGTTTAGCTGTGTATATAAGCAGCAGTACATTTTACAAATATAATTGGTGAGTGATTTTTGGTTTTATCGTTTCCCTTCAGTTTTTGTTTTAAACTTTAATTGGTGTGATTAAGCCTTTAAGATGGCTTTCAAAAAGAAAAAGAAGCTGCCTTTACGTGCGGCCTTTAATAATAAGCCAAAAGACAAAATGGCGCCGACGTCTGAGTCTGCTGTTGATGATCCTAATAAAAAACGAAAAACTATTGATCAGAAAGTCGTTACCGGGTTCTACGAAATTTCTGACAGTGGCTTGGTTAAAATTAATGATGTTAATAATCCCTGTGACACCAACCTGTCCACACCTGATTTGAGGTTAGGTGTAAGCCCCATTGTGCATTTAGACAAACAACCGTTAGAAACTGATAAAATGCACATTGATTGCAATATACCGACATATAGAGGCTATGCAAATACCGCTAAGACTTTAGGTGACAATAACCTCAATGTTAATCATGCTGTACCTTCGGGCGCTCAAAAAACTTTTTTAATAATGACATGTTGAAATTTTTGTCCTTGTGGACTCTTCTGAAAATACTTCAATGACGAATGAAAAAAATACTTCTGGCCTTACCTTATTTTGTCAAATTAAAAACTTATGCTTTAATGATATAGCTCATTTAAAGTCCATTGGGAAAACCCTGTACAAGGTGATCTTCAAAAATATTAATGCCGCTAATAGTATTGTAACTGATGCAAGGCTCTTGCAACGTGGTCTCAAACCTTTCATACCCCGAACTGCACTTGAAATTTATGGAGTTATCAGAGGTGTACCCACATGATTTTCGGAAGAAGAAATAGTTTCAAAAGCCACGAGTAGCGGGCAAATTAAATCGGCCAGAAGAATCACCATGACTACGGTTAAAATTGGTTTTAATGGCAAGGAATTGCCAAACCGTTTTGACTTATTAGAAGTGGAGGAAGCGAACTTCCCCGCGCTCAACACTGAGGGACAAGACATTATTGCTACTGATGCCTTTATTAATAGTAACTGTTAACTATTGAAGATATAACCGAAACATATGTATATATTTTGGAGTCGCACGCTTTCTGCAGACGTAAACACATTCCGTTCACACGGTTAGCATAGCGCAATTGCAATGTCAGCGAAATCAAATATGGATCATGTTACTTGCAGTGCATTTTTACTAAAACTGTTTAGTAACATTAAGTCGCTAAAATCTAAAAAAAATATTAAAAAAATTAATTGTTTCGTTAAAAGGAAAAAGAATTCAAGTAAGTAACTCTAGCCTCAGGAACGTGAAATTATATAGATGACATTCAAAAACTTGAAACTAGCCTACAAAAACCGGGGTGTAAAAGTAGGTCGCCTCCCAGTTGGTGCACCCTGGGTAACGCTAAATGACCTACATAGCCTACACGGCTAGTTTGTTGTATTGCCGGTTCTACGAGAACGGTACCAGTACTTGTGCTGTACCCATCGTGCC
>CAXKVI010000004.1:121904686-121992186 GCA_964058755.1 Campiglossa producta
CCACTACATTTTTTTTATAGATTTTAAAAGCCCTACAACTATTTAAGTATGTTCGTAATACATGTATGAAAGTGTACTTAAACTTCTTTTTCATTTTATTATTTGTTCACAGGACTCGCATATCGCACATAAAGCTCGTTTCCTTAAACGTAACAAACGTTCGGCTTGCATACAATCTCAGCAGCTTAAAACTACGACAGGAGGTAATACCACAGCGGCTACCACCAATTCCAGTGGTATTGGCAGCAGCGGCATTTCAGATGAGGCTTTGTCATCATCTATCAACGTCAACAATAATAATCCAACAGATGTTGGCACGGATCCTTCATGGAATTGGAATAAACGACCGCCAGAGCGCTTGGGTAGCATAGTGGTTGGTAGTGGAGCTGAAAAATATTTTGTGAATGATCGTGACGAAATTAAATTCAACTCGTCTGGGCGACAGGTAATCACGATCAATAAGAATCTTCAGCTATTCAAATGGGATTCAGTACGTCGGGCAAAAATGGTGAGTTCTTGAAAGGAATTTTGATAGAAAAAAAAAAAAAAAATGAAATCCAAAATCAACTCAATTATAAAAAAATTAAATATAAAAGCAATATATAACAATAAAATATAAAAAAAAGAAAAAAACAAAAATAAAAAAAGTACAAAAAAAAAAAAAATAAAAAGTACAAAAAAATAAAAAAGTACAAAAAAAAAATAAAAAGAGTACAAAAAAAAAATAAAGAGTACAAAAAAAAAATAAAAAAAAGGTACAAAAAATAAAAAAAGGTACAAAAAATAAAAAAAGTAAAAAAATAAAAAAAGGTACAAAAAATAAAAAAAGTAAAAAAAATAAAAAAAAAAAATTTTAAAAAGAATTAAAAAAAAAGAAAAAAAATTTAATAAAAACAATAAAATAAAAAAAAAATACAGATAAAAGGATTTGCTGTATTATTTCAAGTTTCTTTACTTCGCATTTTCTACATCTGTCATTTGGATTTACGGTTTTATTAAACTCGGTTTTTTTCTTCCTTTTTTCAGTCACATTCGCAAGTAACCAAACGTAAGCACAAACTTTTCCAACGTTTCACACAAAAATGGTTAACAGAACATGTGAACGATCAGCTGCAACAACAATGCAACGATTGGCTACTCGGCAAGACTGTGCCAAACAGTAATAGTATAAATTGGGCTTTGAAAACAAAAGTAATACCACAAAATGATATTAAACGTACACCATATCGCATTTATAACCGTTATAAGGTAACCTTTAGCGGTAGTGCTTCGAATAGTAACAACAGCGCTGGTGGTGGCGGTGCAGGTTGTGGTAATAATAGCAATGCGCTGGCAGCTGAGTCTATACCAGCATCATCGACAACAACTACTGCCGGCGTAAACACTTCAGGAACGCATTATACCTCTAGTGGTCCAACATTATCATCAAATATGTCAGCATCATTAGCAGCGCTTAGTGCAGCCACAACACTTGCCAGCGAACTCGGTAGCTCCTCTGCAAATGTTACTTCTAACACAACATTGATGTCAACTTCCGCTACGGATACGTCTAAATTGTCCACCGCCACCACAAGCAACAGTAGCAGTATTGGTAGTGCTGCTAACAACAACAATAGACAATTAGAAAGTTGAAGAAAGCGTAATAAAAATGAGAGCAGAAAAGGTCGTCGAAGTATTAGCAAATATGCTACCGATATCGTTTAAATTTTCTATATACATACTAGATATGCATGTGGCTATAAATTCATTTAAAGAAAAGGAAGTATGTAGAACTCATACATAGCTAGGGCTTGTAATATAGCGCAATCAAACGACTGCTGCACGGTTCTCGTTTATAATTTTGCATATTTAACTCAGACTTGTATCGTCGAATCGTTTAATAAAAAAAAAAAAAAAAAAAAAAAATTGAAAAAATCGCAAAAAATTAACGCGCGTTTAGCATTAAGTAATACATTCATAATTTTCCATATAAGAACTTTAGTAGTTATTCAATGCTTTTTTTGTTTGTTAATTTATTTTGAAAACAGTATGCCTGCTTTTTCTCATATAATTAGCGCTCTAGAAAAGAGTGTGGTAAGAAGTGTGAATAGCTGTAATTAGTATTTGCAATTAGATAGTCTGCTGATGAGCATACGTAGGGGTACAGTATCGGACTAAACTTAAGCTTTGAAATAAAAAAGAGCTGTCGATACATTTTTTACTTAATAGAAGTCTAGATATAAGTTCTAGAAACATTAATAGTTTTATTCAGGACTATTAGATGCCCGCGACTTTGTCTGGGAAATTTACAAAATATATACAGTGGTGGCCAACCCATTTGCAACCGATTATAAAGGCGAGTTTCAACCCTTAGTGTCTTTCATATTACATTTTGCCTAATTTTGTTTACAAATACCACTCATGTTGTAATTAATGCCATTACGTGGCGGGTCCCAAACCCAGCGCACAACTCGTTTCGGGGTAATCGGAATACTCCCATCAATTAAAATCTACCCGACGCCTTTTCATAATTAACTCTCTTATTGGCCATTCGATCTCCGATAGTCCAAACGGGGTTTTGTTGTTGTTTTGAACTATACCAACAAGTTTACGAAAGAAAGTCGAACTTCGAAAAAAAGTGGCCCGCCTCGCCTCGCAAGTTTTTAGTCAGCTGTAACTTACAAAATAATTCGATCTTCGAAAAACTGACCCAGACGTATTTTGTTGTTGTTGTATAGAAACAAGTTCCGGAAAGTAAGTGAAGAATTTTTCGTCAGCGTTATTGCAAAAAAAATCCTGAGATAGGACTTTTTTTTCAAATTTCCAACAAATTTAGATCTTCCTTTTAGACCTCTTTTTTTAAACAAAAATATACCCGACGATGAACCTTTCATGCTTTAGTAGGTGTTTAGTCCGACACAGTATGCACATCATATGCTATAGATTCATATTTTTAGCTTTTAAAATAAACTATTTCATACGCAGACATTTTTCACTGCATTCGGTTTAGTTATAACACTATTTAGTAAGTTAAAGAGCAGCTTCTAATATTTCCTTTCATAATAATGATTTTTTTTAATGCTTTGTTTAAGAACATTAATTAAAATGTTTAATAAGAATTACGATACAAAATAAAAAAAAATAAAAACTACCTACATATTAATCATTCACTTATGGAAATCGTCTATAGATGTTAATGATTTTAATGAAAAACAAAAAAATTGAAAAAGCTTAAGTACGTACATACTTAAGTAATGTACGTTTGTATGTATGTATAGCGTTTCGTATTTACATAAGTATATACTATGTAGTTTATAAAAAAGTGCATTAATCTATTTATTGGCGTTTAATATTTACAAATATGTAAGCAATTAGATTTTTAAACGATAAATCATTTGTAGCGCAGTAGCAGTGCTAAAAAATAGAAGTGCATATTAATGTTAAGTCTGTAAGTATATAATATACATACATACATATATAAAATAAAATAAAAAGTTATATGATGATATATTCCACATCTAACTACGCATAAACTTTTTATGTAAATACCAATTAAAATTCAATTAAAAAAAAAAAACAGTTTACAATAACAGTATGCATACATACATACATACAACTCGGTAGCGAAAATATTTAAGCAAACATTCTAAGGAAATGTGTAAAATATACATATAATAATTAATAATAATTTAATTAATATGGAATAAGCATTTCTTTTTCTAGCTGTATTAATTCTTTATTTAAGAGTTATTGTGAATAAAATTATTTTGTAACGATAACGAAAAGATAAATTTATAAAAAAAAAAAAATTACACACAGACACACAATGGATATAAGTAACAATTAAAAATAAACGCCCACATTTTAATTATTTGAGAAAAATAAAAAAACGTGTTTTTATTTATGGCGGTTAAATCAGAAATGCGTTGCAAAATGAAGTGTTGATAAAGTGTTGTAGGAAAACGTTAGCAGCAGCACACAAATAACACTGTAAAGCAGCTGGTTGGGTATGGGATCTAGCCAACATAGTGCAAGAGATTGAGACATACTTAAAAAGTACATACCCCGTTTTCCGTAGTTAGCCTCCAAAATTTAGTTATGGGCTTTGGAAATTCGAAATTAGACACTTCTAATTTTGTTTTTCCAATAGCTGTATTTAAAAAAAAAAAAAAAAAAAATAATGGCGGCGATATACCAACAGGTTATCATAACCTCTAACTAGATTTTTTAGCCGAGCTTCTCTTTCCAACTTGTGGTGTGTTGCTTTTGAGTTTTCCTACAAGTTGGCGGGACCTACAGTTTTTTGCCGACTCCGAACGGCACTTGCAAAGCAAATGAATTTTTGTCTGAGAAGCTTCTCATGGCAGAAATACACCCGGAGAGTTTGCCAAACTACTGCCGAGGGGCGACCCCGTTTAGAAAAATTGTTTTTCTAAATAATTTTTGATGTTACTTTTGCCGGGCATCGAACCGCCACGACTTGGTGTAGAAAGCCGAACACTTAACCGCGGCCGCCGTGTGTGTTCGAGACGCAATTGCTGCGGCAGTGTTACTTTTTATGACAGAGCATCACGTTCTTCGGCAACATTTGCGACGTGGCGCGTTAGTTGAATAAAATTTTGACAATCTGTTGCGCATCATGCGCAATATAAAAATAAAGTGTGCAATCATTGTTGCATTTAGTCATCTAAGTATCAGCATCATTGCATCAATAAAGTAACATGACTGCAATATTGCAGTAATATTGAGCGGCTCGAACATACCCTAGACTGCGGGTGCTTGTATGCGTAACAACATATACGACGGATACGGCAAAATAGAATTAGCTCTAAAATTGACGTACGGCACGTAACTGACGTATTGGCGGACTGATTCTATTTGAGCTATAAGACTGTTGCTGTGGTTAGTCAACTAAGTTCATGAAAATGTGAATAATTGCAGTTCTCTGGTAGTAATACAAAACTCTACGAGATGTGTTTTTTTGGTGTTCTACTGACTTCATTTATTTATTTTGTTGAATTTTAAATGTAAATATTTATATCCTAATTATTCAATTTATACTAATTAATTGTTTGTGACTTATTTTATTATAACGATAAATGACAATTATTAATGTTTTCATACACTTAAATTACTTTGATTTACAATTAATATCATTTTAATTATTTTTTATCAATTTAAAACAACAATAAAGCACATGTTATTTAAATAAAAATTCTGTTTACATTTTACCAATCCATAGGTTATATTATGTGTATAAGAAGAGGAAAACATTTATTTGATGGTCTCTACACAATATAAATTAATTAATATTTAATATCAAATTGAAACAATATTTTATTGTATGTACGTCCTTGGGTATATAGCTGTAACATAATTGAAACGGTAATGAAATTATATAAACATTGTTTTTTTTTTTTAATATAATTATCTTTTTTTAGATAGGATTATTACATAATAAATATATATAAAGTACAGAAGGTGAACAGAAATAACAGTAAAACATATGTCCTATATAGTACAATATCTAGTTAACGGATTAGAGAAT
Source organism: Campiglossa producta (assembly GCA_964058755.1). NCBI lineage: Eukaryota > Metazoa > Arthropoda > Insecta > Diptera > Tephritidae > Campiglossa > Campiglossa producta. The sequence continues at coordinate 121,910,214 of CAXKVI010000004.1, forward strand.
AACATTAGAATTCGGTTAGAGAACTATGGTTTTAACGATTTGAAAATAATGTCCCATTTTGTTGGAGAACGCAATGTTTCACGAGTGTTTCTCGAGTCTTCGTTTAACGGTTTCAGATTGGAGTATGGGGCTAGTTCTTTAATGTACCTCCAAACGAAATGTAACTTCATGGTTTGTTGGGACTGTACAGCACTCGGCCAGGTATTGGACCATACCTACTTTTTTGAAGAGATTATAGGGGCAAACGGTGCGTTTGCAGCCATTCTGGTGCTAGCTCCAGAGAGAGCCGACCCGTAGTTGCCATCGCGATCGTCCCCCTGTTGAGGGCTTAGTTAAGGGTTCTTCTATCTTGGATCTTTGTGGCCAGGTCGTTAGACCACTGCCACAGCCGTATAGCGATTGGATTGTTGTTGCTGGCCACTTGCATGATGGGCATGTGGCGGCTGCCCTCTTTATATCCAGAGGAGGACGATCCGTAGTTGCCATCGCGATCGTCCCCCTGTTGAGGGCTTAGTTAAGGGTTCTTCTACCTTGGATCTTTGTGGCCAGGTCTTTAGACCACTGCCACAGCCTTTAGGCGATCGGATTCCGCAGACATGCTGGTGCTGCCCGCACCAAGTCGCACTTGCATGATGGGAATGTGGAAGTTGCCCTCTTTATATCCAGAGGAGGACGACCCGTAGTTGCCATCGCGGTCGTCCCCCGTTTGAAGGCTTAGTTACGAGTTCCTTCTACATTGGGTCTTTGTGGCCAAGTCGTGAGACCACTGCCACAGCCGTAAGGTGATCGGATTCCAAAACCATGTTGGTGCTGGACCCTAACAAGTCACACTTGCATGATGGGAATGTGGAGGCTGCCCTCTTTATATCCAGAGGAGGACGGCCCGTAGTTGCCATCGCGATCGTCCCCCTGTTGAAGGCTTAGTTACAGATTCCTTCTGCCTTGGGTCTTTGTGGCCAGGTCGTTAGACCACTGCCACAACCGTAAGGAATCGGATTCCGCAGCCATACTGGTGCTGGCCCTCCACCAAGTCACACTTGCATGATGGGAATGTGGCGGCTGCCCTCTTTATATCCAGAGGAGGACGACCCGTAGTTGCCATCGCGGTCGCCCCCTGTTGTAGGCTTAGTTGCGGATTCCTTCTGCCTTGGGTCTTTGTGGCCAGGTCGTTAGACCACTGCCACAACCGTAAGGTGATCGGATTCCAAAACCATGTTGGTGCTGGACCCTAACAAGTCACACTTGCATGATGGGAATGTGGAGGCTGCCCTCTTTATATCCAGAGGAGGACGACCCGTAGTTGCCATCGCGGTCGCCCCCTGTTGTAGGCTTAGTTGCGGATTCCTTCTGCCTTGGGTCTTTGTGGCCAGGTCGTTAGACCACTGCCACAGCCGTAAAAGCGATCGGACTCCGCAGCCATGCTGGTGCTGGCCCGCACCAAGTCACACTTGCATGATGGGAATGTGGAGGCTGCCCTCTTTATATCCAGAGGAGGACGACCCGTAGTTGCCATCGCGGTCGCCCCCTGTTGTAGGCTTAGTTGCGGATTCCTTCTGCCTTGGGTCTTTGTGGCCAGGTCGTTAGACCACTGCCACAGCCGTAAAAGCGATCGGACTCCGCAGCCATGCTGGTGCTGGCCCGCACCAAGTCACACTTGCATGATGGGAATGTGGCGGCTGCCCTCTTTATATCCAGAGGAGGACGACCCGTAGTTGCCATCGCGGTCGCCCCCTGTTGTAGGCTTAGTTGCGGATTCCTTCTGCCTTGGGTCTTTGTGGCCAGGTCGTTAGACCACTGCCACAACCGTAAGGTGATCGGATTCCAAAACCATGTTGGTGCTGGACCCTAACAAGTCACACTTGCATGATGGGAATGTGGAGGCTGCCCTCTTTATATCCAGAGGAGGACGACCCGTAGTTGCCATCGCGGTCGCCCCCTGTTGTAGGCTTAGTTGCGGATTCCTTCTGCCTTGGGTCTTTGTGGCCAGGTCGTTAGACCACTGCCACAGCCGTAAAAGCGATCGGACTCCGCAGCCATGCTGGTGCTGGCCCGCACCAAGTCACACTTGCATGATGGGAATGTGGAGGCTGCCCTCTTTATATCCAGAGGAGGACGACCCGTAGTTGCCATCGCGGTCGCCCCCTGTTGTAGGCTTAGTTGCGGATTCCTTCTGCCTTGGGTCTTTGTGGCCAGGTCGTTAGACCACTGCCACAGACGTAAAAGCGATCGGATTCCGCAGCCATGCTGGTGCTGGCCCGCACCAAGTCACACTTGCATGATGGGAATGTGGCGGCTGCCCTCTTTATATCCAGAGGAGGACGACCCGTAGTTGCCATCGCGGTCGCCCCCTGTTGTAGGCTTAGTTGCGGATTCCTTCTGCCTTGGGTCTTTGTGGCCAGGTCGTTAGACCACTGCCACAACCGTAAGGTGATCGGATTCCAAAACCATGTTGGTGCTGGACCCTAACAAGTCACACTTGCATGATGGGAATGTGGAGGCTGCCCTCTTTATATCCAGAGGATTGGTTCCCTATGTACAGTCACTTCTCAGAGCAGAAAACCCAGGACATCGCCATGGATCTCTGCGCAGTGGAACCACCCGGGGTTTTACCTCGGCCAAGGACTGTCACTTTCAATGTAACCCTGTTTAGTATGTTTTGTCCCATTCCGAAACTATCATCCTCCCCCCTTGCAGCAGGGCTGCAAGATATTCTTTTGTTACGGGCGGGCGTTGAGCCGAACCCCGGACCAAAAGAATGGATATGCAGTGTCTGTTGCAAAAAAATATATGTTAAACGGTCGCATTCTGTGCAATGCTTCTCGTGTAAGAGATGGCTCCATAAATCTGGATGTTCAGGGCTTAACCCTAACATCCACAGACCCCGTACTTTCTTTAGTACTTTCGTGGCCCCTTGCTGTTTGCGCCGTCGGGCGTCCCGCGGTAAGCGCCGTTCAAGCGCACCCCTACCGCCACCTTCTAGTAGCAATACTAATAATAATAATGTCTTAACGACTAGCAGCATTTCTGCTATACCCGCCACACAAATTCCAGACTGTTGCTCGTGCCTTATGGCGTCAACATCACGCGCAGCAGCTCAACACTCTTGCTCCCACCGGAGCAGTTTAGACATGAGCAACTCCGAGCATCAGTCTCTGTCTGTTTCGTTACACCCCCCCTCCCGTTTACACGTGAGTCAGGATCAACATCTTCTTGCACCTGTCTCGACGTGTACTGTTTGTCGGCAAAGATTATACACGCTCGCGTCATCGGTCAAATGCAATAACTGCTTAGGCCAATGCCACGTGCATCTATGCTCTGGGCTCGCGAACAGGAATCTTTGGACGGATGCGTTCATTGCACCATGCTGTAACACGCCTCAGCCTACGACGCCAGCCAACCCGGTTACACCAGGTCCACAGCTAACTAGGCTGAGGCACAGCCTTGGTCTTCGCCTACCAACACCTGGGCGAACACATCCGTCTCTCACGCCTTTGGTTAACTCGACATCGACCCCACCGGCGCACTTCCAAATCTTACAGCACAACTGTAACGGATTAACTGGTAAGATCGCAGAGATAACCAACTTGATGACGCAATATGACATAAAACTTGCCGCAATCCAAGAAACCAAGCTCAGTCCAAGGTCGGACCTCATTACCTATGGTGGATATAACATTCACCGGAAGGACCGTCATAGAGTAACAGGAGGTCTGGGAGGTGGTCTAGCGTTCATAACGCACAACTCTGTACAGTATCATCTATTTGATACCGACATCGAAGGAACGGATGATATCTTAGAAAGCCAAGGTATTACCATCCGTACAGGAGATGTCGATCTGCAAATCATAAACATCTACATACCCCCTGTCTCAAGTTGCCCCACAGGTTATCACCCCGACATTAGCTTGCTATTACGAGGAGATAACCGCGTGATCCTGGGCGACTTCAATGCGCACCACGATATGTGGCACTCAAACTTGCCAGCAGACAGTAGGGGGCATGTACTCGCAGAACAAATAGATGATACGGCTTTCTGTACATTGAACGGAGACGCCCCTACGAGAGTATCGGGTAACTGCTATAGTTCGCCAGATATTTCTATCGTAAGTGCAGGACTATTGAACAACACCAATTGGCGACCCATACTCACGTTGGCGTCTGACCATCTCCCAATAGTCATTACCATCGAACGACCGACGGACTTTATAACACCTGAGCATGGTACATACATCAACTTTACCAAGGCGGACTGGGACAGTTTTCAGACATATACGGACGAATCCTTGGCTGCTCTATCCATTCCTACGGACGTACGCAAAGGCGAACGAGACTTCCGCAACATCATTGACTTGGCCTCTAGACGCTTCATTCCTGCGGGTCGAATATCTCGAATAAGACCAAATTTCCCCGCGGAGGCAGCGGCCATGGCTAGAGAAAGAGATGAAGTGCGAAGTCTCAATCCCGCAGACCCCCGTATAAGGGATCTCAACGCGGAAATTCGTAGGTTGGTCGATAAACACAAACTGGCCAAATGGAAACAACACCTAGAGCAATGCAACCTCTCTGACGGTGTTGGCAAATTATGGACTACGGTCAAAGCTCTATCTAATCCAACACAACACAAGGATAAAGTAGATATTACTTTCGGTGATAGGGTGAAGAAGGACCCTAGGGGATGTGCGAACTCCTTCTGTAGACAATTTGTACTACATTCCCCACCCGATAGAGCTAAACGTAGAACCATGCGACAGGCGCGTAAATACAAAAACCAAAACACGCCCATTGTCATCACTGCCTCAGAGGTCAAGGAAGCCATCAGACAGGCTAAGCCCTCAAAATCCATCGGCCCCGACGGCATTGCCATGAAGATGCTGAAACATCTAGGCCAGGAGGGACACAAATACTTAGCGGCTCTATTCAATCTTTCACTGAACACTTTCGTCATTCCTGAAATATGGAAAAAGGCGAGAGTGGTTCCATTATTAAAACCTAGAAAGCCGGCAAACATAGGCGATTCATATCGCCCTATATCACTTTTGTCGCCGGTAGTGAAGACGCTAGAGTCCATTTTGCTCCCGTATTACACCGCAAATCTGCACCTGGCTAATCATCAACATGGCTTCCGTAAGCTGCACAGCACCACCACCGCACTCAATGCCATTACAACGCAAATAAATAGCGGTCTAAATCAAAACCAACCAAATCACAGGACTGTGTTAGTGGCACTTGACTTGTCGAAAGCTTTTGACACAGTCAACCATGCCACTCTCATACAAGATCTATTAGAAACACAAATACCTGATGGGTTAAAGAGATGGACCGCTAATTACTTGAATGGGCGGCAGGCGTCGGTCAACTTTAGAAACGCAACATCAAAACCAAGACGAATTAGACAGGGGGTGCCACAGGGTGGTGTCCTATCCCCGACACTGTTTAATTTCTATCTATCGAAGATGCCCCCACCACCAGAGGGTGTCTCCGTCGTTTCTTATGCTGACGACTGTACAATAATGGCGACGGGGAAGGGCCCCTATACTGATGAACTCTGTAATAAAATCAACGGTTACCTCTGCGACCTTTCCAGGTTTTTCACAGAGCGAGATCTGACGATATCTCCGACTAAATCAACGGCGACGCTTTTTACGACGTGGACGCAACAGGTGAGAAATGAATTAGACATTTTCGTTGACGGCACTAAGCTACCAACTGTCAGCCACCCAAAGTTATTAGGGATGACATTGGATAATACTTTCTCATTTGCTGGTCATGTGTCTGCAATGGTCTCAAAGGTACGTGGTCGCAACAAGATCCTCAAGTCACTTGCCGGCAGTACTTGGGGAAAAGACAAAGAAACGTTGTTGACTACATATAAGGCCATTGGCCGACCAGTCTTTGACTATGCTGCACCCATATGGTCGCCTAATGTACATAACACCAACTGGACGAAGTTACAAGTCTGCCAAAATACTGCCATCAGAACTGCTACGGGATGTCTCCTCATGTCTTCCGAGTCTCACCTCCATCAGGAGGCAAAACTGCTCAATGTAAAAGAGCATGCGGAAATGCTGAGCAAGCAATTCCTTCTGAACTGCCACAAGCCAGCACATCCAAACCGTCATCTTTTGGACATAGATCCGCCCCCGAGAGACATAAGGAAACATCTCCGTAAACATTATGATGAGATCCGGCATCATATTACCTTGCCGTTTGATCTGCAGAATCATAAGCGGGCTCTAACCGACATCCACACCGAGTCGGTAGATACTTTTGTCGGATCTCTACCTGTGAACCCCGTTCTGAACAGTCCTCCACCGGATATTGCTGAAGAAGAACGCACCTTACCAAGGGAGACAAGAGTTACCCTGGCACAGCTTAGGTCTGGATATAGTGTAAGGTTAAACTCCTACTTGTCCAGACTTAATGACACAATCTCAAACACATGCCCTGCATGTGGTAGGACCCCCCATGATACTCTACATCTCTTCAATTGTTCATTTGAACCTACTCTTCTAACCCCTCTGTCCCTCTGGACAAACCCTGTTGAAACTGCACGTTTCCTTGGACTCCCCTTAGAAGAGCTTGATGAAGATCTTCGGAATGATCATACACTCTAGACAGGGCAATGCATTGTTAACAACAACAACAACATATCCAGAGGAGGACGACCCGTAGTTGCCATCGCGGTCGCCCCCTGTTGTAGGCTTAGTTGCGGATTCCTTCTGCCTTGGGTCTTTGTGGCCAGGTCGTTAGACCACTGCCACAGACGTAAAAGCGATCGGATTCCGCAGCCATGCTGGTGCTGGCCCGCACCAAGTCACACTTGCATGATGGGAATGTGGAGGCTGCCCTCTTTATATCCAGAGGAGGACGACCCGTAGTTGCCATCGCGGTCGCCCCCTGTTGTAGGCTTAGTTGCGGATTCCTTCTGCCTTGGGTCTTTGTGGCCAGGTCGTTAGACCACTGCCACAACCGTAAGGAATCGGATTCCGCAGCCATACTGGTGCTGGCCCTCCACTAAGTCACACTTGCATGATGGGAATGTGGCGGCTGCCCTCTTTATATCCAGAGGAGGACGATCCGTAGTTGCCATCGCGATCGTCCCCCTGTTGAGGGCTTAGTTAAGGGCTCTTCTACCTTGGATATTTGTGGCCAGGTCTTTAGACCACTGCCACAGCCTTTAGGCGATCGGATTCCGCAGCCATGCTGGTGCTGCCCGCAACAAGTCGCACTTGCATGATGGGAATGTGGAAGTTGCCCTCTTTATATCCAGAGAGGACGACCCGTAGTTGCCATCGCGGTCGTCCCCCTGTTGAAGGCTTAGTTACGAGTTCCTTCTACATTGGGTCTTTGTGGCCAAGTCGTGAGACCACTGCCACAGCCGTAAGGTGATCGGATTCCAAAACCATGTTGGTGCTGGAACCTAACAAGTCACACTTGCATGATGGGAATGTGGAGGCTGCCCTCTTTATATCCAGAGGAGGACGACCCGTAGTTGCCATCGCGGTCGCCCCCTGTTGTAGGCTTAGTTGCGGATTCCTTCTGCCTTGGGTCTTTGTGGCCAGGTCGTTAGACCACTGCCACAACCGTAAGGAATCGGATTCCGCAGCCATACTGGTGCTGGCCCTCCACCAAGTCGCACTTGCCTGATGGAAATGTGGAGGTTGTCTTAATATCCAAAGTTAGCCGACCCGGAATTGGCTTCGCGATCGGTATCTGCATTGACTTAGAAATTGGGGCTGTTCTCCGAAGTTGTACTCAAGCTTGCGCAAGAAATGACCCGCGCGAACCTTACATGTGTCCCGGGAAATCGAGGTAGGGAAAGACCAAGCAGGATCTTCCGGATAAAAAACGTTTAGGTATGCATACTAATGCTGAAGAAGCACACACTCCTTCAAGTCAACGAAATGCAAACCTCGCCAAAATGGGATCCTAAAAGATATAGACACATTTAAGCGTAAGAAGGATGGAAATATACAAATTAATAGGGATTTTAACCGGACACTGCCTTATTGAAAGCCACGCAGTAAAGCTAGGTGTGCCCTACCGAGGTGTTGCAAGGATGATGAGGAGGAAAAAACGGTGGAGCACCACATCTGCAACTGCCGAGCTTTAAATGGCGCGAGAAGGCGCTGCGTGGGAGTTCCCTTACTGGCTAGCCAACGCCAGGTTGCTTAACAAAGCATCAGGAGAGGAGTAACAGTGTCGGTTAGGAGTGTCAGTCCGGGATTTTGTTATGTGGAGAGTCCCAAAAATATGTTATTCCATATGGCCGAGTCCCGGGATTAGCATTCCTTGTGTTGATGGTATCAAAACGGTCCTAAGTTTGGTTTCTGCGTCAGTCACTTAAACCTATCCTTACCTATGTAACTTCGAAAAAATATATATAATTTTTTTTTTAATTTTAACTCATAATTCTCTTTAAAAAAATGGTTTGGTCCATTACCTAGGCGGGCGCTGCTGTCCAGTGTTATAATTCGTTTATTCAAATTTTCGCCTAAATAACAGAAATGTATGTATATGTCACAAATTTAAAAAAAAAAAAAATAAGTCAAGCAACATTAAAATAATTCTTTGCTAACGTTTTGTTTTCTATTCGATGATCTACTTCATTTCGTATTTTTTCTTTTTATATTCTTTTAAATGTTAACTTTTAAAAACAACAGAAATGTGACAAACTTGTTTTTAAAAATATAACTATTTTTTTATTTTTTTAAGTACCAAAAGGCTTTGATTTTTTTTATCATGGGGTGTAACATGTTTTTGATATTTTAAAAATCTAATTTAAAATAAAATGTTTGCATTAGTACTTCTACACCTTTTCCAACTGTATTTGAGAAAAAGTCAAATGTATTTCAGAAAAGCTTAAAAATATTATAAAAAGGGTGTACTTCAATATGCATATATTTTTCAGATATTGAAGTTTTTTAGTATATTCTTGAGCTTTTCTGAAATACAGTTTCCTTTCCTCAAATACATTTACGCATTTCTCAAAAAGATTTTCTCTTTTTTCAAATAGATTGAAATAGATGAAATACATTTGACTCTTTCTCCAATACAGTTGGAAAAGGTGTAGTTCTAAAAATAATAAAATTGTAATCAAAAACCTGCTTAGAATTCGTTTAAATAACAGTAAATGAAATATGTATTTATGTATGTTATATTAAATTTAATTTAAAGATTAAGGTAAATTAATAGTACAACATAATTCAGTTTTCTTTATTGATAAACGATATTTTTTGTTTAAACAGAAAAAAAAAAATAAATTCTATACTTAAAATTAACCCTTGGCATGGCCATTAAGTACCGTTGTTTGCGTATTTGATAATCCATTTGACGGTTTAATTTTGCTGGCATTAGAGGTGGAAACATCTTCTATAAAAACCAAATGAAAAACAAGACATAAAAATGTGTATGTTGTATGCATTAATTAAAATAATAAAAAAGCGTTTGCAAGAATGAATTCTAAGTTAAAAATATTTGAAAAAAAAGAGTGTGTGGCCAGGCAATGAATGATCAATAGCAGTACATTGAATGACTTTGGTAACATCACAGAGAGGCCTTAACTAGCTTTGACATAGGTTTATCGCTTTTACACAGCATTAACTAGTCCTTAAATGCTCTGTATTTTTCATACAATTTGAAATCGATGGGAAAACTGAAGTTTCCTTACGCCCATATTACATTAAATCAGCAAACTCAAGAACGCATACATAATAAAATACATAAGGGCATTTTCACAAAAATGTCAACCACGAGTGCAAAGCTCAAAGTGTTCCTGAAAACTTTTTGTTGATGAATTATAAATCTCAAATGTGTTTACTATATAAATATAAAAGAATTTTTATTTTCTTTTAATTTTGAGCCGAAATATACAACGAATATACAAAAATCTAACTCTTTTGACCAAATACACCAACTTTTTTCCTGATTATATTCCCATATTCAAAGTAATACTATGATGGTTTTATAATTCAAAAATCTTCAACTGATAGTAACATAATGTTGTAACAAGCAGACAGACTTAGTGGAGATCGAATAACGGTAGTTTTTTTTTTGATTACTTCTGCTTATATTCCGATACCGAAAATCAGCATTTATTGTTCTCATTAGTGTACAAAGTGTTCAAGTGTAAACTGCTTTCAGACTTTACGCAAAATAATAAAATTTATTGGCGTTTGAAATTCGTCGCGTCCGTTACCGTAAACCTTAAATATTAAATAAAGTCGTAGAAATTGCGCAAGATTAAAATTTTATAGATGGCAAAAACGGCAAAAGAAACAAGAAAAGCAATAATAATGAAATATAGAGAGAAAATGAAAGAAAACGTCGAGAAATGGCAGGAATACAAGAAGGAAGAAGCTAAACGAAAGCAAGAGTAGCTCATGGAAAATTTTGTCCGTTATGTCGAGTCCGTATTTATTCTATACTCAATAAAAAAAAAAACTAAGAAAAAATTATCATATTTCAAAAACCTACGAATGACAGTCATCTGTTCGCATTTATTAACATATATATTGTATATATATAAAAATCCTTAATTTGCTGAATTTTGTATATTTCTGAATGCGCCTCAAAAAAACTTATATTTTTTGTCGGGTCCGTATCACTTTATAATTGCTTATAACTTGAGTACTTATTGTAAAAGATCCTTCCCGTATATATTAAAATGGAGTGCTAGCACTATATCAATCAAACAAATTTAGCACTTTAAAACAATATCAATATATATAAACTTTTACTTTGTCTTCATTCTTTTGGACGCACTTAAAAGCGTGCAAATGTCGCGTCCGTTACCGTGAAAATTTTTTTTTCCTACTATAGACATGTCTATTTAGGTGACAGAGAACTGCGTTTTGTGTCTACTTTTATAGACTTAAATATTTACCGAATTGTGTACTTCTTGACAAGGCGAATTCATTTACATGGTGCCCGCAAGTGAACACCTGATTGCTTGTTCTTCTTGTTTTCGCATACAGCAATTGTCATTAAAAGGAAATCGGAAACACGTTTATTTACGTTATTATTTACACAAAACATAATAAAACTCACGAAATGTGCGCGATGACCGCGGTTTAAGTAAATGGTATATATTTAATAGCATTTATTGCCGAAACACGCAATAAATTTACTTTTCTAACAGCAATTGTTTGTAATTGAAAAGAAAACACTTGATTGTTGATATTTTGTATCCTCTTTCACTTTGACATTTTATGTACGGCGAACTGAAGCGAATATTGCCCAATTCGCCGTGCTACCACCATGTATGAATTCCCTTCTTGAGAAGGGAAACGAAAAATGATGATGAGAAGACTGGCCCAAAAATAAAAAAAATTCTTTTTTTTCAAAAATTATATTGATTTTCTTTTGAAAAAAGGTGAAAAAATATTAGTATACATTTTTCAGATTTTTAAATTAAAGTCTACAGGTCCATCATCGCTTGTTTAGATTTTACAGACTTTACCTCATATTTGGTATAAAAACGACAAACCATTGTTGTAAAACACCATTTACCTGAACATATTTTTATAGGAAGTTGAATTCCCTACAAAAGTTGTTTTGACCAAAATTTTCTCAGACTAACCGTTTTCTAGTATTCTAGCCTCAAAAATTAGCATGTTTTTTCGATTTCCCATTTTTTCTTTCAAAAATTGCCAAAAATTCAAATATCCATGTACAACAAAGGTAGATACAGATTGTTAAAGGAAATTAAGTCGGCCACAAAAAAGGATAAACAACTTTTTTTTTGTAAATTTATTTTTTCAAAAATTATTCAGTATTAAATTAAAAAAAATATATTTCCGTTTTTTTTTGGAGTTTTTGATCCAATTTTTTTACTAAATTTTGTTTATTGATATTTATACTGAAAAAAGAGTTTCCTTATTTCAAGGACCATTTCCCTTATTTGGCTCCAAAGACATGGCTTCCTCAACATAAGTAACATTTTCCTTAATTTAAAGACTTTTTTCCTCAATTTAAGGAAACAAGTCTTCATAAGTAACATTTTCCTTAATTTAAAGACTTTTTTTCCTCAATTTAAGGAAACAAGTCTTTAATTGAGGAAAAAAAGTCTTTAAATTAAGGAAAATTTTACTTATGTTGAGAAAGGCATGTCTTTGGAGCAAAATAAGGGAATTTTTCCTTGAAATAAGGAAACTCATTCAAATACAGAGGCTGACGAGTTTGGAAGTGTGCGCGCAAAATTTTTTACTTATCCGTGTTTTTTATGTTCAAAGTGTTTAACTGTACTTAAGTTTAGCTGTGTATATAAGCAGCAGTACATTTTACAAATATAATTGGTGAGTGATTTTTGGTTTTATCGTTTCCCTTCAGTTTTTGTTTTAAACTTTAATTGGTGTGATTAAGCCTTTAAGATGGCTTTCAAAAAGAAAAAGAAGCTGCCTTTACGTGCGGCCTTTAATAATAAGCCAAAAGATAAAATGGCGAAACTTTCGTCGTCGTCTGAGTCTGCTGTTGATGATCCTAATAAAAAACCAAAAACTATTGATCGGAAAGTCGTTACCGGGTTCTACGAAATTTCTGACAGTGGCTTGGTTAAAATTAATGATGTTAATAATCCCTGTGACACCAATCTGTCCACACCTGATTTGAGGTTAGGTGTAAGGCCCATTGTGCATTTATACAAACAACCGTTAGAAACAGATAAAATGCACATTGATGACAATATACCGATGCAAATACCGCTAAGAATTTAGGTGACAATAACCTCAATGTTAATCATGCTGTACCTTCGGGCGTTCAAAAAAAACTTTTTTAATAATGACATGTTGAAATTTTTGTACTTGTGGACTCTTCTGAAAATACTTCAATGACGAATGAAAAAAATACTTCTGGCCTTACCTTATTTTGTCAAATTAAAAACTTATGCTTTAATGATATAGCTCATTTAAAACCCTGTACAAGGTGACCTTCAAAAATATTAATGCCGCTAATAGTATTGTAACTGATGCAAGGCTCTTGCAACGTGGTCTCAAACCTTTCATACCCCGAACTGCGCTTGAAACTTATGGAGTTATCAGAGGTGTACCCACATGATTTTCGGAAGAAGAAATAGTTTCAAAAGCCACGAGTAGCGTGCAAATTAAATCGGCCAGGAGAATCACCATGACTACGGTTAAAATTGGTTTTAATGGCAAACCGTTTTGACTTATTAGAAGTGGAGGAAGCGAACTTCCCCGCGCTCAACACTGAGGGACAAGACATTATTGATACGGATGCCTTTATTAATAGTAACTGTTAACTATTGAAGATATAACCGAAACATATGTATATATTTTGGAGTCGCACGCTTTCTGCAGACGTAAACACATTCCGTTCACACGGTTAGCATAGCGCAATTGCAATGTCAGCGAAATCAAATATGGATCATGTTACTTGCAGTGCATTTTTACAAAAACTGTTTAGTAACATTAAGTCGCCAAAATCTAAAAAAAAAAAATATTAAAAAAAATAAATTGTTTCGTTAAAAGGAAAAAGAATTCAAGTAAGTAACTCTAGCCTCAGGAACGTAAAATTATATATGTAGATGACATTCAAAAACTTGAAACTAGCCTACAAAAACCGGGGTGTAAAAGTAGGTCGCCTCCCAGTTGGTGCACCCTGGGTAACGCTAAATGACCTACATAGCCTACACGGCTAGTTTCTTGTATTGCCGGTTCAACGAGAACGGTACCAGTACTTGTGCTGTACCCATCGTGCCGAAACGACCCGGGCCGTTTTCTTATATCAACCCGGCCAAGAGCAATACACTCGGGGTGACTCTGTCTGACATTTAGGCAGGGCTACACCTCGCTACCAGAACAACAACGGATATTTAGAATGTGGTGGTATCAAATTTGCATTTAATATTGTATGTATCAAACTCATTTATTCTTAAACAAAAAGGAGAATCTTCGTCGCTCGATGGCGTCTTAAGAACTCTAGCAAAAGATAATATAGTAGATAGATACAACTGGGACGGTCGCTGCCAAAAGTTGGAATTAACGCATCTGAAACTTTTTCAATGATGTTTTTTCAGTAAGTTTTCGAATATGTGATGTCAATTTTCCTGTTGAAAATCAATTTTATTTATTTTTATTTTTCAATCACCCTAATGTATATATATATTCGAGCGTTAAAAATGGTGAAACCTATCGGAGCCACGCTCAAAAGTTTTGTTTAGATGCAAAAGTAAAGCTCTCTTTTTAATTTTTTAAAATTTTAAAAAAATATTTTTTAATTCTCTTAAAGTTGAAGCTTTGAAGCTTCCAAAATGGTAAGCCATGTGCGATTATCTTAACTATTAAAATAATTACAGCCATTTAAAAATAACTAAGTTTTGTACTATTGCACACATACACAGTAACACGTATAAAATCTAGTAAAATTTGAATGGCTGTAATTATTTTAATAGTTAAGATAATAGCACATGGCTTACCATATTGGGAGTTTCAACTTTAAGAGTATGTAAAAATATTTTGAAAAAAGTTTCAAAAAGTAAAAGAAAATTCACTTTGAAAAAAAAAAACCATTTTTTTTAATTTGAATCACCCTAATGTACATATATGCATAATCCCTAAAAAAAAATTAAATTAAAATTGAATGTGAATTTTCGACTTGGGACGCAAAACATACGACAAACTGATGAGGAAATCAATCGATCTTTCCCACAGGTTCAAACATGTACAACAGGCTAGGAGTTTGACAACAACAGAGAGCAGGGCGCAGTAATCCAATTTTAGTAACAAAATACATTTTTTAAATAAAATACCTGAATTAAATCAAAGAAATTGCTGGTACACTCCAGTTTTCTTACTTGACATTGTACTTGATTAATTCACATGTACATGAAGTATATAGGGTAATTCTATTCCGAGACCAATGCCGTTTAACTGAATACCTATCTAGAAAATTATCTGATAATAACGGCATTAGTAGTACGGTAGTGTGTTTGCTGGGTCGTTGTCTTTGTGAACTATACAAAAAAAGTTTCAGAAAAAAAGTTGAACTTCGAAAAAAAAGTGCCCCACTTCACAAATTTTTAGTCATATGAATTTACAATATTTGTGTGAGGTTAGCTGAAGTACCACTACGGTAGAGTTATGTACATACATACATTTTCTTATCTTACTTACACAAAATATTTCTTAGTAATTAAATTTAAATGTAAATTAGGCGGGTAAGCAAGCAAAGCAGTCATATACAAATACATACATACATACATAGATAGATATGTATGCTGGTAGCTAACAAGTGCATTAAACACTTTCAATAACTTCTTCACATTTTGTCGTTTCATTAGTAGTTTTGCTTCCATCCTTACCAGGCAAAGCGTGCCAAAATTTCTTTGACGTACTCCAATCTTCACGCAAGGATAAATTAAACATTGAATAGGCTGGATCGCCAGTTACTTCTTTGACAATATTCAAAAATTTTGGCATATAATTCTTTAGTACATCACCGGTGTGTGATGAGTAGGTTTCCAAGAGGACCAATCCTTTACAACTATAAAATAATGTTTTGAATTGTTTATTTGTGAATTGAGAAAAAATTGACCCTTACCGTGGATGACTTGGTTCTTTATAGATATCCAATTGAAAATATTGATTATTGATGAGAAAACAGCGACGCTTTTTGTAAATTGTAAAATGTGCATCGTCACGTTGTGCCAACAAATTCATATAGTCGCGATGTGTTAATTGCGTTTTTACCTCAATGCGCCCCTGTCCATGCACATTGGGGCGACGTATTGTATGGATGTAACTCCAATGATTCTTTTGGCCACGCTTGCGCAAACGCGCTTGTACTTTTGGTCCTGAGGATTGCAAGTAATGATGTACAACATCGAAGTCTTGAAACGGTGGAAATTCTGTTGCGGGTGGGAGTGCAGCAACTACAAAAGAAAATAATATATTAAATATAAGATAATCCATTTTAACAAAAGCTATAACAAACATACCAAGATATTTAAGTTTTCTTGATGTGGCAAGTAAGCGATCACCAATGTCAATACCAACTTTTTGGCACACAGCCTCTATTAAACGATTCATTTTTGTTTCGAAATTTGTTGAATTATCGATGACATCAAAGTATGGATGACCGACCCAGGCGGCAGCAGATTTATAATCCAATTCACGTGCCATATCAACACCTTCAGAGCGGCAAGCATGATCCTAAAAATAAGCAAGATTTTTTGTTTAATTCTTGGTGAATCCAAGTATGAAATAATTGCAATATCAATCTTACTGCATTTAGACGGCTGAGTGGAAGATCACCCTATTTTGTAATATATTTCATATATGTTTTTTAACAACGCCCTATTTCAAAATTTTATTCAAAGACGCCCTATTGAAAGGCGATCGTGCAACAAAAAAAAAAAATTGAAAAGGGTGTTTTCGAAAAATATTTGGAAATGGGGTGATTTTCCAGTCAAAAATCTATTAAAAGCTTTCCATTTACTACAATAGCCTTCTAAACGTTTCTATGCTTGAAATTTGTTGCAAAAACGTTACCTTAGTTGGCTTCTTTAAAATCTTTTGAGCAAAAATTTTGTGATAAAGGAGTTTTTTAGTAAATATTCAAGCATATTTTTGTGATTAATTTAAACTTTAACTAAATGCATTTAAAAAATCGATGACTTCTTAAGAAATGCTTTAAGTATATAGTAGAACTAGAGGGCCCACCCCAAAAATCACTCTCGTTCGAGAATTTGCTGTTGCCCTTCTCATCTTCCTCTTTCTACTCCTTTCCCTTTTTCATATCGACTTTTTCTATAACTATTGTTTATGCTATAATTATTTCGTTCATTTCATAACATCTGCATTATAGTTTATGGAATTTCCGGAATACATAGCCGCATCAACAAAAAAGTGGTTTTTAGCAGTGCGCTTCCTCCTATGCATACGATTCGAAAGGGATCTACGCTTCTAGTGACAACGATGCATACATCAAATAATAGAAAAATGTGGGTAAAATGAAGATCGAGTCAGCATGTGTAGCAAATGTATGGCTTAACATCGCTAGCCAGATGCACACTAGAGTTGGGAATTTTAGTTCATTAAAGTGATCAGAGATTTCGAACTAGCTCACCAAAATGAACTAGTTCATGCAGTTTGTTTTAGTTCATTTAGTTCAATTATTTGTATTGGTTTCGCTTAGGAAATAACTGCTAAACCACGTCCAAAAATGTTGGGATACGTATCAAAAGATGCCTTTTGGCCTCAATAATCCAGAGACGAGTCTATTGATAGATACCTCCGCCTACACTTTTCAACGTGTTTTTTTTTTAACAAATAAAACGTGTGAATTAAAATTTTTGGCAGTTTTCCTGCCAAAATCATAATTTTTTTGGCGAAATCATTTTTTTAGACGTTTATTCTCGATCTAGCCGGATTGCTGAAAAAATTCTGGCAACACTGCTCCCTATTCCCATTGCTATCTCCATTCCCATCACTTTTCCTATCTCTATGTCTATCTCTATCCCTATCCCTATAAAAAATATCTCTATGCCTATCCATGTAGTTCATATCAATAAAATATCCCCACCTTTCTATTGAAAGGCTGGGAGTAAAAAAATAAGTATTTTTCCTGCAAGTTAAAGGGAAACCGGTCCGGAACCACTGTTTTAATGGAAGAAACGTTTTGTCCAAGTTTTATCAAGCAATCTTTGTTTACCCCTCTTTATTCAACATTTTAACTTGCATGAAAAATACTTTTCCCTTCACTTCCAGCCTTTCAATTACATGGGATCAACTTTTTTGAACGTACCCCGTTTTTCGAAGTTAGCCTCCAAAATTTAGTTATGGGCTTTCGAAGTTCAAAAATGTTGGCGTGGTCTGCTTGACTTTCTTGTTCGATTGGTATACTTTTTTTCCTTACAACGGCATCAAGTTTTTCGAAATCAGTTACAAAATTGTTTAAACATACGGCTTCTAATTTTTTCGAAGATCTAACTTTTGACGCCTTTGACAACTTTTAAAACAAAAGTGGCTACCAATCGAGCAAGGAAGTCAAGCAGACCACGCACTGCTGTACAGTGTAATATTAAAAAAAAATTTACTGTAAATATCTTTAGAAAACTTGAAACAGTCAAAATCTTACCTCAGTCGTGTAGAAGTCTTCAGCACCATTTGCTGCAGATACCAAATGCAATATTTGATTATAACGATTATCACGTAATTCAATAGGATTCCAATTATTTGCTGACATCATTTTCTCCCATTTCTCTTTGGAAATATCTGTTTGAGGTTAGCAGCAAAAAATTGTTGGTTTATAATTTATATACAAAATTATTTCGTCACTTACATGCACTGGCATCCATGACGCCGCGATCACAGATAATTAAACAGTCACGTGTACTCGAATGTCCTAACTCAAAGTAGGTATTCTCGATTTGTATCATTGTTCGTATTAGATTTTCTTGAAATTTAAAAGCTGCAAGGAAAAATATTTCAATACCATTGATATTTGAACTGAATAGATATGCATGTATGTACATTAGACTGGGCCAAAAAAAAAATTCGTTTTTTTTTAAAAATTATACTGATTTTCTGTTTTAAGAAAGGTGAAAAAATTGTCAAAAATGTAAATATCCATGTACAACATAGATAGATACAGATTCTTAAAGGATATTGAGCGGCCTACAAAATGGGTTAACCAACTTTTTTTGTAAAGTTACTCTTTCAAAACTTATTTAGTGACAAAAAAAATCATATTTCTGTCTTTTTTGATCCAATTTTTTAACTAAATTTTGTTTATTAATATTCTACATAATAAATTAACATTCTAATCTCACAAAACCATCACAAAATAATATTGATATTTTTTGCAAGGTTAGGGCTGAACCTCGTGGTCAAAGCAACTTTTGCAGGGAATTCAATTTCTTATAAAAATATGTTCAGGTAAATGGTGTTTTACAACAATGGTTTGTCGTTTTTTTTTACCAAATATGAGATTAAGTCTGTAAAATCTAAGCTAGCGATGATAGACCTCTATACTTTAATTTAAAAATCTGAAAAAAATTGAAGTAATTTTTTTATTCACCTATCCTAAGAGAAAATCAATATACTTTTTGAAAAAAAAAAGAAGAAATTTTTTATTGGTCCAGTCTAATGTACATACATACGCATGAGCATGTATGTATTTAAAGTTTAACTTAAAACAATTGCAGCCTGGCCTCATTTATAAGGCTGTGAGTGAAATGGAACCGTATTTTTCATGTTCATATGTATGTATGTAAAGGGGAAACTTATAAAAGTTTAAATAAAAAGGGGTACAAAAAATTATCGAGTAAAAGGTAGACAAATCATTTTGCGAATATAAAGTGAAAAAATGCCGTTTTTAGCAATAATATTTTCCACTTTTGATTGCAAAAAAAAAAAAAAAAATACCCCTGTTTATTCAACATTTAAAAACTTCCCTTTACTTACATACATGAAACAACGTTTCCTGCCTTCCATTTATAAAGCTAAGATTTTTGACAAAGATATACGCAATTTAGATTTAATTTATTTGAAGAATACATCGACGGCTAAAGCGACCATTAGCGATACTTAGCATAGACTTGACTTGACTTGGGAACCTGCACTTAGCGTTCTGTTATATGAAGTTTGCATGTAATCGATTACCCTACTTGACTTGACTGAGAAATCTGATGAGTTTCGATTTTCTACGTAAATTCTAAGTTTAGTGAGCGCCGTGAGAGAACTGCGTGATGCCATACCTTTTTGATAAGAATTTTTGGATGTATATTATTCATATGACAGCCGCAAAACTAGCTGTCAAATAAATTAAATTCAAATTAGGCCAACCAAAAAAAAAATTTTTTTCCTCCCAAAATTCTTTATAGTTTTGTTTGGGATTTGAGTATATACTGATGATAGATAAGCTCAAAACATAACCTAATGCCACGAAAATGCGTAAAAAATGGCGACCGCCGTGGTGTAGCGGTTAAGTGTTCGGCCTTCTACACCTAGTCGTGGCGGTTCGATGCCCGGCAAAAGTAACATGAAAAATTATTTAAAAAAACAATTTTTCTAAACGGGGTCGCCCCTCGGCAGTACTTTGGCAAACTCTCCGAGTGTATTTCTGCCATGAGAAGCTTCTTCCGTTCGGGTTCGGCAAAAAACTGTAGGTCCCGCCAACTTGTAGGAAAACTAAAAAAAAAAAGCAACACACCACAAGTTGGAAAGAGAAGATCGGCTAAAAATCTCGTTAGAGGTTATAATAACCTCTTGGTATATCGCCGCCATTACTTTTTTTTTTTTTTTTATGTAAAAAATCACATAATTACTTTTAAAAACCAATTGGAGGGGGGGAATTTTTACGCTTATTTGAAACTGGCTAGTGTGCTCTCTTGTTATTTTCCAAGTGCTAAGTGACAGCTCTCAAGTCAAGTCAAGTCTATGCTATGTATCGGTAATGGCAGCTTAATAGAAAGATCACCATATTTCCAAATATTTTTAAAAAACGCTCTGCCTCAGAGGGCGCACTTCAAACAAAAAAATTTAAGCTGGGACGTTTTTCAAAACTATTCTTAAATAGATAGAAATGGGTTGATCTTCTAATCAGCCGTCGATATGAAGAAAGGTTTTGCAAGCATTAAAATACCAATAAAACATAAATTGTGCGGAAAATGAAGAATGATTGATTTATTGCGTTATGTGTTGGATGATTTTATATCTGCACTTGATCCGGCAAATGTTGTTCTGCAACATAAATTATATAAGTCTAGAAATTTCAGATGACTCGACGAATTATAAAGAAAAACAAAGAAGTTTCTATCTCTCCTTTCACTTTTTTCTCAAACCTGCCTTTTCTGGTCTCACTCTCTTTCCTATACACAGAAAAAATGGCACTGGTAAATTCAACAATCTTGTACTGTTATCCCGAAGTTGATCAAATTCTGTTGAATTGACGGAATTTTTTGTTGAAGTAACTGCATTCAACTGTTGATTGGATAGTCATAGATCTGCCAATTTTAATTAACAAAATTTTGGTAAAACTGAGAGAATGTGCAGTTAATTCAACAGCGAAGGTACGGCATTAAGAACTTTGCTCACGCTTTGACAGATGACCGTTACACAACCTTATTATGGAAATCTGGCTTAGGCCCCAATTACATAAAGCTTTGTAGGATCCACTTTCCTACAAAGTTTTTGGAACGTAAAACGTAGCGAAATTTTGGCAAGTGCTCAAAAACGAGGAAAGCTGTAATTAGACGCCGACAAGCAAAGTAGATGATGGCGGTCTGTCACCCCCCCAATTGAAAAGGTTCTGTATAACATTAATTGCGGTTACGAAATTCTAAATGATGGCATAATGGTTGTCAAATATTGTGAGATCGATTCTCGGTGAAGGCAATATGGCAACTGTGGTGTGAGGCAACGTGAGGGAGTGTGGTGTAATTCCGTGAAAGCTGTAATAAGACGTTGGCAAGCATAAGTATAAGTTGGCATAATGGTAGACACCTGGGTTGAGCGTTCAAGACACCTAAGTTCGATTCTCGGTGAAGTCAGTATAAGAACTCTGAAACATATTTTTTTTTTTTTTTTTACTTTGACTCCTTTTTGTGTTAAAACAATACTAATTTTATATGGCGTTTACGTTGGGCCATAAACTCGAGTTAAAGGGGCATTTTTGGAGTTTATTCATAATGTTGTTGTTAATAATCTCAAGTTTATTGTCAACGTGAATGCCTTGTTAGTTATGTATAAAAAAATGAAATAAAAAAATTATATTGACTTCACCGAGAATCGAACTTAGAACACCTTAAACAACAAAATTTTCTGTCAAGGTTAACAGTTTCAACAGTTTTTTTTTAACAGTTTCAATGCAGTTGAATCAACAGCATTTAATTAGTTTAAAATTAGAATAATCAATAAAACGGTACACGGTTAAGAATTTTAGCCTAAATTAAACTTTTACCAAACCAAATTTTGTTTCAAATTAAATCTAGACCAGTTTTTAAGAAAATGAATGAATTTTTTAGTCGTTTGGCTTGGATTCGAAGCAAGACTCTTGAATAAACTTTCAAAAAGAAATGAAAACAAAACAAACATGGTATACCGAAAGGTTTTAATTTTAAACCGAAAAGTTTTAATTTTTAAACCGAAATTGTTTAATTTTAAATCAAAAAGTTTTAAGAATAAAATCAAAATAAAAAAATTTGACACTTGGCAATATTCGAACGGAAGCGCTCAGGTGTCACAGCCGCCTGCTCTACATACCATTGAGCTATGTCGCACATGAAGTTTTTGTGGGCAAAATTCATTGACTTAAAAAAAAAACTATTTTAGACTGCTTTTTCAAAGAAATTGTCAATCTTTGCACATACGTAGGTATTTGGAAAAATTAAAATATTCCAAAAAAAAGTTTAAAATTTAGGATATTTTTTTTAACCGTGTAGTGTGGTAATTATAGCATATTTCTAAATAAACGTATTGCTTTTCATTTATTTTACGAAATTGCACAAGTGTTTTTACTATTTTTGTTGTTTAGGACAAACTATGTACCTACCCAACATATATGTATACAGATTTGGATAGAATCAGAAAGAAATTAAAAGCAAATAAAAATCAAAAACAAAATATGAATATTTGTTCTTAAGGTGATTAGCATACGACTCATAATCCACTATCAAGTTTATAAAATAAGACCCAGATAAGGTTTAACACCTCAACAAACACAGTCTCTAATGTTGGGACATTTTGATTCTCATGATGCTAGAGAGCTACACTAGCCAATCCGAGAATATGATGATATGTTTCAAAGGTGTTTCTCGAGTCGAACGTCAAAAGTGTTTCTCGAGTCGAGCGATAGTTATCTACTCTACCTCTAATCCATATCTAACTTAAGCGTTTGTTGCCATACTTCGTTGATACATGTTCTGTAGTGTTCGGCGACATTTCAGCTTAAGCTTTGCTTATTTTTCTTTCTCAACCAGCTTATGAAATATTCTTAAGAAATATTTTACGTTTTCAATACAAAATTGGTGATTTTCACAGCAGTATGGGTCATTGTTCCCAAACTTAAGGCTTTCCAAAAGCGACACATCTTTGCCTTTTCTGTTAAAAATAACACAGCTGTCAGCTGTTACATTTGTTTATGTTGTAAATCGATCGTCTCACATTCTTTCGGCTGATTCGAGTTCTCAGTTTTTGTAGCGAGCCGATAATATAACGATTATGTGAAATATGGAACTACTCATTTCATCGGATAATGATAATAGCAATGAAGAGGTATAAATAAATAAAGGCACACTTGAGTGTACGCATTTTGTTTTGTTAGCGTTGAATTACTAAAACGTGTAATAAAAACCAAGTGCGAAAGTGGTATATATATTAATATTAGACTGAGCCAAATGAGATTTTTTTTTTTAATTATATTGATTTAATTTTCCGATTTAGTATTCCAATCTGCAATTTTTACAGTAATTTCTTTTGAAATCCATATATTTTCTGAAAATTTAATTTTTTTTATTTTGCCCAGTCTAATGTATAACTAAATTTGTCAATTGATTGCATGAGACGATGTTTTCTGAGTTTATTGCTTATTGTTTTTGCTAATTTATTTACGCGATAAGTAAACATTAAAAATAGCAAGTAAACAAAGCAAAGCTTTTTCTTCTCAAAATTAAAGACATACAGAGAATTGTATTTTGAGCGTAGGAAAAATTTCACAATTATTTAGTACTATTATTTAGTGTTACATATGTATGTATAAACAATGTGCAACACTTCTTTGTTGTCGTCAGTTTTGCTTATTAGCTTTTTATTGAATTTAGTGGCAGATTGTTCTAAACATTTTTTTTTCGCTAACTTGGCTGACTTTTGACGTTTGCCGCTTTTTCAATGTTTACATCATCAATGCACACCCACCACCAATCAGCAGAGTAGAGAAAAGGAATGCAATTTTCATAGTAATAATTTAATTAGTATAAAATTACAAAAAACCAAAGCAAAAAAAGGCTATAAAAAGCCATTTAGTGCCGCTTGTTCACCTGACTGATGCAATCAGTTGCGCCACTATTTACGCTAACCTAAACAATTTTTCTTAAAACATTAGCGTGGTGTAAAATGCCAGTTTCGGACGCCCTTAGTTTTATTATTTTCTCTCCATTTTTTGACATATTTTCAAACATAAAACCAGAAAAATAGATACAGCTTCAAAACTAAATTATTCGGGAATCCAATTTCCTGATATCCTAAGTTTCTTAAACTTACAGCATTTTTGGTCGCAATTCTGAAAAAAATAATTTCAACTTCAAATAATTCTAAAAAATTTTTTCGTTCAGTCTAATGTAATGTCTACATACCCCAACAAACACTGAGGTTCGATATCGATCTCTAACGTGAGAAGACGATTCAGACTTCAGACCAAAAAGCTTTAGAAACCGATGAGAAACCCTCTGGGATTTTTTGGCTGTTGTACAGTGTAATCTTTCTTCAATAGAGTTCTAATGCTATTCTCTAATGGAATTCTAGTGTAAATTGAATTTTCATTATTTCTCTAATCATTCTCGAGTCGCTTTCTAGTATAGTTCTGTAGTATTTCGACACGAGAATTACGCTGATTATCTAATAAGGCAATCTAAATTTGGAGACTGTTTGCTGGGTGGCGGCCGCCGTGGTGTAGCGGTTAAGTGTTCGGCCTTCTACACCAAGTCGTGGCGGTTCGATGCCCGGCAAAAGTAACATCAAAAATTATTTAGAAAAAGAACTTTTCTAAAAACGGGGTCGCCCCTCGGCAGTAGTTTGGCAAACTCTCCGGGTGTATTTCTGCCATGAGAAGCTTCTCAGCAAAAAAATTCATTTGCTTTGCAAGTGCCGTTCGGAGTCGGCAAAAAACTGTAGGTCCCGCCAACTTGTAGGAAAAACTCAAAAGCAACACACCACAAGTTGGAAAGAGAAGCTCGGCTACAAATCTCGTTAGAGGTTATGATAACCTGTTGGTATATCGCCGCCATTAGTTAGTTTGCTGGGTATATGGATATTAATTTTTTACTGTAATTTTTATGGATTTGCATTTCGCAAAACGGATTTCTAGGCAAATTTTGGGAATTCTGTAACAATATGAGTTTATTATTGGAATTAGATTATTTTCGAAGTTTTCGATATCGAAAGTGGGCGTGGTTGAAGTGCGATTTTATCCAATTTCATCAGGTATATATATATTAGTATACTAGTATGCTTTCTGCCAAATTTCATCGTTTTATCGTAATCAGTTTAAAAGTTACGACCAGTCGAATTTTCAAAAATGCCTTTTCAAATGAATTTTGTTAATGTTTTAAAAATGACTAAGGGCGGATTTCTCAACTAGTCGTCAACTTAACGCTCACTTTAAATTTTATCGGGCAGTTCATCCTCCTGTTAAATAAAGGCAAATGAACTGGCTGTTAAACTGACAGTGAATTGACAGTGAACTTTGACGTTAACAGGCAGTCGAGAAATCCGCCCTAAAACATATTAAATTTCACAGTAATATTGGGCCCACAGTAAAAAAAGTCAATTGATATTGATAGATTTTTTCAGGCAATTAACGGACCCATTCGCGTTGTTACAAATGGTTACGAATTATGAATGCCTGAAAAAAATGGAAGTAGGAGCATAAAAGCATTCGATTTCAAGAGAAATTTATCCAGAAGGAATTTTCAAACAAGCGAATCAAAAGACAATGGTTTTCTGTCAACAAAACAAATCACTTCAAGCTCAAGCATGTCAGATTCTGCAAGTTAGCGTAAAAATTGGCAATCATCTTTTATTGAGAAAGAATAGAACATACTCAAACTCGATTTTTTATTGGCATGTAAAATTTAGGTTTTTTCGAAAACAAAGTAAAAAAAGGTGAGCTCAATGACACATTACGTTATCAAAGTACAGTGAACTTCACTAAGTAATCTAAGAAGCTCTTGCAGAGATAGCAGCATGAAATCAGCCGTATCTACGAACTAAGCTCTTGTTGCTATACGAATTTTTATTCAACTGCACAGGTCTTGTAATATCTTGTAACGGGTGATTCTCTGTCAATAATATTAGAAAAATTGAGCAGTAAATGTAGATCTTATATGTTAATAAGGCTGGTGATTCACTATTCGGCCGAATTAAAAGTTAGATTTCATATTTGGAGAGATTTTAGAAATATGTCTAGCAATATATATATTTTTTTTGAATCACCCTACCAGGTGTATTATATTAATAGGTATACATACCTATTGTAGCGTAGAAAGACTTGCTCGACTGTTTTAACTCAGAAGTAATTTCGAAATTTTTCAAAACCTTATGAGTTTAACCCCTCATTTGGCGTTAACTCTGCGTTAAAAGGATAACTTGCGCCATGAATGGGGGCTTAATAAAACTTTTTTATAGCCAAAACAATTAAATAGATTGAATAGGGCTCTACAATGTTTTTTTATACATAGTATGTACATTCGAAAATATGAAAAATATGGCATTCGTAACATCCCTAGTAAATACTATCAACATTATAAATGTGTTAAATGCAATTATGAATGCTTTGATATCGCAATTAGATATTTTATGAAAGCGCTAAAATTATTATTTGTGACTGAAAGTTTAAAAGTAATAACGATAAGAAGCCACACAAATGCATGGCTACAAATGTACATTAGGGTGATCCAAAAAATTAATTTTTTTTTTTTGGATTTGTACTTTGAACTAGACACATTTCGAAAATTCTCACCAAATATGAGCTGTTAATAGGATCTTTGACTTTTATACTTTTTTCGTAAATCTTTAAAGATACTGAAGACTAAAGTTTGACTATTTTTAGACAAAACTCATTTTTTCGAATGCGTTAATAAAACAATTATGGAAAGAGTTATATTGTTGAAAATATTTTCAAAGCTAGACTTTTACTAATCACAATTACAATAATTTTTGAAAAAAACAAAAATGCAAAATTTGTGAATTTCTGGATAAAAAGGATATTTTTAGTCAAAAACTTTTGAAACTATGGGTTGATTGAAATTTGACGATGAATATCTTTTTAACGCTTATTTTAAAATACATACCATGTATAGTAGGGTGATTCAAAATAAATGTCGTCTTACCCCCTAAAAAGTTAGGTATTGATGAGAAAATAAGCCTTGCAAAAAATTAGCGCCCTAACCCTTAGGGGTGGCTATTTTTTTTCGCCCTTTCCGATACATTTTGTATGGGGTAAATGGCATTTTTTTTCAAAGTGAATTTTCTTTTCAGATTGGTAGAAATATGAATTCTTTTCGTTACTGCAAAAGAAAAAAATTTAAACATTTTAGATGGAGGACCTTCCTATTCAACTAAAGAACTCACATTTGGCGAGAATTTTCGCAATGGGTCTAGGAATCCATTTTTCGAAGTACAAATACCTAAAGAAAAAGATTTTCGATTTTTTTTAATCACCCCAATGTATACATATGTTTGTATTGAATATACTTCTAGAAATTATTTTAAACGTAAACAACGGAAAAAGTACTATATGTTCTGTATCCAAAAGTATACATTTACATGCAGGGGTGTAACTATGTGTTTTCACACCTGGGGCTAATACTTTAGAGCGGTATTTTTTGTAATCTCGACTCACAACTTGGCACTCAAATAACTTTACAATTTAAAAAGGACGACATTGGATAATTCAAATACTTAAACAAAATATATACATTTTTTATTGCTTTTCGACCATTCAAACTATTTGCGATGTACCTTTTTAGTCCCAAAACAGATGGGTTCCTTCGCGGCCGAAAACTATCATACGATTCTCCGTGGTAAGTTGTTTAATTTTCTGAATAAAATGAAATGAAAATTTATCAATCTAAAAAACCGATAGCCAAAGTTGCTATTGCCTCAAAAGGAAATGATATTATTTAAATTAATAAATAATCAATCCAAGAAAGGAATGAGCCCAACCCCCCTTCTTTTGGATCCTCTATACTGAAGAGGCCTTTGCTCCGTATGTGTGAAAAGTTACCTAAAGTGCTTATGATTTTCGTATTTATTCCATTCACATGACATGTTTATACATTATAATTGAATGATGAAAAGGTAGCGCACGTGATTTGTGAATATTTTCTGTTAAAATAAACAGTAATGTGCAGCAAAATAGTAATATGAAATATAGCACACATTACTTCTTTTTGATTTTTGGAGGAACATGAACAATATTCTTAAAAGAAATAATACTAAATAAAACATATACAAAAATTGGGTCATGTCGTCATAGTTTTAGTTGCATAACTTTTAGGCAATACTGTACATAAATAACGCCAAACGTTGGGGGCGTGAGAACGTCTGTGAACGGTATATTAATTTTATTTTTAATTATTTATTTGTATGTCTGTATGTATATTTGCATGATTTAGATATAAAAGAAGCCTTATCTAAAATGTAGTTAATTTTTTTTCACGAGTTTTTTAAGTAGATTCTTGACATTTTTGAAGTTACCACGCAAGTTGGCGACTATGAGTTTTTTTTTGTATTTTTCGAAAAAGGTTCAAAGTAAAATTTGATTTTCTCCTTTGCTTTTAAAGTTTTGGAGCATTTCTTGAGGGCTTCTAATATGTATTTAATTGTTTTATTACGAAATGTATAATAATAGGCTTTAGGAAAATGTGTTAAGTAGAAGAATAAATATTTGAGTGGCCTTTCTTATCCCAAAATTATAAAAAAATTAACTACCGAAAGGTCGTAAAGCCGCCTCTATAAGAAACTAAACAGCTGTGTATGGTATGTAGCCTAACAGAAAAGTAATCCACCGGTACAATCTAATCAACAAATATCACCAACGTCAGAAATAGGTCATACGATAACAGACTGGATGTTGCTTATCAAAAATAAAAAAATAAAAATATATAACGCTGCTGAGAAAACTAGTGGGCAGCTACTACTAACGGCGGCGATATACCAACAGGTTATCATAACCTCTAACGAGATTTTTGCCGAGCTTCTCTCTTCCAACTTGTAGCGTGCTGCTTTCTTTTTTTTCCTACAAGTTGGCGGTACCTACAATTTTCTTCCGACTCTGAACGGCACTTGGAAAGGAAATAAGTTTTTGCTGAGAAGCTTCTCATGGCAGAAATACACACTGAGAGTTTGCCAAACTACTGCCGAGGGGCGGCCCTGTTTAAAAAAATGTTGATGTTGATTTTAGCCGCGCATTGATATGACACGACTTGGTGTAGTAGGTCGAGCACTTAACCGTTACACCACGGCGACCGCCCAATAAGTACAAATAACATCATATTTTTGTCAACCTCACCCTTTCAAAGATATTGAAAGTTAAACTTGAGCTTTATTTTGAGAAAATTCATTTCTGCTTTTTTAAGCTATTGCATAGATTTTATCGCGGGCTTGGCACCTAAAACAAAAAAAAAAACGGAACGGATATTTGTCAAAAAAGGTTCGGTGTTAGCTACAGGCCGAATACATAAAATTGGATCTCTATCATAAAGTTAAAGTTCAGGTTAAGGTTTTAGAGCGTTAATTTCCTATTTTCCCAATTTCCTAGATGAATTCGAGAATAGTTATTTTTTATGCACAGTATGTACAGACTTTTTTCTCTAGTGCTAAGGAAATATTCTAGAAGTCCCGGACGGAAGAGCTTCCTATTTAAATAAGAAGAATAGGAATCATTTTTCGAAGTACAAATAAAAAACAGCCGATTTTTTTAATCACCCTAATATGCATATATATTTATTCTAATTTAAATGGTTTAATGCAGGGATGGGCAGCGCTTTCAGCCTACTGAGCGCTACAACAACAACGTCGTACTTTCTACAACAACATCGTTCCTGGAATCACCAGCCAGCATGAAATGAACAGTATTCCAAGAATAATATTGCAATGATTTTTTTGTATTTTTTTGCGAATCTGGTTTGTTGTTGTGAGTCACAAAAAGCCATATGTTGTTGTTGTAGAGCGACAGTGAGCAGACTGAGACACTACGTGGCGATGGCTGGTTGAATGTGTGTAGTATGTATGTATGAATGAGCGAAATTATGTTTTACGCAGCTCATTTTGCTTGCAAAACATTTTGCTGAAATTAGAATTTTATAAGACTTTTGTTAGTGTCAAACACCAAAAAATTTTATTGTTAGACAATTAAAGTAAAATAAATAAAAAAAAGAAACCAAAGCAAAAATGCATAGCAAACATAACAACACAAAAACCAAGCAAAAAAAAACACTATTGTATAATATATGCTCCATATTATTTCGAGAGAAGAAACGCAATAAAATAAGTCCACATTTCAAGATTGATATTGCAGAATTTCAAGAAAGCAGTCCAAAGACCCAAAAAACCGGCAATTTCATCGCACAATGCTGTTGCAAGATAGCAAGTGTGTGGTGAATGTACTCGTTTCATGTTTTACAAAAATTTTTATAATGCAAGAATACTTATTCGATATTCAAATAAAATTGCGATTAAAATCTTAGTAGTGCTTATCGTAAATTTTTTATACGTGATCACTGATCAGCAATGCAGACATTTATTTAACTTTATCAATAAAACGAGTACGCACAGACACACGACCACATGGAAGCACATATACCTAAATAGCGTTATGCACACACAAGACGTGAGTTAACTCACCTTCACTGCCATTTGGTTTAGAGGCAGCATCGGCCAAGCAGCGTGGACAGGATGCGGTCAAGTCAATGAGACTGTGTTCCGGCGCAGCAAATGGCAATTGTTTGTATTTGAATGTGCTTGGCGTTGGTGGAGCTATTAAATAATGTACATACATACATACATTATTTTCTACATACGTTAAATAAGGAGTTAAGTAAAAACTAAAATATATTTTTAGAAAATTTTACTAAAAAAAACTTAAAATAAAAAAGGAAAATCCAATCAAGTTCGAAATAAAAAGTCAAAGAGAGGTGAGAATTTGAACCTAATTTTAAACTTTTTTGTACTACATATACCAAACCAAATTTGGATTCAAATTCAATCTAGACCAGTTTTCATGAAAATTGGCTAAATGAATCGGGTTTCAATTATAAACCAGAAATGTTTTAACAATTTTTTAGAGATAAAATAAATTTTTTGTCCGTTGGCAGGGATTCGAGCTAAGACTCTCCGCATCATACCCGACTGCTCTACCACGAGCTACACAGGCCCATGATTTTCCCAATTAGAGTATGACTTCACTGCTGCGCTGCTCAGTCGGCCATCTTGAATATGTCCATGGTTGCCGCCCCCAAGTTTTTTAAATCACACCAGCGCGCTGCAGCGGTAAAAATAAAGTATGGTGGCAATTCTGTGGCAACTTATGACGTAGCAATCAGCTGATTCCGTCAAAACAGTAAAATTCATTCTAACGGTATCGCTTTTGGTACAATCTTCTCTTTGTGGTTCATGTGTGCTGCATCGCACACATAAATATTGTGGGCAAAATTCAATGACTTTAAAAATTTTTTAAAATAAATTAAAACGACACAAAAAATTGTAAACCGAAAAGTTTTATTTTAAACCCTAACCCCCATTTTCATAAAAAAATAAAATTGGTTTATAAAGCTTTTTAAAATGTCATTTTCATACAAATTTTGATTAATTAAAGCTTATTAAACCGTTCATATTTTTTATGAATAAGGGGGTAAAAGTTTTAATTTTAAATCGAAATTTTTTTTTAATTTTAAACCGAAAAGTTTAATTTTAAACTAAAATGTTTTGAAAATAAATAATTGTCAGTTGAGTGGACTCAAGCCGAGTCGCTTTGAATGACAGCCGACTGCTTTACCGCTAACCTAGGTCATACACACAAGTTTTGAGGGCAAAAATTCAATGAATTGAAAAATCTTTCAAAACAAAACCAAATTTTAGACTGCTTTTTCTTTAAGACCTTAAAACGAAACCAAAAGAAATGGAAATTCTGTGTAGGTAATTGGAAGGTATGGAATAACGTACAAAAAGTTTAAAAAATTGCTTAAACTTAAGACGGATTTAAAATTAAGCTTTTTTTAACCGTGTAACAAAATTCTGTAAGAGGAAATTCACATTAGAATCCCATTAGTGAATGACATTAGAATTCGGCTAACTATAGTTTTCTCGATTTGAGAATTATGTCCCATTTTGTTGGAGAGCGAGTGTTTCTCGAGTCGTCCTCTAATGTTAGAAATTCGAGAATGGGGCTAGTTCTCAAATGTACCTCGAATCGAAATCTAGCTTCATGATTTGTTGGGGTTTTTTGGGATTTTAAATTTTTAAGAGCCGATCTCTAGGTAAGTGGTGAAGTTATTAGTTAATTGAGTAAACAGATCGGTGGGTATTTTAGTTTGGAGAGCGTGGTAGTATGCATAGTTTCGAAATTTCAGATTTGTGTAGTTAAGTTTAAATCGTGAAAGGAATCCACCAGATGTCAACCGAATTAAATATCCTTTTTCGAATTTTCTTTCGAGCCGCTTGGATTCAAGAGAAACGGCTTTCAGGGGGTACCTTAATGTAGATTGTAAATCAAACCAAACTGAATTAAAAGATATAATTTACGTTCATAAGTATTTATGTCTGTTATTAAAAATGAGGCATGTGAGTAATATTTATTTATAACCAATTAAATCTTAGACGGCGAAATGAAACCAATCGAAACGGGAAATGAATCACTTCACTACAAAATTGAAGTTTTTTCTCAACGGTCTCTGAAGCTTTAGGGTGCGCTGAAACCGAACTTGAAGTCAGATTTTTTTAAGGTCACCCTAGTTATTCTCTCCAGGTGGTGGTTTGTAAAGAGATCGGTAGTTGTAACAAAAATTTTATTTAACAATTTTTCTGGGGGGTTTTAATTTTGGTTTTTATATTTGGCGGCATACAGATGCTCCATTGTGCACAAAATTGGGTTATAGAAGTTATTAAGACAAAAAAATTAACTATTACTACTACCCTTCTCTGAACAAAGAAAGAGAGAAAACCTAGGTCCTAGGGTGACTCCAAAAATCTGGTTTCAGATTCAGCACACCCAAAAGCTTCAGAAACCCATAAGAAACCCTCAGGGATTTTTTGGCTGTGTAAAGATAATTCGAGTAGAGTGGAGTAAATCACAGGTGCTAAAGGGAATTTAATGATAGGTATATGAGGACCTACAATGTCAAATTTAAATACAAGATTCTGAGGACTTTTTTGAGAAGTGAAATGTAGTGAAAAAAAAATTACATATATACAACAAATTTGTTTCACAAGGTCAGAGAAATCACACACATTTAAAAATCCCCTTTACGTTTACAAGTAATAACTTAATTGAGTCCAGGTGCATTATTGTTCATGGAAATCGATCAATTTTTTTTGTAAAATTAACGATAAGCCAATTATGTTTGAATCGCAACAGTGGGCGCATTTTATTCTAAGCAAGTGTGAAGATGGAACTCGCTTACAAATCGAATTACCTTAAAAAAAAAAGCAACACAATGTCAGTTATTTTATCCATCCCTTTGAAGTCGGATATTAAATACGAGACTTGTAACGTAGAGTTGAACGGTGAAAAAACTAATATTGTGAGCTCATTAAAAAAAACATACTAGGGAAATATTTTGACAGGTCTACAAGGTTTTGGACATGAGCAGTGAAAATGTGTTTCTACACGGTTAAAAATTTGAGCCTAAATTTTAAAGTTTTTTATATGACCAAACCAAATTTGGTTTCGTATTAATCCAGATCAGTTTTTAAGAAAATTGGCTTAATAAATGGGGTTTCAATTTTAAACCAGAAATGTTTTAATAATTTTGTAAAGAAAAAATAATTTGTTTGTCGGTTGGCTGGTATGCAAACCAAGACTCCCCGCATCATGCCCGTCTGCTTTACCACTGAGCTACATTGCATACATAAATATTGTGGGAAAAATACAATCTTAAATAAGCTTTCAGAAACAAATGAAAACAAAACAAAATAAGTAGACCGAAAAGGTTTTAATTTTAAACCGAAAAGTTTTAAAAATAAAAAAAATTAAAAAAAATGTGGCACTTGGCAGGATTCGAACGGGAGAGCACAGGAGTCACAGCCGACTGCTCTACCGCTGAGCTATGCCGCACATGAAGTTTTTGTGGGCAAAATGCAATAACTTAAAAAAAAAAACAAAAAAATTGCTTAAACTTTAGACGGGTTTAAAATTTTGGTTCATTTTTTTAACCGTGTAGGTTCCAAAATTTTGCCTAAATTTGTTGGCCTGTGTTATAGCAGCCAATAATGATTTTGACAGTTAAAATGAATGCAGTGTTATTGACTTCAATATCTTTTTGAGTTCGATTTCTGCGATCTGACCAGCTTGGAGGGTGTGTTGTAGAATAACCTACAAGAAAAAAAACATACGTGAAGTTTTTTTAAATCCTTAGGTTCAATTGCTAATACCATTTGAGCATGACAAATTGAAACGATTTCTTATTCAATATCCCTAATTAAGGTAAGTCAATCGAAACAAAACAATCAAGGAAAAGAACGTTTGATGCAGTTATCTAATCTAGATAGTTAACATTTCACTTTTAATTGCCAATATTTTGGGGTGGAACGAAAACGGTGTAAGATTTTATTAATGGATATTTACTGCCCATCCGTACTGTGTTCATAGGTTAGGTTAAGTTCAAGTGGCTGCCGCAGAGGCACACCTAGGCCAGTATTAAAAGGCCCGTTGTGATACCACCAACACTAGGAAAGTCAGTTCCGGGACCCTGCCATATGGAAAATCCCTGTATTGACGGGATTCTCCCCATACTGTGTTTATACAAGCAGATAATCTATATTTTTGTATACTTTGTACCTAGTAATTATTTTTTAAGAAATAACCTCGACCTTAATATAACAAAACTTATTGAGCTTATATGTAAGACTTAATGTTTCAAATTTCTTAAACAATAAAATGTCACGCGAAATTTCGTTTAATCTTGTATTGGTATACGCTCTGAAGATGGTATCAACTTTTGAGTATCTTCAACTTGAACGCAATGGACTATAAAGACATTAAAAAATCAACAAAACTTAGAACAATCCAGCGAATATAATACAAATATTAGAGAGTATACCATTGTATAGGAACAAAATTTAGAATCGGGACTGAATATTTACAATGCAAAGATTATAAAAATAGGGATAACATGTAACAGCTTTGATCCTTTTCGGTATAATTTCTATATTTGATTCTTCTTCTAAATAACCTTAATCAAAAGTGCCGACAAGATTAAAATGTATAAATAAGTCCACTCATTTAGGACTATATATTTAAAACAGGGTGTTGTACTCTATATTCACATCCACAGGGTGGTGTTTTCATAAAATCATCCGAAGAGGAGAAACTGTCTTCAAGGGATACCGAAAAAATATTGCCTTATTTTAGACATCGTCACGAGCTCAACCCCGACGTAAACAGTTTCAACAGTTTTTTTATGATACGCTCTGCTCTACATACACTTAAAATGTTGCAAGGTTGAAGAAAGCACTAAGAGGTTGCAAGAATTAAGTGCCCTTAACAAATATAAATAATTTGAGTGACAGTCACTGAGAGAAAACTGCAAAAAATAAAACCGTAGGCACGAGTTGTCAAATTAGCATGAACATTGCGTTTTTTCATTGCACAAATAAAAAGACAATAAAAGTACACGCAAATCTAATTAAACGCGAACATGCAATAGCATTATTTATTGTGTAACGGACAATGAAAGAGATCAGTGTAAAAATATGGAATAAGGAAAGAGGCACGGTTAATATGTATCAATGTATGGATAATAGCAGACACGCACAAAGAACGGTCAGAAGCGAAAAAAGGGTTGAGAAAAAACGAAGCTATCAAACCCCGTATCACTTTTCTTTTCCATAGCTAACAGGGTTTTGCCAACTTCTTCTCTATACAGGTATTATCGGTGTAAAGTTACAAACTTGCTGGTGAAACTCAGTTTTTATTGTAACTCTAGAAACAGGCTCGGAGATAATTCAACCAAAGCCGTTCCACTGGAAACAGGTGTTACAAAAAAGCGGATCGAAATACAAAATAAGGATCCTTGAAGGATATTTGTTCGTCTATTAAATCATTCAAGGAATCTTCGAGGATTGTGAACATTCTCTCTAAGGCAAGGCGATGGGTTATGGCATGCGGCTCCACAGAAACAGTATATGTGGTTGTAAAAACACACTTCCCCAGCTGTTAAAGTAGCCGAATGGTACCAAAGGAGTACACTTCCTATGTTCTTAACCTAGGCCCTGACTAGATTTCTATGTTACCCAATTTACGGGCAATGTCGTATATTCTACAAGGGGCCTGCCTAGTTTTCCCAGGATTTACTTTGATTTTTCCAAGATTTTCCAATTTGAGGGCAATAAAAACTGTGGGCGGCCCTAGTTTTGTCTAGCTTGCGCCTGCTTACCGTTTCTAATACAGGGCCTGTCTATTTCTTCCTATAGGAAGCTATAGCTTCGGCCGTCTAGTTCTTTCCTGCTGTCTGGCTCACGGGCATTGAATATTTTTATTAATGGGAATCGGCCTTGAAAACCGAGTCAAGGCATAGATAGAAATTTTTCCCCAGGCCTCTAGATAGACATTATTACCAAGGCCCTGAATTAAAAAGCATTACAAAATCTGGTAGGGCCTGGCAGGCCCATGGTTTTAGAAGGGAAACTCTAGCCAGATCTTACGCTAAATTTTCTACCCCGGCTAATGTACCTACTACTCTCTCTTTGGCTAATAGATGAGCTTGTGGTACCAACTTAGATTGAATGAGTCCGGATGGATTTTTCCTAGCCATGTTAGAACGAACCAGTTCGGTGGTAATAATCTGGTTGGAATGAAATTTCAGAGAAAAAGTTGGACCATGTTCACCTAAATTGGCGAATGACTAAGACACTCCCGGCCATATTCCTATCTATCGGTCTCGCATACTCTGCAAGCGTATTTCACTCTTAATATGTGCGGACATCACTGGTCATAGGATGTCAATCTTCTCTGACAGCCACGCGCTCTCGGGTGAGCTACGATACCATCGAGCTTAGTTGGTCTGTGCAGAGAGTGGACCATGAGGTAGGCAAATAGATATATCGTGTATCTAATATGGGACCGAGGCACTTCCGTGTTAGACTGAAACATATAGGAGGGCCCAGCTTTAGGAGCCTCTCAGAGCTTAATAATTTTGAGCATGGGGAGCTTCTAAAATATCTGATATAGTGAGGCCGGAGGCCCACCATGGTCCTTGGGAGTATGTCAGTTTCACTTCAAGTTGCCCACCGAAAGAGAACCCGATTCTTTATATACTCTGAACCGCACATCACCAGAGGCGGAGGTGTGCCCTAAACTGACTAGTTGCCAAAGAACCAATTGGTCAATGCGTGGCTGAGTCAAAATTAGAATAACGTGAGTATAAGAGAAATGTGACGCCTGGCAACGTGAATTTTCGAGAAATATGTGAGCTGGCGGTTTGGCACGGGTTCAATAATAAATAAACAAACTAAATAAAAAAGCAAAGAATTCATTACAGTTTCTGGGAAGAAGGACCGAAACTACCTACAAGTAGAAATAATAAGACAAATGAGAGATACGAGGTAGCTATGTTAATGCATACATTTGTAGATGTGTTTATTGATACAATTGACAAATGTCCAAATGACGTCGATGTACAGTGGGGGTGTTTTGAGAAAACAAAAAAAAATGTCTGCATTGGGAAAGCTAGAGGTAAAAAGAGAACTGAATTTTCATGCAAGTAAAAGAGAGACTTATAAAATGTTTGATAAAAAGCGGTAAAAAAATTTTCCAAGAAAAGGGAAAATCATCATTGCTGAAATGAAAATTTTTTGGCATAACTTCTTCCTATGATAAAAGGAAACTTTCCATTAAAATTCATTCGAATCGGAAAGGGATCGACTCAAACTATCTAAAATTTTTGCATGGAACTACCCTTCAAAATTTGTTCCGTTTCCACTGTCCCTATTCAATTGCAAGTCATTGTATTTACTTATTGTATTGATTGTATGAACTAGTACAACTATTTTGACGTTAAGACAACAATGTAAACCAGCAAGGAACTTATGTATAAGCAAATATACAGCTGTAAGTAAAAAAATTGGCAAATATTTTGACAATCGAGCAACAGCGAGCATGACCTTTGAAAAGGTGAAAGAGAAATGAGAAAAGTAACTGTGTAGATATGGAGTTCTCAACCGGTAGGATACGTCTCCCTAGGGGGCATAGAGAGATGTCAAAGGGCGCAGAAAAAGTTTGGATTTTTTAACGCCAGCTGTACTAGTACACAGGGTCAGGGATGGGCAATATTTTATTTGAGTGACGCAAAAATTAAAAATAAATATTTATTCACTAGCTGACCCGGCAGACGTTGTCCTGCCACAAATTTATTTCCCTGTCTGTTTCTCTAAACCGATCCCTATATCTATTTTAAACCATATCCCTATCTCCTTCATATAGGAGAAACCACGAGAGATATGGACTATGAAGTATTTTATTCGTATGGGAGGTGCCACGCCCCCTTTATCGTTAACTCGAGTTTTTTGGGAGGTATTAGGGATCGATCACATAAAAACCCTCACCAAATTTCAGTGGTCTAACATAAATACTTGCAGAGATATGGGCTATGAAATGTTTCCTTCATATAAGAGAAACCACGCCCCCTTTTTCCTTATCCCCAGTTTTTTTTTGGAGGTGTCCGGGATTGATCTTATATAACTCCTCACAAAATTTCAGTGGTCTAATCTAAATACTTCTAGAGATATGGACTATGAAGTATTTTATTCGTATGGGAGGTGCCACGCCCCCTTTATCGTTAACTCGAGTTTTTTGGGAGGTATTAGGCAGTGGCGTGCCTTCCATATAAGCCGAAAAGCCCGGCTTGCCTAGCTAATCCCCTATGAGCTACAATATGTATGTTCATTTGGCTTCTTAAAAGGATATCCGGTTTTTATTTCCCTGCCTGCCACCTACTACCAAATAGCTGTTAATAGCATGGAAACATGCCTACAGCTTTTCCTGCCACCTGCCGGCTGATAGCTCATTTACATAAAATTATTTCAGTGCGTGATGGCCATCTCTTACTTACTTACTTAAACAGCCTTTAACCTCCTAGGCAATGACGGCTATCTCGCTTTTACTTATTGGCTTTTACGGGGCTTTCAAAACCAGTACGAAACTGCGTACTGAAGCAATCGTTTTTTTTTTTTTGAATTTGGTATTAATTTTATATGAAACTTTGAAGCTGGCTTCTGGCTGGTGTTACCGTACGCTATAAATGCTTACGATAAAACGAAAATGAAATTTGTTTATGTATGTATCTACAATTTTAAAGGCGCTACTCAAAAATTATTGGCGCATATTTTAAAGTAGAAAAAAAAAAGAATTCAATAGTGGTAGGTGCTGTAATTTTTTTTTATTTGCTAGGCACTATAAAACTTAAAAAATATATTTAAGATTTCTTAGCTTCTGCAATGTACCTAACTGGGGAATAGTGCGAATAAAACGTTTCCCTTGGATTGGAAAAGCTTACAAAATCTGCAAACAATAACGTGCCTATTAGCGGAACCTAAAAGTTTAAAATTTTGCCCGTCTGCAAAAGTCGATAAATATCCTGAACTCTTCTTTGTCTGAAATATTCTCTGGCAGCAGTAAGTGCTTTCGTTGGGGTTATAAAGACTGGGGCTTGCCTCGGTTGATACTCGTTGGCACGCCACTGGTATTAGGGATCGATCACATATAAACCCACACCAAATTTCAGTGGTCTAACATAAATACTTGCAGAGATATGGGCTATGAAATGTTTCCTTCGTATGGGAGGTGCCACGCCCCCTTTTTCTTTATCTCCAGTTTTTTTTGGAGATGATGGGATTAATTATTTAACTCCTCAAGAAATTTCAGTGGTCTAACCTAAACAATTCCCGAGATATGGACTATGAAGTATTTCATTCGTATGGGAGGTGCCACGCCCC
Organism: Campiglossa producta; assembly: GCA_964058755.1. Taxonomy (NCBI): domain Eukaryota; kingdom Metazoa; phylum Arthropoda; class Insecta; order Diptera; family Tephritidae; genus Campiglossa; species Campiglossa producta. The sequence goes on from CAXKVI010000004.1 coordinate 121,950,098, forward strand.
TTTTTTCGTTACCCTAGTTTTTTTGGAGGTGGTAGGGATCGACCTCATCTAACCTCTAACCACGTTTCAGTGGTCTAACATAAGTACTTTCAGAGATATGGACTATGAAGTATTTCATTCGTATGAGATGTGCCACGCCCCCTTTTTCGTTATGCCCAGTTTTTTGGAGGTGGTAGGGATCGATCTCATATAACCCCTTACCAAATTTCAGTGGTCTAACATGAATACTTCCAGAGATATCGACTATGAAATATTTCATTTGTATGGGAGGTGCCACGCCCCCGTTTTCGTTATCCCCAGCTTTTTTGGAGGTGGTAGGGGTCGATCTCATATAATCCCTTACCAAATTTCAGTGGTCTAACATGAATGCTTCCAGAGATATCGACTATGAAGTATTTCATTCGTATGGGAGGTGCAACGCCCCCTTTTTGGTTAACCCCCAGTTTTATGGGTGAGAATGGTGTTGTTATCCTATAGGTCTGTACCGATTTCCAGGTCCCTACCTTAAACCCATTTAGAGATATTCACCTTGAAGAAAAATGTTTGTATGGGAGGTGCCACGCCCCCCTAATATTTTGTTCTGATTTTATAACATGACCTGCGCGTGGTAATAACAAACAAACCCCCTAAAGGAAGTATATGATTTGGTACAGCCGACTGAACAGCATTTAATTTTTATATATATAGATTGTATGGGAGGTACCACGCCCCCTTTTTCGATAACCCCAAGTTTTATGGGTGAGAATGGTGTTGTTATCCTATAACTCTATACCAATTTTCATGTTCCTACCTTAAACGCTTTTGAAGATATTCACCTTGAAAAATTCAGGGTGCCACGCCCCCTTTTCCGATTACCCCTTCTTTTATGTGTAAGAAGGCTTTTGATACCATATAGGTCTATACCAATTTTCAGGTCCCTACCTTGAACCCTTTCACAGATATTCTGCTTAAAAAATTTAGTTTGTATGGGAGGTACCACGCCCCCTTATTGGATAACCCCCGGTTTTATAGATGAGAGTGGTGCTGTTAACCTGTAGCTCTGTACCAATTTTCATGTTCCTACCTTAAACACTTTTGAAGATATTCAACTTGAAAAATTCAGTTTGTATGGGAGGTGCCACGCCCCCTTAATATTTTGTTCTGATTTTACGACATGACCTGCGCGTGGTAATAACAAACAAATCCCCCAAAGGAAGTATTTCATTTGGTTCAGCTGTTTTCGAGTTTTAGCGTTACAATTATACACCATTTCATTTTTATATAAATAGATTGTATGGGAGGTACCACGCCCCCTTTTTCGATAACCCCAAGTTTTATGGGTGAGAATGGTGTTGTTATCCTATAACTCTATACCAATTTTCATGTTCCTACCTTAAACGCTTTTGAAGATATTCACCTTGAAAAATTCAGTTTGTATGGGAGGTGCCACGCCCCCTTTTCCGATTACCCCTTCTTTTATGTGTAAGAAGGCTTTTGATACCATATAGGTCTATACCAATTTTCAGGTCCCTACCTTGAACCCTTTCACAGATATTCTGCTTAAAAAATTTAGTTTGTATGGGAGGTACCACGCCCCCTTATTGGATAACCCCCGGTTTTATAGGTGAGAGTGGTGCTGTTATCCTGTAGCTCTGTACCAATTTTCATGTTCCTACCTTAAACACTTTTGAAGATATTCAACTTGAAAAATTCAGTTTGTATGGGAGGTGCCACGCCCCCTTAATATTTTGTTCTGATTTTAAGACATGACCTGCGCGTGGTAATAACAAACAAATCCCCCAAAGGAAGTATTTCATTTGGTTCAGCCGTTTTCGAGTTTTAGCGTTACAATTATACACCATTTCATTTTTATATATATAGATTATTGGATATAGATGAGAGTGGTGCTGTTAACCTGTAGCTCTGTACCAATTTTCATGTTCCTACCTTAAACACTTTTGAAGATATTCAACTTGAAAAATTCAGTTTGTATGGGAGGTGCCACGCCCCCTTAATATTTTGTTCTGATTTTACGACATGACCTGCGCGTGGTAATAACAAACAAACCCCCTAAAGGAAGTATATGATTTGGTTCAGCCGTTTTCGAGTTTTAGCGTAACGACTGAACACCATTTCATTTTTATATATATAGATTGTATGGGAGGTACGCCCCCTTTTTCGATAACCCCAAGTTTTATGGGTGAGAATGGTGTTGTTATCCTATAGCTCTATACCAATTTTCATGTTCCTACCTTAAACACTTTTGAAGATATTCACCTTGAAAAATTCAGTTTGTATGGGAGGTGCCACGCCCCCTTTTCCGATTACCCCTTCTTTTATGTGTAAGAAGGCTTTTGATACCATATAGGTCTACACCAATTTTCAGGTCCCTACCTTGAACCCTTTCACAGATATTCTGCTTAAAAAATTTAGTTTGTATGGGAGGTACCACGCCCCCTTATTGGATAACCCCCGGTTTTATAGGTGAGAGTGGTGCTGTTATCCTGTAGCTCTGTACCAATTTTCATGTTCCTACCTTAAACACTTTTGAAGATATTCAACTTGAAAAATTCAGTTTGTATGGGAGGTGCCACGCCCCCTTAATATTTTGTTCTGATTTTAAGACATGACCTGCGCGTGGTAATAAGAAACAAATCCCCCAAAGGAAGTATTTCATTTGGTTCAGCCGTTTTCGAGTTTTAGCGTTACAATTATACACCATTTCATTTTTATATATATAGATTATTCGAAAAAAATTGAGTGATGAGTGACCGGCTATTTTTATTCAAAAAAATCAAAGTGATGAATAACAATTTATTGTTATTTCAAGCGATACTTGAATAAAATAAATTGTTTTTCATTACTCAAATTTTTTAAAATAATTAATAATTTTTAATTTTTTATTTGAATTATTTTTTATTCAGAATGGCCTAACCCTGCACAGGGTATTATAGTTTTGTTCATATAACGGGATTAGAGTTCCATATGTCAAAGTTCTTAGAATAAATAGAGGGACCATGGAGCCATGTCTGTCCGTACGTCCGTGACCAAGGTATCTATGGGCGTAATCAGACCATAACCACGCCCCTTTTTTCGTTATGCGATAATTCATTGAGGAAAACAGCTATAAAGATGCAAATCGGCACTACATGGTCAATAATTTTTTATTCGCGATTTTGGTAAAATTTTGGAAAGATACCGATACCACGCCCACATTTATAAAAGATTACTGGGAAAGATGTAGAAAGGTTGTTTATACGGGTTTTCCAAAAGTTTTGGAAAATGGGCTTGCCAACGCCTACTTACGAGCAAAGAAATTTGCAAATTTTATGGTACATAACCTCAGAACCGTTTACGATAAAATGATGAAACTTAGTACGAAGTATGCTTAGAGTACACGTGGACCACGCCCACTTTTTTAAAAAAGTTTAGTAAAAGGCAGGTAGGAAGAAAAAGCTGTCATATCTCACTAATATAGAATACTTGAATTTGGTGGTTACATTTAAATGTTACCGGTTCTTGCAAAACCTTGGAAAAAATTTGGATTATTAATAAAATTACAAATATTCACTATAAAATGACAATTTTTTTTTTTTAATTTTCTTACATTAGAAATTTTAAATAATTTGTTTATAGCTCTAAAAGAAACAACGATTTTTTTCAAGTTACTGTATTTTCCAATTTTTTAACAAAATAAACTTTACAAAACAGGAAAAAATTTACAATAATTAAAATTTTTAATTTGCACAACCATAAGAAAAGTTTTAAAATTTTTCTTAACAGGAATTTGTTTCATAATGAAAGGAAACTCTCCACCAAAACTAATCCAAATCGCAAAAGTCGATTCCAACTATTTGACGATTTGACATGGAAAGACCCTGTTGTTGTTGTTGTTGTTAACAATGCATTGCCCTGTCTAGAGTGTATGATCATTCCGAAGATCTTCATCAAGCTCTTCTAAGGGGAGTCCAAGGAAACGTGCAGTTTCAACAGGGTTTGTCCAGAGGGACAGAGGGGTTAGAAGAGTAGGTTCAAATGAACAATTGAAGAGATGTAGAGTATCATGGGGGGTCCTACCACATGCAGGGCATGTGTTTGAGATTGTGTCATTAAGTCTGGACAAGTAGGAGTTTAACCTTACACTATATCCAGACCTAAGCTGTGCCAGGGTAACTCTTGTCTCCCTTGGTAAGGTGCGTTCTTCTTCAGCAATATCCGGTGGAGGACTGTTCAGAACGGGGTTCACAGGTAGAGATCCGACAAAAGTATCTACCGACTCGGTGTGGATGTCGGTTAGAGCCCGCTTATGATTCTGCAGATCAAACGGCAAGGTAATATGATGCCGGATCTCATCATAATGTTTACGGAGATGTTTCCTTATGTCTCTCGGGGGCGGATCTATGTCCAAAAGATGACGGTTTGGATGTGCTGGCTTGTGGCAGTTCAGAAGGAATTGCTTGCTCAGCATTTCCGCATGCTCCTTTACATTGAGCAGTTTTGCCTCCTGATGGAGGTGAGACTCGGAAGACATGAGGAGACATCCCGTAGCAGTTCTGATGGCAGTATTTTGGCAGACTTGTAACTTCGTCCAGTTGGTGTTATGTACATTAGGCGACCATATGGGTGCAGCATAGTCAAAGACTGGTCGGCCAATGGCCTTATATGTAGTCAACAACGTTTCTTTGTCTTTTCCCCAAGTACTGCCGGCAAGTGACTTGAGGATCTTGTTGCGACCACGTACCTTTGAGACCATTGCAGACACATGACCAGCAAATGAGAAAGTATTATCCAATGTCATCCCTAATAACTTTGGGTGGCTGACAGTTGGTAGCTTAGTGCCGTCAACGAAAATGTCTAATTCATTTCTCACCTGGTGCGTCCACGTCGTAAAAAGCGTCGCCGTTGATTTAGTCGGAGATATCGTCAGATCTCGCTCTGTGAAAAACCTGGAAAGGTCGCAGAGGTAACCGTTGATTTTATTACAGAGTTCATCAGTATAGGGGCCCTTCCCCGTCGCCATTATTGTACAGTCGTCAGCATAAGAAACGACGGAGACACCCTCTGGTGGTGGGGGCATCTTCGATAGATAGAAATTAAACAGTGTCGGGGATAGGACACCACCCTGTGGCACCCCCTGTCTAATTCGTCTTGGTTTTGATGTTGCGTTTCTAAAGTTGACCGACGCCTGCCGCCCATTCAAGTAATTAGCGGTCCATCTCTTTAACCCATCAGGTATTTGTGTTTCTAATAGATCTTGTATGAGAGTGGCATGGTTGACTGTGTCAAAAGCTTTCGACAAGTCAAGTGCCACTAACACAGTCCTGTGATTTGGTTGGTTTTGATTTAGACCGCTATTTATTTGCGTTGTAATGGCATTGAGTGCGGTGGTGGTGCTGTGTAGCTTACGGAAGCCATGTTGATGATTAGCCAGGTGCAGATTTGCGGTGTAATACGGGAGCAAAATGGACTCTAGCGTCTTCACTACCGGCGACAAAAGTGATATAGGGCGATATGAATCGCCTATGTTTGCCGGCTTTCTAGGTTTTAATAATGGAACCACTCTCGCCTTTTTCCATATTTCAGGAATGACGAAAGTGTTCAGTGAAAGATTGAATAGAGCCGCTAAGTATTTGTGTCCCTCCTGGCCTAGATGTTTCAGCATCTTCATGGCAATGCCGTCGGGGCCGATGGATTTTGAGGGCTTAGCCTGTCTGATGGCTTCCTTGACCTCTGAGGCAGTGATGACAATGGGCGTGTTTTGGTTTTTGTATTTACGCGCCTGTCGCATGGTTCTACGTTTAGCTCTATCGGGTGGGGAATGTAGTACAAATTGTCTACAGAAGGAGTTCGCACATCCCCTAGGGTCCTTCTTCACCCTGTCACCGAAAGTAATATCTACTTTATCCTTGTGTTGTGTTGGATTAGATAGAGCTTTGACCGTAGTCCATAATTTGCCAACACCGTCAGAGAGGTTGCATTGCTCTAGATGTTGTTTCCATTTGGCCAGTTTGTGTTTATCGACCAACCTACGAATTTCCGCGTTGAGATCCCTTATACGGGGGTCTGCGGGATTGAGACTTCGCACTTCATCTCTTTCTCTAGCCATGGCCGCTGCCTCCGCGGGGAAATTTGGTCTTATTCGAGATATTCGACCCGCAGGAATGAAGCGTCTAGAGGCCAAGTCAATGATGTTGCGGAAGTCTCGTTCGCCTTTGCGTACGTCCGTAGGAATGGATAGAGCAGCCAAGGATTCGTCCGTATATGTCTGAAAACTGTCCCAGTCCGCCTTGGTAAAGTTGATGTATGTACCATGCTCAGGTGTTATAAAGTCCGTCGGTCGTTCGATGGTAATGACTATTGGGAGATGGTCAGACGCCAACGTGAGTATGGGTCGCCAATTGGTGTTGTTCAATAGTCCTGCACTTACGATAGAAATATCTGGCGAACTATAGCAGTTACCCGATACTCTCGTTGGGGCGTCTCCGTTCAATGTACAGAAAGCCGTATCATCTATTTGTTCTGCGAGTACATGCCCCCTACTGTCTGCTGGCAAGTTTGAGTGCCACATATCGTGGTGCGCATTGAAGTCGCCCAGGATCACGCGGTTATCTCCTCGTAATAGCAAGCTAATGTCGGGGTGATAACCGGTGGGGCAACTTGAGACAGGGGGTATGTAGATGTTTATGATTTGCAGATCGACATCTCCTGTACGGATGGTAATACCTTGGCTTTCTAAGATATCATCCGTTCCTTCGATGTCGGTATCAAATAGATGATACTGTACAGAGTTGTGCGTTATGAACGCTAGACCACCTCCCAGACCTCCTGTTACTCTATGACGGTCCTTCCGGTGAATGTTATATCCACCATAGGTAATGAGGTCCGACCTTGGACTGAGCTTGGTTTCTTGGATTGCGGCAAGTTTTATGTCATATTGCGTCATCAAATTGGTTATCTCTGCGATCTTACCAGTTAATCCGTTACAGTTGTGCTGTAAGATTTGGAAGTGCGCCGGTGGGGTCGATGTCGAGTTAACCAAAGGCGTGAGAGACGGATGTGTTCGCCCAGGTGTTGGTAGGCGAAGACCAAGGCTGTGCCTCAGCCTAGTTAGCTGTGGACCTGGTCTAACCGGGTTTGCTGGCGTCGTAGGCTGAGGCGTGTTACAGCATGGTGCAATGAACGCATCCGTCCAAAGATTCCTGTTCGCGAGCCCAGAGCATAGATGCACGTGGCATTGGCCTAAGCAGTTATTGCATTTGACCGATGACGCGAGCGTGTATAATCTTTGCCGACAAACAGTACACGTCGAGACAGGTGCAAGAAGATGTTGATCCTGACTCACGTGTAAACGGGAGGGGGGGGTGTAACGAAACAGACAGAGACTGATGCTCGGAGTTGCTCATGTCTAAACTGCTCCGGTGGGAGCAAGAGTGTTGAGCTGCTGCGCGTGATGTTGACGCCATAAGGCACGAGCAACAGTCTGGAATTTGTGTGGCGGGTATAGCAGAAATGCTGCTAGTCGTTAAGACATTATTATTATTATTAGTATTGCTACTAGAAGGTGGCGGTAGGGGTGCGCTTGAACGGCGCTTACCGCGGGACGCCCGACGGCGCAAACAGCAAGGGGCCACAAAAGTACTAAAGAAAGTACGGGGTCTGTGGATGTTGAGGTTAAGCCCTGAACATCCAGATTTATGGAGCCATCTCTTACACGAGAAGCATTGCACAGAATGCGACCGTTTAATATATATTTTTTTGCAACAGACACTGCATATCCATTCTTTTGGTCCGGGGTTCGGCTCAACGCCCGCCCGTAACAAAAGAATATCTTGCAGCCCTGCTGCAAGGGGGGAGGATGATAGTTTCGGAATGGGACAAAACATACTAAACAGGGTTACATTGAAAGTGACAGTCCTTGGCCGAGGTAAAACCCCGGGTGGTTCCACTGCGCAGAGATCCATGGCGATGTCCTGGGTTTTCTGCTCTGAGAAGTGACTGTACATAGGGAACCATGGAAAGACCCTAATCTCTTACATTTCTACGAAAATCTTATTTCTAATAATTAATATACTTTTGATAAATAGATAAATAAATAATTACCTTCTTTATCTGTGAGATCCGAGAATTTAACGCCACCACTAGATTTTTACAAAAGAGGAAGAGATTAAGTATGAAATCAGTTGACATTGCTAAATAAGTGTTGCAAACGAAAAGAAAAAATAAAATATTCCTATTTTTTTTGTATAACTTTTCGGAAAAATATGTAAAAACTTTCGAAAATTTGCTATTTTTTGGTAATTTTCAAATAAGTCAAAATTAAAATAAACTAATAGTAGACTGTTACTTATGTACTTGTAACTTTCACAGCTCGGATACATTATAGCACAAAAACGTATATTTGCTTGCAAACTTTGACACTGGTAATTGATCAAGTAGAATTGTCTGGCGATAATGTGTCATAAGTTAATATGTAGTTATTGTTGATTGAAATGTTAGTTTAGCTTTAGGTTGTATATAATTTTAGTTCTTAAAATTTAATATAATGCCAAAAAATCTTTGACTAATTTTTAATTTAATTTTTTTACTAAAATGGTTTGTAGTAAATCTTTTTATGCATTCATTTTCTAATTTTTGTTGTTTTTAGGCATTTACCTGAGGAGCACGGTAGCCGTTTCAGGCACACGGAATACCTGAAAAAATTATTAAAATCTCATTTTGTTTGTCATGGTCGTGTAACAGCTAAAAATGTAGAATTGCAATGTTTTTAAATTTAAGTTTTATATCTATTTTCATTGAGGGTTTGGCCAAAATTTTATACGATTTCATACATAGGGCCATTTCCTAACCACACTCGAACTCTAAAAATCAGGTAGAAACAATTTTTAGTTCTTGAATGCCTCTGGAGTGTCATAATCTTTTTATTTGGGATGATATTATAACCTTATTTTTAAATGAGAACTATAGAAAAATGCTAAATAGAGTTGAAAATTTTAGTTCATTAAAGTGATCAGAGATTTCAAACTAGCTCACCAAAATGAACTAGTTCGTGTAGGTCGTTTTTAGTTCATTTAGTTCAGTTATTTGTATTTGTTCCCATTAAGGCTGGTTTTATCATGTCAAATGGTGTCAAATATCATCGATTTTATTGAGATTTCGTTGCTTATTTCGATAAATTCGATGAAAGTTGAAAACCAGACTTTAGGAAATAACTGCTAAAACACATCCAAAAATATTGTGAGGACCTCCTCCTACACTTTTCAAGGCGTTTTTGTAGTTACTCTTAAAGGAACAAATAACACCCTGCTAACCAGCATCGGATAAAATCTTGGGAAATTACTGGGTCGCGCTTAATAAAAAAAAAAACAGGATAAAAAATGGGCAATTTTGTTCAGCGAGGACAAAAATTTTCCATAGTTCAAAGTAGTTCATTTGAAAATTTGAACTAGTTCCCGCGCACTTCTATGATATAGTTCAATGAACTAATTAGTTTATGAACTACCCAAGTCTAATGCTTAATAAAGGACATTCTAACTAAAATTCGTTATACGGAACTTTAGTTTTGACTCAAAAGATTAAAAATCTTGAAAGGCTTCGAATTACTACTAACAAGTAACAAAAATTGTTAAAACCCATAAACTCTTTCAAGTTTAAGCCAAAATTTTTACTCGTGCAGTGGTTTCAACCCAGATATGAATAGGCTGTATGCAACTTTGAATGCAGTCAAAACTTCACTAACTATTCTTGACCAAAGTTTGGGTTATGATGTTAGAATCGGATAGTTTTTGGCCTTTTTTAAGAACGTTATGTACCGGTTCACCAAAACGAAAATTATTTAGGCATGTTCTAAAAATTGCGCGATTTGAAATCGTTTTTGAAGTGGATGTTCTTGCGATTTCCTTTTGGGCGCTCTGTAAATCGTTCCATTTTGATTGGACCCGAGGATGTTTGATATTTACAAAATTTTTGTTGTGCCTAATAGAGTTCATATTCGAGTTAGACCAACATTTTTTAATGGTTTTTCATTTAGTGTCTACAACTTTTTTTATTCTATATCACTATTTCTTTATTTATCTCTTAATACTTTATCAACATTTCTAGTTTTTAATTGCGCGATTTATTATAACAAGCTACTTTTTAATCATATTTTATTTAACATGTTATCCTACATCAACTAAATAGGTTTTTTTAAATTCCAAATATATGCATCAAAGGAAATATTTTAGTGGCAATTTGGGAAAAAGGCAAATTTAAACGATTCCGAATTTAAGAACAGTTTAAAAACGAGTTTCCTATGTATCAGAAAACAAAAACCGTACGAATAAAGGAACATGTCTAACGATGTCAAAACGGAAATGATATCGATCGGAGAACGATTTAAAGAACATGCCTGATTATCTTCTTCTCAAATGCGATTTAATAATTAGTAAGCTAGATTGGCTTTCCATAATTCGATAGTCGACAGTCTTCTCGATAATTCAATTCGATATTGGACAATATACGAAACAATTTTGCTTCTCGTATCGCCGTATAAGTATTTTCGATTTAGTACTTTAAAAATTCTGTTGAATCATTTTGGAGGTATCAAAGTAATTTCCATTGTGAACAGCATTTGTTTGCTTAACAAATTTGATTGCAATCTCAAAGAGGTTATACAATTGCAATTTGATTTAATCGCACTCAGAGCTGATTGCTTTACCATATACAATCATTTTAAAACAATTGATTGCAATCATGTTTTGCCTACAATCATGGATTGTACGAAATCTACACGCATCTGGGAGTATTTGATTGCAATCACCTCCACCTACAAGCGTTAATTGCAACCACAAAAAAAGGCAACATGTAATTTTATTTTTTAATTATCGCAGTTTCATTCGATATGTTGTAACACAATAAGCAACTCACTTTCGTTTAAAAAGCTGATGGACTTCACTAGCAACCATTTTTCTAAATTTCTATCAGAAAGCCAAGCGCTGCGTACAGGATTCGATTTCTGTTGAAAGGAATGATTGTATGCTTGCAATCACCCTGCTTGATTATTTTTCTGAGTTTATTGCAAGTGCAAACGCTGACAATCAATTGAATGCAGTCGATGATTTTAGATGGTAATTTTTACAATAATAACAAATTTTTACATTCATGATTACAATAGATTACTGTAATCAAGAAATGATTTGATGTTCGATAATAAGTTACGGAAAGCCAACCGTCCGCGCAGTTATATATGTATATTAGGGTGATTCAAAAGATTTGTCGACTTGGTCTTACCCCCTAAAAAGTTAGGTATTGATGAGAAAATAAGCCTTGCAAAAAATTAGCGCTCTAACTTAACCCTTAGGGGTGGCTATTTTTTTCGCCCTTTCCCAAAAAAAAGAGCTTTAATTTAGGGTCAAATGCTAATAAATTAGCTAAAATTATGTGATATAGCTCAAAAGACGGGATTCGGCCTCAGGATCATGAATCCGGAAGCGCTTTTTTAATATTTTGCTTCTCTGAAGAGATATTTGCAATCAAAGTTTCAAGTTTTTATGTGGTTGTTGTAATTTTATTAGGCTGTCCCTAAAAACGTGCAAAAAATGTCGCGCCGCGGCGGTAGCCACGGTTATGTCAGACGTCCGGACTTGGGATGGCGTAGCCCAGGGTTATTTTTTATAAGCGGGGCCGAAGGCCGCCAACTCAGAAAGGTGTTTCGCACATAAATACCATGGATTCCGCCCCAATTTTGGTATCGGACCCGGGTAATTTTTCGGTTTTTTGACCATAACTTTTCACTAAAACAAAAAATTAATAACGCTCTTCCGGATTCGTGATCCTGAGGACAAACCCCGTCTTTTGAGCTATATCCCATAATTTTAGCTAATTTATTAGCAGTTGACTCCTAAAGGAAACAAATACCGGCTTTTTTTCTAGTCAATACCTAAAGTTTCAGGGTGTAAGACCGAAAAAACCCAATTTTTTTTATTTGAATCACCCTAATGTATATACTTAAAGGAACTTATTGTGTAGTGTACCTAACTTTACAAGGACCCACCCACATTGTTTAGTATTTCTTATTGGGCATTATTTACATATTTACACAGAGAAAAATGAGCTAGGAAAGGATAAGAATTGACCGTGATTTTGGTTGAATCAACAGATATTTTGGTTGATATAACTATATTTTGGTTGATATGACCAAATCACTGTCAATTGTTATTCATCACCGGCTTTCTCTGTGTGTACCCAACAAGCATCGATCGACTATTTCTCAAACCTTTGAAAAAGTTTATAATTCTCAAGTTGATATCCAACATCATTATGGAAGCATTCTCTAACCTTGGAGATATTTTGATAACTTTATAGTTTTCAACTTGATATCCACATCATTCTCAAATTATTCTCCACTCTTTGATGTGTGAATTAACCTCATCGAAACGGATTTTAGAAAGGCAAATTCATTCATATGAGGTGTGATTCTTTACACCAATTTGACAGTCAGAAATAGTCAGAAACAGTTACAGGTAAGTTATCCCTTGCGCCACTTTTCTGACTGGTGAGACCAGAAAATTTTGCTCTCTCCAGTCAGAGAGTTGCAAGTTTTAGTCAGCAGATTTTTTGCTGGTAAATTCTGACTACTTGTTGTAGAACTGTCAAGTGATCAGTTTGCCAGTTCTACCACTTTGGCGATCCCGTACTCTTTGGTGTTGCTCTCGCACTGAGAGCGGATTTTCTAATTATGTAGTTCTACTAGTTTTGGTCGGAAAAGTAAGGGATCAGAGCTATGATAATGGTAAGTAACTCGCCGTGTAATGTAGAATGTCAGAAAATGAAAGAAAAAAGAAACAATCGAGGGTTATCGATTCAAATTCTTTCTCGCTTTGACATTCTACATTAGGGGCCTTTCAAGTATTACGTAAGCAGATTTATTACAATTATTCGTGAGGGTTGCCATTCGTGTAAAAAAGTAACTAACTACTGATGGCGTAATCATCATCTAGACTCCCTCACCCCCCATGTCAACGAAAATAAGCAAAACAAAGACCCCCCCATTAGTGCTAACGTAATATTGCCGAATTCGCCCTGCTATTACAATATATGAATTTGCCTTGGATTTTAGAAAACGTCACTTGGGTTTTATAAATCTCAATTGCATTTTTGAATCTTTTTTGGTTTTTTAAAATCCAATTGACTGTACCTTAGACTTTCCAAAGGGCGTAAATTGGTTTCAAATAGCGTCAATTGGATTTTAGAAAACATAAATTAAAATTTTTTTAAGGTTTCTAACATCCAATTGACGCTTTCTAAAACAGAATTGACAATTCTGAAATCCAACTGACCTTTTTGTTGAGAATGCTGGGATTCTCAAGTTAATTCGGTATTGAGAAAAAACCGTTGATGCTTGAGAAGTACGTTAGTTCACAACTTGAGATCTAACGTACATAACTAAAGCATAACCCCCTTATTCATAAAAAATAAAACAGGTTTTTTAAACTCTTATAACTCAAAATTTGTATGGAAACGTCATTTTAAAATGCTTTATAAGCCAATTTTATTTTTTATGAATAGGAGGGTAAATGTTTGTTGGGTTCAGAAACTCACTGAGAAATTTTTGGAAAAAACAATGATTTTTTAGTAACTAATTTAATATTAACATACCTTCCATCCTAAATTTTCAAAGAAAGTGCACAGACGTGATTGGCCAGTTGTCTTGCCACCACATGGACCTGGAAACAAACAAAATAGGAAAAGCCATTAATAAAATAATCTGATTCAATAAATTATTTTGCGCAATTAGCATTTTTTGGATTAAAAACAATAATTGAAATAAAAATTTGCACATGGTAAATATTTGCTGCTTGGAAACTAAATTACGATAATTCCAAAGGTTAATCTTGAATACAATAATTCATACTTGAATAATGACGCTAATAAGCAATCAAAATCGCAATATAAAACGTCACCGTCATCATTTCGACGGCTGAGTAAAAGAGCACCTTAAATATTTTCCAAAAATCCGCTATCTCATAATTTTTCAATACGCGATTCAAAAACGCCCAATATGAGTGAGCTATAAAAAATACCTATCTGAACAAGAACTCAATACATTTTAAAATCAAATTAATAGGACGTTGGTGAACAAAACACTGAGATTGAGCATTTTTGGATCGAAATCTAAAAGAAAGCGATATTGAACAAAATTCTGGGAAAGGGCGCCTTTGACAAATCTTTCGTCGTTCTTCTGCAAGATGTAACAGCATTGTGCATCCTCTAAATTTTTTCAAGTTCAAAGATGAGATGAGGCATGTTTCTCGCAACAACAACATGCCAGTGAAAGTTTATACCGACACACAACGTTACATGAATAATTATGCTAGCACAGCATCTTGTTGACCTTGAGATAATAACAAAAACACAACAAAATATTTACATTTGCCATACAAATCCCACATACAGTTATCAGCATGGACGAGCCCACTGAGGTATAAGAAATATGTTCAAGGTATAGAGCTCCTAGTACATTCATGTGCTCATGTGCTGAATGATGTTGTTTATCAGCCACATATTACATACATACATGTGTGCGTAGATGTGTGGGTATTCAAAAATAGGAAATATCAGCTTTTGCAGCTATAGGGCTTATTTCACCAAACAATAAAAAAACTTAATATTTCATTGAAAATTTGCAAACATTGTTCGTAGACCTTTGTTAATTCTCGCACATACGGGAAACGGGGACGAGCAGTTCGACAATTTTGACACGCCATAACGATATTTTTTCCTAAAAAATTTTATGATGAAATTTTAATGAGCGACGATAAGATCTTTTAGATTATACTTTATTCATTATTATGTTCGGGACCATTTCGAAATAAACTACTTGGGAACTATATTCCAAACTATTTTTAGACTATGTATTATTTTCATAATCTTTTTGCTGCTAAAAGTTAAATCTCATGTAAAGCCCGATAGGTTTGTCAAGCCTCAAGGGTTTTTTTTTATGTATATCGCAAAAACCCTGATTCTCAAGTTTAGAACGCGATGTTTGTTAGAAATTCTTGAGAAAAGAATAGGAAAGGAACAGAATATAAATCAATGAAAGAAAATCATAAAACAAATAAAAATTAAACAAAATAAAATAAACAATAAGCAAATGTACTTACATATAAAAAATGTAACAGGCCTGATAATTTGTATTTGTGGAATATAACACAAAAAATCGAAGTATCTACAATCATACCATCATGAAGACACAGTTAAGTTAGTCTAAGTTCGGGTATAGTTAGCACAGAATAAGAAGTTAAGAAACAAAAATCACAGATACCAATATTGTACTTAGAGTATTTGGTTGCCTAACGACGATAAGGCCATATCAACCCAACTCAGCTCAACTTACCTTCAATCGACAACTGGGTATAAATAAATGAACAGAAAACCAATCATGCAAATCAATCGTCCTCCAATTGAATAAATGAATTGTATCACTGTCATTGTTTAGATGTTACGGTAAATATCAATTGTCAGGTTGTTAATAACCATTAACATAACCGCTTACTTAGAATGGACCGAACAGAGTGAAAACAAATGAAGCAATTGACACTTCTAGGTGAATATGGCCATCTATGCATGAATATCAAATGTGAATGCTTTCTTACAATTAGTTAACATGTCAAAACTAGTTATAGAAAAAATCCATAGACACTTCGAATGTAATTAAAATATTTTGCTGAATTTTTTTTTTTTGTTTGGAAAATGCTGGTATCACATTTATATTCCAACACATTTACAAAAGCACTGTCATTTCTGCCACTATCCACAAACCCTAGGGGTATGTTTTTTTTTTGTCGCTACTAAAACAAAACCAAATCGATACCAACTGTCCAGATCAAGGCCATTTAATGGAAGAGCTATTCTCCAAAACCAACGCTTATCTATCGATCCTATCCGGGGTTTCATTCCAATAGTTCTAGAGTTCCTGAGAAGAACGAAAAACAGTTCTGCACAATTTCTTCGAACTAGAAAATAAATTACCTAAGTTTTTCAAAACGTCTCAAATCGGGCACTCTGAAACGGTGCTGGGTAGCATTCCACCGTTCTAGAGTTCCTGGAAAGATGAAAAAAAAAAAATATCCGCAAAATTGAACTGAAACCAGTTTTTTATTAAATTGATCAAAGATATTTAATTTTCTAAAGTCTGACATTCCAAAACTCTCCTGAGAGAAGGAAGACAAGAACACAGCATTAGAACTCTCAAAGAAAACTCAAACATACATACGATTCATGGAAAAAATTCTATTCAACCAATTTGACGCACCCTAATGGATGCACAATCTTCTCTGACAGATCGGTAAAATAAATGGTTTTAAAATAGCTTTGACGCAAGAGTCTGTAAACAATATGCGATTGTGTGACCACCATTATATGCCACGAACCAAAGCAAAGAAGATCGTGCCTTCAATATATACTATGTAAACAAAGCCAAACCATTTTGGTAAGTTGTGTGCTCTGAAATATTTTTGTTTGTATGTATGTATACCAAATACGCCACGTTTTCAAAACACAATTTTTGAAAGATAGTTTTAAATGTACATATGTATCTGAAAATGTACCGAGTCCTGCTAAAACAGGATTTTAAACTGAATATGAAAATAATTTAACTTATGTATCGAAACGGGTATGTAGAGCATTGATTAAACAAGCCATTATCAAAGATGACCACGTGCAATATAAGATAACAGAGTTGCGTGTAAGTGTCGGTGCAAGCCGGTTCATATAAAAAAGTGCTGTGTCATTTTAAATTTTACAAACAGATAATAAAAACTTGATATTTTTGCATTTTTTATGCTTCTGTGATGACCCTGCGGGTTAGGGGTTTAGAATATGCCCGAGGTAGGCATACCGGTCGTAAGAGGCGACTAATTGACGTGCTACTCGATGGTTGATCTACGGATATGATGCCTCTCACCTCTCATTACCCATCTTCTCCTTCCTCACGGATGGAGGGATGCCATCTAGCCAAAACCTTGGGGGAGTGTTTTGCTGTTAACAACAACAACAACAACGAGACAATATCGATGGATGAGTAAGATCACCGTAATGTTGTTGTAGCAAGGTGTAGCCCTGCCTAAATGTCAGACAGGGTCACCCTGAGTGTATTGCTCTTGGCCGGGTCGATATAAGAAAACGACCCGGGTCGTTTCGGCACGATGGGTACAGCGAAAGTACTGGTACCGTTCTCATAGAACCGGCAATACAAGAAACTAGCCGTGTAGGCTATGTAGGTCATTTAGCGTTACCCAGAGTGCACCAACTGGGAGGCGACCTACTTTTACACCCTCATATTTTTGAAGAACGCCCTACGTCAGAATTTTTTTCAGCGGCGCCCTAGTTATCTATCCAAAAAAATTATTGAACTTTCGGTCAGGGCATTTTTGAAATTCATTCTGAGATAGATAGGACGTTCTTTAACCAAATTCGTAACTAGGGCCTTGTTGAGAAACATTTCTAGATAGCCCGATCTTCCACTCAGCAGTCGATATTTAGGACTTCTGTGAAATCTTTTACTCTTCAAATACCGTCGAATTTTATAAACACAATCGGAAGATTTTCCCCTCGGATTTTTTTATTCTCGCGGAAAAGTTCTAATTTTGTTTAGGATTTGAGGAAGTACCTACAACAATTTTATTTCCATAACACGACATATACGACAAAATCAACTTTTTTTCTGGGTATTTGGCCAAATTAACTATTTTGAAGAGATTAATAGTACATTTAGACTGCACCAAATTTGGCGTGTTTATCTTAATCTACGACTTAGATACTCCAATAAGACTATGTTGCTTTAACGATGGACAGCCTTGCCAAAATGAAGTCGGCAGAAAACAGGGTTGGACTAAAGTTAAAGTGTTGTGAGAAGAGTATACTCCAACAGGTGAAAAGATGGTTGGTATCGTGGGGAAACGACCCGCATGTCATCGTCAGCCAAGAAGCCGCGATCTGAAGCTGGGTCTTACCAATTGGCCCCAAACCATCAGATGTACATACTTTGGAGCGGCAAGGGAAAAGAAAGAACGATAAGCTCTGGCATAAAGGCATCAAAATTGTTCCTAGGAGATAGAATAATAATCATATAACGTCGGCTAAGAGTGTAAACCTGCTAAATCCCGTTCTTAGTCAAATCGACTTTTTGATGCAGTTCGAAACAGTAGCCGATTCTGCAGTTGGCAAACGAAAGCAAAGCCTCATAATAAATATGCAAATATCAAAAAATGTTTGATGAGAAAAGCTGCTAAATCCAACATATAGAGCTTCTGTCGGCCGTTTACTGTTCTACTCTAGAGTGTTACTGTCTGGGTCTAAGTCAAGGTAATAGCCAGCGAATATGATTTAATTTTTGATATTTCAAGCCAATCATGGCCCTCAAACCATAACCTGAAAGTTCAAGTTAAATTTGGTCTTTTGTCTCTACTGAAAAATATTTTTTTGGTATTTGGCAGGTTTACACTCTAAGCCGATGATAAGGCAAACGGTGCCATGACAAAATTCCAAGTGGCAAAATCCCAAGGAAAAAAATATTGGGATTATGACACTCCCCTGCTATGATGAAACAACACACGCAGGATGACTTGTCCTCTCTTAGTGTTTCCAATTGACTCTGGCGGGCACCCTGGGTAACGCTAAATGACCTACTTACATGGCCTACACGGCTAGTTTCTTGTATTGCCGGTTCTACGAGAAGAGTGCCAATACTTGTGCTGCACCCATCGTGCCGAAACGACCCGGGCCGTTTTCTTATATCGACCCGGCCAAGAGCAATACACTCGGGGTGACCCTGTCTGACATTTAGGCAGGGATACACTTCGCTACAACAACAACAACTAAAATTTACTTCGGCACCGGGTACGGGGTCAACGAAATCGTTTCCAACACAGTTGGAATAGTACCACAAGATGCTATTCACCGGAACGTACCGGATTCAAATCCAGCAAAGGACTGTCACATCAGTACAACCCAGTCTGGTCCGTCATGTAACCTTTTATAAGTGGACCTTCTGACTAGAAAGCGTGCAGTAGTTACTGCTACAACAACACGGCTACAAAAATAATAGTTATACAAATAATATGCACTTACCGCCTGTTAAAACAACTTTGTATACACGCCTTTTTGTGCCATTTGTTTTGGCCAATTTTAAGCCGGCACGGGGATTCAACTTTGGAGATGTTTTCTCTAGCTGTTGTGCGGCTGGTTCATTCGGTTGTTGTAGGGCTGGTTGATTCTCTTTGTGTTCTTGTTCCTGTTTCTGCGCCTCTGAATCGGTTTTCTTTTCAGTATCCTGCTGATTATATTTAGATTCTTGCTTTTGCTGCTGGTTGCCATTAACCGCTGCTTTCACAGGCACCTTATTCTCCATTTTTATGCTAAAATTTTAACGTAAAAGGACGCACTCTCACGCAAGTGTAAACTATTTTACTTTTGGTTAAACAATTCTGAACAGCTGATGATTCAGTACTTTACTTATACTAAGCAATGTGTCAACGCGCAGACTTGTGGTCCCAATATTGTGTGGGGTCACACTTTATAATTAGCTCAACGCGTGCGGTAATTCTGTTTTAGTGAATTCGTTATGACAAATACAGTTCCCTTTTGCTTTTCATTGGGGATACCCGTTGCTGTTTGTCTGAGTGGTGATGGCTGGGTTGTTGCTCCTTATTGTTGGTTGAACTTGAAGAATTCTTGCATTGAACTGTGTAGCAGACAATTTTCCGCTTCCGCCAAAAAGTGCAAATACCAAAATGTATGTATCTCAGCTAGTGATAGCACGCGGTGCTTGCCTTCAACAACTATCAGCTTCAATGACCAGTTGTGGACCGTAAATCAAACTATACGTCTATCCTGTTTATGTTCTAACATTTTCGTTAAGTTTATCACGGTATTTGCGTAATAGCAGATGGATTTGCAACTTTCACAGACACTTTTAAAAGCCGAAAATTGAATTCACGGTCACACGCGAAAACACAATTCCATTGGAGCCAAATTACAAAAACGACTGAGAGAACATGGCCGCAGTGCTCCCCTTTTTATGTATGACATTTTATTTCAGAGATGCCAGATTGGGTTTCGAATTTACAAAAAATGGGTGGCGCATACCTGGCTGTGCATATTTCGAATTTTCAACTTTTATTTATTGATCAAATTTTCGTCAGGTTTTATGGCTTTCGGGTGTCTTCGTCATGATTACCCGTAGATGAGTGTGTCGGCTGCATGAACCTTGTCAGGCAACTATCAAACATAAAGCTTCAACACTATTTGCAATAAAAATTCGTAGCGAAAGGTTGTAGGCATTTTGCAACCGAACGATGATTTTGTTCACATGCATTCTTATTATTCCTTGATTTTTGGAGAAACTATAATTTTTATCAATTTAAAAATCATGAAAATAATAATAACCCCTATTTCATGTCCCTGCAAACCAGATACCGGCTAGCAACCAAGTTAAATAGCTGGTTTCCTTCATTTTTCATACGGTTACCGAAGTAGCTAATTTTGTTCAGGGCGTGTGAAAATTTTAACCATATGTATACTTTGCCCCTCCCTTGCACTTATTCTATTTTTCCATTTGCTATAAAGTATACCTGCACTCTACAAAATAAAAAATTTCCCTTTCAAACTCTGGCTAATGTTTTGGTTAAAATGTAGTTAACAGCCATTTGTTGAAGTCGTCAATGTTTTGGCTAACATGTTGTTAATAGTATTTGTTGACATGGTTCTTGCCTAACTTTTCCAATTAAACTGCACAATAATAATTTATTTTAATATTTTATTTTCAAATTTCAATATTACATTTCAATTGCATATATCATTGCAGATTGCACTTATCTAATAAGATTTAAGCTAACTAAGATTTAGTCGCCTCCACAACTGATAAAGACACATCTCTACAAGCGCTACAACATGGCTTCTTAAAAAATAAGGAATTTAGACTTAGCGCTTGCGGATGCCAATCCTTATTTAGGATACGCTCACACTACCGCCGACTTTTTTCGCCAGTCAGCAAACACACATCCCAACACATGTATTTAAAGTGCTCACCCGATGTAAACAACCGCTGCCCGGCCGTTCAAATTGAACGGGCTCGAATTTGACGGTTGTGCAGGAAGAAAATTTTGGTTGCAGTGTGAGCGTACATTTGCAGTGGAGGCGCAGCCACTTCTTCCACATAAAAATAATTACTGTGGTATTTATTTATCTTCGTGCTTTGAAAAAACGAATGTTAACTGGCACTTTCCGCAATAATGTCTATCTTCGAGAGCTCCACTGTTTTCTCCTGGGCATTCCCGTCTCAGGCGAGGTATCTTGCCATTTTCGTCGACCTTATAATATTTTAAAACAGCTAACTTGACCTTCTTCCTCTTGTATTTAATTTTCTTTGGAGTCTATCTGCTAAAAAAGAAACAATTTCTATTGAAAAAAGCAAATAAAAATTAAAAAAAGTCCACTTACCTTTTTTCTCATTTTTCCTAAAAAGTTAAAAAAAAAGTTGACAAATAAAAATAATTTTTGAAGACAGCTGTCTTATTGTCATAATTTGGGATATTTTTACAGTGGGTCATGCTGTTTCATTTGCACTCATAATATCAGGCATAGTACAAAATATGCAATGTTTTCTCTGTTTGGCGTAACGTTTGCTCATTAACCCTAAAACGAACTTTTGGTATTTATAGGCCCACATTTTAATTTAATTCAGAACACATTTTTTTCGGTTGCTTAAGGTTAAAATAATTTTGGAAAATTTGTCAAATAAAAAATCTGTGTGTTTGCAATGCGGTTAGCAGTGGTTTGCAGGGGTTGTTTTAAATCGCATACAACATAAAAGAATTTCCAATTTTTCATCCGCATGCGTGCTCGTCATGGCAGTCGCGATGCGAATAACACACTAAAGGGTCGAATACATAAAGCTTTGTTAACCTCGTCTGACATTTGTTACCTCAAAACTTTGCGTCCAACTTCAGAGAACGCCTTGACGCTTCTCTTTTATACATTTGTTTTCGTTATTTATTTATTTGCATTCAGAGTGTTTTGGTTAATTTATTAATTTAATAGAGAAAAAATTGATTAATTATTATTTCCTCCAACTTTTTATTCTTTAATTAAAGCAAAGTCATCAACATTTGATTGTCAAAGCAAGCAAAATTTGAGAGTTTGCCAAATTTTAACCTTGCTTCAACTTTCAGGTCTCCGATTTTCCATGCTTCGTTTAAATGCGTATACTGAACTTTTCTGTCAAAGTCAAAGTTTGAGGTAAAGTCAAAATAAAGCTTTATGTAACTGACCCTTAAGGCGACCAAATAGTTGCCTATTTGATCAACTATATTGTGTCGCGCCGTGTCGCGTGGTGCTGCTGTCGCTAGGTGTACTCTGCTCCATAAGAACACATGCAAAGAATATTTGGTCGCATCCGTTTTTTATATGTATAAACAAGGTAAAGGAAAACATTACCAATATATTTTTTGTAAATAATATAACATATGTAATGATAGATAGACTAATAACAAACGTTAATATATCAATTGAATGCTCCATAATGACGAATATACTAACCATCAAACGAAAGGAATGAACTATCAAAGGCAAACAAACGACCTTCAAACGATCTGCATTAAAAAAAGTTGAAAATTCGAAATATGCACTGCCAAGTTACCGCCACCCACCACCACTCTTGGGATAGTACCGCTAGTTGTTGTTGCTGGGTTGTGTTTTTTGCCCTTTTTTGATGCAGATGGCAGCGCCATATCCAACCAGCTGTTGGCCGAGCCATCAATCAAAAGAGGGGAAACTGTTGTAAAGTTGTAAATAAAAAATAAAAAAATCTGCAAAGCAACAAAACTTGCCGTGTCCTATAAAAAATTCAAAATTTTACGTGTCAATTAAATAATTAAAAAATAAAGCTGAATGTATTAATAAGAATCTACAATTAAACTCAAGCATTCAATAACCTTTGAGCTAGGAGAATCGAAGACCGGATTGTGGAACAAAGAAGTCTGGAGAAACGAAAAGTTGGTGAGTGGGTTGTGCAAATGACTTCATTGTGTCAACCAGTCTAAAAAGAGACAATAATTGAATAATTTTGCAGGTGCAAAATGGCTAAGGTTATTTCTCAAGAAACCTTTGACGATGTGGTTAAGGAAAATATTGTCGAATTTGCTATGAATCCAGAGGAGGCCAAAGAGGAGACAATCAAACAATTTGAAGCACAGGTATGTGAGTGATGACATCAAAACTATGTATGTCTGTATTTATTTTCAGTTTGCGACTACTGACCTTACCCATGCAACAATGTATGGTATTTGTTTCCTTTTTGCACGTTTGGACCACCCTTAACCATTGAACCTTCTTCTAAAATGGTACCAAAATTACAACAACCACATGAAAACTTGAAACTTTGATTGCAAATATCTCTTCAGAGAAGCAAAATATTATAAAAGCGCTTCCGGATTCATGATCCTGAGGCTGAATCCCGTCTTTTGAGCTATATCACATAATTTTAGCTAATTTATTAGCAGTTGACCCCTAAAGGAAACAAATACCCAATGTATGAACTTATGTAAAATAATAAAAAAATAATATGTACATGCATACAATTCTACACTTAGAAGCGGGTCAATGAACTTGTTGCGCTTCTGATTCAGAAGCTCTGAGTTTGGTCCCAGATCTGGTAGCAAAAAATGAAAGGTTCGACTTCGAAATAATAGCAAGGGTACCTATAAACTGGACGGGATTTACCGGCATTCTTTCATCAGAGAGAGAGATAGAGAAAATCGCCCCATATCTGTCTGGGATTATACGTATTGCCGGTTCTACGAGAAAGATACCTCTGCTTGTACTATGCCCTTTGTACCGAAACGACCCGGGTTGTTTTTCCCTCGACCCGGCCAAGAGCAATACACCTCGAGGTGACCCTGTCTAACGTGTAACGAAAAATCGACGAATAAAGCCTCATGCCATCTCGTCAAGTAGATCTGGTGCGTTTTAGTTCGAAGGAGTACAACGTTTCACACTGTAGTGTAAGTCGGGCCCTTGCGAGTCAAGCAGTCCAACAACTTATCGTGTGCTGGATCGAAGTCTTACTCCGAATAAGGATAGAACATCGAGAGAAAGGGGGGCTTCCGAAAAGGAAGTCACATCGTGAAGCAGTGAAACTAAAACGGGTCAAGATTACCTGGGAAGCGTCTAAATTGAAAAGATTCCATAAGCCCACTGGCACTGATATGGTGCAGAGGTTTCAAAATCCCCAGTAGGGATGCTATAAAAGAAAAGGTCAGGAAGAAAGAGGCAGACATAAGACCAGAACACTGGCGTGTAAAAGAAGGTCGCCTCCCAGTTGGTGCACCCTGGGTAACGCTAAATGACCTACATAGCCTACACGGCTAGTTTCTTGTATTGCCGGTTCTACGAGAACGGTACCAGTACTTGTGCTGTACCCATCGTGCCGAAACGACCCGGGTCGTTTTCTTATATCGACCCGACCAAGAGCAATACACTCGGGGTGACCCTGTCTGACATTTAGGCAGGGCTACACCTCGCTACAACAACAACAACAACTGGCGTCAGACGTTGGGCTACGTCAGTTTAATCAACTTGGCTAAGGATTATCTTAGTATTATACCAAAAATCCTAACGGGCATTTATTTTAGATTTTAAGGTCGCAGTACATTCACTCAATTTAAGTTATCACTATTATTATCAGGGCTAAAAGGCCGGGCAGGGGATATCCTGCCCAAAAATTCACTCCCCTATATACGAAAATAGTTCTACTATTTCCTATTCTGTGCTCCATATCCCTATCTTTATCTTAATCTTGCTCTTTATCTTTATTTCTGTCTTAATCTTTATCCTTATCACCTACTTCGTTAAAATCATATTTTGTTTCGCAGGGCATTAATTTGGCTAACATCATCAAGGATTTGACTATAAATCCCGATACTGGCAAACCCGTTCTCAACGAAATAATTGATGAAATAAAAACTCACATTGGTGAAAAATCGGGCGACACTAAAAAATTGCTGGAGAATCTAGCAATCCTAGACACTGAATGCCAGAAGGTAAAAGCTATAAACTTCAGCAATTTATTTAATTTGTCCAATAATCTCCTATGTTTATTTCCTTAGTCTATTGCGCATCGTGTTCTCGCTGGTAAAATTGGCGGCCATGAAGCAATCGTTGCGCTCCTAGACCAAGAACTTGCACACCATCAGCAAGCCACTGAAGAGACTAAACCCAACTTGCAACTCTTGGAGGCCTGCCTTAAAGCGGCCAATAGTTATACAAACAAACAACCCGATATATTCGACGCAGAAGCACTCGTTGTTATACTCCAGTTATTGGAGATTGAAGATGAAAACATTACTATACTCGCACTTCAATGGCTACAAAAGGCCTGTGTGATGCATGAAATCAATCGTCAAAATATTGTAAATGCTGGCATAGTAAAAATTTTAAAGCCATACGTTACGAAGAATAGTAGCTTGAAGCTAATACGTGAGTCGTTAGCTGTTCTTCGTTATTTAGTGCTAGATGACGATATACGCGTAGAGTTTGGTTGTGCACACGAACATGCGCGCCGCATAGCAAGTGATTATATTGTTGATTTAACAAAGCTATTAAATGAATTCAAAGATCCCCATGTTTTGGCTGATCTACTCCTGACTATTGGCACATTGGCTGTGCGTCAAGAGTTCTGTACAACGATTGAAGATGCGGGTGGGCTGAAAATGGTTTTTGAAATTATGGTGAGTCGTTTATTACATTTTCCAATTTTTTTTTCGATCCTATACACTTTTTCTAAATTCTTTTGCAGCTCTCAAATCTCAACTCTGTGCGCGTAAATCGCGAGGCCTTAAAATTTTTGCGTGCTATGGCCGGCAATGATACTGTCAAAGCACATATTGTGCAACAAGGTGTAGCACCCATAATCAAGCAGGTGCTCGAAACTCATATGGTAAATGAATTATTTGTATAGTGAGAAATAGGGTTTTTATGCTAACTTGCGCACCGGTTTTGAAATTTTTTTATTTTATTTTATTAATTTTTTTATTTTATTTTATCTTTATTTGTTTATATATATTTTTAATTAAAATTGTTTAACTTTATTTTATTTTTTCATTTAAAACTTTTAAATTTTTTTTTTTTTTATTTACTTTATTTCGTTTTGTTGTATTTTTATTTTTGTTATTTTAGTTTACTTTATTATATTTATTAATTACTAACTTACAATTAAAATTATAAGCTAGCAGTGTTGCTTGGAGCAATGGCAACTAAGGCCTTCAGCTCACCAAGTTAAAGGGCTAGTTATAAAGCTAATACAAATTTATGTATGCATAGGTAACATATTAAATGTAATGAATTCTAAAAAAAAAAAAAAAAAAAAAATTTGCCCAAAATCCATTTATTTATTTCTGCATTTACCATACAAATTTTGAAAGATAACTGCCACTAAATGCTATTTTATTTTTGCATTAGCATTATAAATGGTAAGTGCAGAAATAAACGCTGCTTTTTGGGCTAAATGTTGAAATGTGAGGATAATGCAAAATGCAGGCATAGCATGAACCCCACATTAAACATTCGAAAATTAGCTAAATGCACATTTACTTAATGTATCAGCATGAACGCTTTAAAACGCTTATATCTGAAAATGCAAAATGCAGCATGAACCCCACATAAGGGCCGACAACACCCTACTCATGGAAACGCCACTGATTTTACTTACATCTTTATATTATAGTGCATAATTTTAGGCTTGCTTTTATTGCATATAATCCGAACTCGTGTTATAGTATATGACCCACTCTTTCTTTGCAGGCAAATGAAAATGTAGCCTCAGCCGCTTTGGGATGTATCGCTACTTTGACTTTACGTGTTAAAGATAATAGTGCGGAATTTTTTGGTACCGGCATCGCTGAAACAATTGTCGAGACTGTACGCAAACATCCCAATAGTAAAATAGTTCAGGTGACTAAAAAATATAAAATTTTTAAAGGTTCCTAGGTATAAAAAGTATATACTACACTTTGCTTATAGCGCAACGGTGCTTGGACCATACGCAATATGGTATCTCGTTCACGCGATCAATGTGAAAGCTGGTTGTCATATGGTGTCGAAGATCTTTTGAATACTGCCTTGAGTTCGCATCCCTCCATACAACAGGATGTAAAAGCTGCTCTACGAGATTTGGGTTGTAAAGTGGAATTACGCGAAGAATTTACTGGTGTTGCCGAAAAGAAAATCAGTAGCTTGCAATAGGGACAACGATGAAGCGTTAATTGAATTAAGAGCTTAATTGGAATATTCTTTTTTGTATAAGCTTAAACATTAAATAGTAGCCTT
This sequence comes from Campiglossa producta, assembly GCA_964058755.1. Lineage (NCBI taxonomy): Eukaryota > Metazoa > Arthropoda > Insecta > Diptera > Tephritidae > Campiglossa > Campiglossa producta. The sequence goes on from CAXKVI010000004.1 coordinate 121,977,437, forward strand.
GCTGAATCTGCGCATGTGACTTTGGAAATATTTGCGCCTAGTATTTGCATATTTAATCATACTCACCTTACTCCATTACATTACACAGGTAAACATTTGATTAAAACATTTAAGTAACTAATTTATTTAAATCACTTTTTTACAATTTATACTTACAAAATATTGATTAAATAAAAAAGCAACAAAAAAAAATAAGCATAACACACTAATAATCTGCGTTAAAAGAAAATATGTTTTACTCCAAATCTATCGAGGTGAACGTAAGTTTTGCAAGGCGCTGTTCTTGATGGAACAGTAGCCTAAATTCAACAGAATTTTCCTAATGAAGCAGTGACCCTGGCTATAAAACGAGACCAAATACGACGACTCTTCAATTTCACATACTCACGAATAAAACATATCACTCACCAACCGCAAAAAGGCGAATCAAGTGGCGGTCCGTCCATCGCACATCTTGCATGGCTGTGACGGCAGCCTTTGTCTACATGAGGTCCTTAAACCAGCCGTGCCCTTCCAGGTAGCAGACATTCCTTTATCTCGTTAACCTAAATTCGTTTGTAATTGTCGACATCTAAAAGAGAGTTCGTTACTTCTATTTTATACAAAAAAAATAAATAAATAAAGACCCATCGATTCATTATAAATTGTAAAAAATAAAGTATGATTTGCATTTATGTGGCTTACAAAAAAATTTACAATACAAAACTTAATTAAATAACCAATTTAACTACATTCGGGATAAGAAACAATTTGCAGAAAATTAATGCTAATTGGCCAGCATTAAACATCATTTGGTTAACTTAAAATTACGCAGACCACCCGCTTTCATGCGACTATCCAACGTACTACCAATTGGTCTTGTTTTTGTTGGTGAAATAGCACGCGTATTAATACTCTTTTCAAAATTAATGCCAAAATGTTTGCCGGTTGCTGAGGAAGGATTAAATGCAAGGCGTGGTTTTTTCATAATCGAATACTATAAAAATAAAACAGAAAAAAGTTATTAATTTAGCCCAAAGCTATGTAAGTTTCTGTTAGCTGACCTTTTCTGTAATATCACTTTGAGTTTTACGTAGTAGACCAGCACTGCTCCCACTACCAGTATTTGTTTTCTCAGTCTTTTGCGGCGATATTTTTAGAGTCGCCAATTTTGTGGTTGTCACACATGAACGATCGGACTGAATGTCTTGATTGCGCTTAAATAATGGCAGTAGACCAATGCTGCTCGATTTAATATTGAGATATGGTGATTGGGAATCTTCAATCTTTTTGATGTTCTCTTTCTGTAAAGCAAGGTCAGAGGGGGTATGTAGTATGATGGAGTTTTTTCTTATACATTTTGTAGAACATTTGTTATACTTACAATAGTTGGGGAGAGTGTTTGACGTTTTTCCGGCAATGCAATGGGCATCATATCGATGCTCGGCCTACGATGATTGGTAATCGGATTTAGTTTTGATTTGGCCTCTGCAGTGTTTATCTGTAGAAAAGAGAATAGCGAGATTTAGTATGGAGTTAATTCTATATTTGTAATTTATTTTAATACCCTTTCCTGCAGTTGATAATTTTCGCTTTCCAGTTGTGAAATGCGTTCCTCGCACGATCTAAGTTGTAAAAGCAATCAGAAAAAAATAAAGTCTTAGTAAATCAAGCTTATTTTTCTAGTTGTTTGGGGTATTACTTTTTGGCGGCCATTTCCCGACGTAAATTATCTTGCATAACTTTCATAGCTTTGCGCAAATCAGTCTTTTTGGTTTCACAAGCACGAAGTTCACTAAAAAGTTATATAAAAACAAGCAAGAATATTAATCAAAGGTCATTTCAGGCAGGTCAAAATTTTCTGTTTTAAATTTATTTAGATAATGCTGCCTTTGTTTTGAATTATTAAAAAAAGTCAGATAAGTGGCAACCTTGAAAACTGCCTCAAGGTCAATAGGCTCCCCAGATAGTGGTCGATATACGAAGCAATAAACAAAATAGGTGGCAAACCTGTCTGAAAATGTCTTCGTTGGTATACGCCCGAAAATACATTTTATTTGATACCCATATATATATCACACACCTATATTTAAAGGGAGCTAACGTGAAAAATCTTTAATATTTAGCTATGCATAGGTACTTCCGCACTCTCCAATTCAATGCACACCGATCTGTATACCCCATCAAGATATATGCTGTTGCAGCTAGTTTTTTAGTTTTTTTTTGATTATTTTGATTTTTTAGCTTATCGCTGTTTAGATATATGTAGGTGCGCGATATCTTGTTCTAATAAAAAAAAAAGAAATTAAGATGGCAACCCTGTAAACCGCCCGAAGGGGCAACTCTCGAGTAGAAAGTATTAGAATGAAGCCATATATCATTTTATCAAAATGGCTTCAGCCGTTCCCGAGATATTGGTGCATATACGAAAGAATAAATAAAATGGTTAGGTTAAAACTCCGCCTGTAAATAAATTTACTGGAATACAGCCGAAAATACATTTCCGTTGATATCCATATTGGGGTATCTTGTTTAATATTAAAAAAAAAAAAAAAAATAGATTTTTTAAGAAAAGGGACCAGTTCTACCATAACAAGACAGCAGCCTTCTTGACTCTTCTATTATTACACTTTAGATGTTTAAAACATAACGGTAGTGCATTCCCTTTCGTTGGCTTTTTATTCAGGTGGAGGATTCCTGCAGGCAAGGTGAAGCTAAATGCAAATTTGCCAATGTAAACGTTGTCGAAATGGCTGACTTGAATTCGCAAAATTTGTTGCAGTGTAGACTGCAGCAACCAAAAAAGCCATGCTTCAACATACCAAGTGCTCGCTCCGTGCGGACCATATATTCTAAGCCCCTAAGCCATTGTACAAGTTTTTCACCTCTAATATCTAAGTAGTTCCTGGCATACTAACCGCTTAAGAGCTGCAACCCAAGTACACAACCGGTAAGGATCTTTTTCAGTTTTCAACATTTTATCAGCCTCAGCATTTGTGGCTCCGAGTATTGAATGCACAGATTCGGCTGTTTTTATTTGTTGTTTAAGCTGATTCACCTCTTTGCGTAATTCATCAGCCAATTTAGCTTCGGTTTTCAGAATTTTTAACTAAAAATGATTGAAACAAGATTTGTTATTTATCCACTATTCAAACAGATAATATTGTAAAGCTGACTAACTTGCTCGGAAAAGGAAAGGATCACGAAGTCATTTTTATTTATTTTTTCTTCCATTGCTTTAATGGTTTTCCTGTTAAATAGAAAATGGTTTCATGAAAATTTGTACTAGGAAGTCTATCACAACTTACATTGCCAAGTATTGTCGGTCTTTTAGATCCTTTATCTGCTGTTCGGCTTTATTCAGTTCTTGCTCTTTCATTTTCATTTGAAGATTTACGTTGTCCACTTGCTCTTGCAGGGAACCCACGTCTATTTGACTCACATCCAAATTTGCCAAATTGAAGTAAATGCGAAATACATTGCGATCCGTGCATCTCGTGCGGCACTGCGGACATGATTTGGACCTGTAGGAGAGCAACGCATTAATATAACAAACTAATATCGTTTTTTGCATTTTATGCATGATCTTACCTGTCCATCCATTGTTTGAGACATCGTATGTGGAACATATGGCCACAATTGGTTGCATGCACATCATCGGAGGCGATAAAGAGTTCCGCACAAATAACACAATTCAAATTGAGCATTTTGTAGCTTTCTAAAATGTACTTAACAAATATTTAACAACAACAAATTACATCGAATTACATGCACGTGTGTTACGCGAATGCTTATTTCTTAATATAAAATAATTAACTGTTTTTAGTTGCTTTATTTTCCTATTTATTTCGTTTACCGCTGTTGCCGCCAATTTCACTTTTTTTGTGGAAAGTGGAAAATGAGCAAAAAAATACTGTCAAAATCAGCTGTTATCTTATAGTATATTTACACCGCACCAAATTTGGTAAATTCAAATGAGCCACTACGACACCGTTTACACTGGCAAATTCGCATTTGGCTTCACCTTCCCTGCCAGAATCTTCTACCAGGACAAAAAGCCACCGAAAGAAACTGCATTACCGTGATGATTTAAACACCTGTAGAGTAATAATAAAAGAAGAGTCAAGAAGGCTTCTGTCTTTGGTATTTGTTTCCTTTAGGGGCCAACTGCTAATAAATTGGCTAAAATTATGGGAGATAGCTCGAAAGACTGGTTTTGGCCTCAGGATTACGAATCCGGAAGCGCTTTTTTAATGTTTTGTTTTAGTGAAAAGTTATGGTCAAAAAACCGAAAAATGACCCGGGTCCGATACCAATAACAAAACTCACTTTGAAAAAAAAAAATGCCATTTTTCCCCCACAAAATGTTGGGGAAGGGCATGGCAAAATAATTATAGATTATTGTGTCATGGGAAAGGGCGAAAAAAAAGCCACTCCTAAAACGGGCTACCCACCTGCCAAGAAATGCCTCAAGAAAAAAACGAGCATATATTTCTTGTGCCTCGTCAAGTAATTTTGACGTTTACCAAATTTTCCATTTTTTTTTTTGCAAATTACTCATATAAAAATGTATAAAGCATGTGTAGCGCAATATGTACTCACCTTTGCTGAGGATCTGCACGTTTACCTCAAGAAATATGATACATTTACCCTGCACCAAATGCGTCGCGTTTGGCCTAGTTATTTCGAGAATCAAATTCAATCTGCGGATGAACGGTCTCGAAAAAACTTTGCCAAAAGTGACGCATTTGGTTCAGTGTAAATGTGTCTTAAGGTAGATTAAATCTTAAGTTAATCTTCCATAACGCTAACAGTAACATAAGTAACCTGATCCAACAACCTTAATCAATGAATTCGATATGGCATTACATTGATTTTCATAACATTGGTTCGAGCAGTTGTTTTATACGATTATGGTTTCGGTATGGCTATGAAAGATAAACTCAAACTTAGTTCTGCCTTTAGATACATACATCATAAAATTTGTATCACAAAATTAGGGACACTTGATGTATATAGTACATTTTAATTACTTGTCTAGCATGATAGCTTGATAACCAAAATTTTTTTTTGGAAGTCCTTTAACACATTGAAAAAATAACACAGGTCAGTTTTTTTACAATAAATTTTTATTTATAATTTTTTTTTTTTTTTTTTAACTATTATTTATGCGACTTAGCGCTCTTATGTTTCTTTTATTTTGTGATATTTTTTTAGTACAATTTTCTAATTTTTTAATGAGTTTTGATTTCAATAAATTTTAATTATTTTATTAAGTAGTTTAAGTTTAGTTTACTGTCTATTACGACATCGGTTGAACAAACATTTACATCTTATATAAGTAACCTAACAATGCACATATGTATGTAAATATATTACACTATGTATGTATGTATGTATGTATGTTATTATATTACATTTGCGATTATTTAGTTACTACAAAATTGTATTTATAATTTTTTGCAATATTGAATTTTCATTAAGAATTTGATTTTTCTTGCATTTCATTTTCTTTCTTTTGAAGATGTTTTTTTTGTACGAATTATTAGTTATACTAAAAATATATGTAACTAGATGAACATCCCTACAAGAAATAAAACTTTGTTTTAGCAAAATTAAATTTTAACAATTAATTTTGGAGTACAGGTCGTCTAAAAAAGGAATTTTTGGAAGAGCGATAATAATTTTGAAAATAAAATTTGTGAAATGAATTGACCGTCGGAGGCTTGGGGCTCAAGCAACCGCCATTTGGTTTTAAACATAAACAGTAAATTTTTATACCAAATTAAACTAATTAGAATTTAACTAAGAGCTGAATTAAGCTTCCATAACGGTAACCGTAACATAACCATATAAAAAAGATGATCCAACAACCTTCATGAAATCAATGTATACAATATGGGGTTATGGTATGGCATTATTAGCAGATTACATTGATTTCCATAAGGTTGGCTGGATCAGCTGTTCCTGGTTATGGTAGTATTATATGAACAATTCGATCATCAATACCGAAGAGAACTTACGAAATCGAGGATTATCGGAATTCGGTTAACAATTTCTATCGAATTTTTTGTTTAAGTGTCATATCTACCCATTTCCGATGTTCTATCAAAATTGTTTGTCAAATAAATGTTGATTTCTACGATATAAAATTATTTTAAACAAAAACGCCCCATTCTCAGCTTTATTGAATTTTCGTTCAGATACCACGTTTTTGAAACTCATTGTGAGATGAGGCGTTCTGTGAATATTTGAACGAAAAGATGGTTTTGAAGTTATTGGGGTCTATCAGCAACCCACCGGAACCAGAAACTCGATGGAAATCACGGCAGTTATCAAAATTATCTACTGAATTCCGATAAATTTCGTGATATCTCTCGATTTTCCCACTCTGAAAGAAATTTAGGGCCCCATTATGTATGGCGAATGATAGCTCAGATGAACGATTGGTCTGGTCACAAAAACGAATTTTCTTGATTTTTTTATTTTTTTTTATTTCAATGAAAAGTCGAAAATATTTAAAAAAATCTATAGAGCGAACGAAAATGATTGATAATGCGATGGCTTAGCGATATTGTGAGCAGACGAATCGTTCGTCTGAGCTATCGCTCGCCATATATAATGAGACCCTTAGATAGACCCCACTGCAAAAGAGTACGACAAATTATATTTTGTGTGGGAAAAATTAAAGTTTTTTTTCTTACACATTTAAATATGAGTTAAAGATATGAAAATGTGATATTTGATTTTCTTGAATTTTCTCTTTGCACTCTCATTAGTAGCTACAAATGCACCACTATTATTTTAAAGTTCCTAACCTCAAATATTTTTTTTTACGATTTTTATGCGTTTACAACTAGTTTAACTTTGGGTATGTATAGTAGAATGTGGATTTTTCTTTCAAATAGGCTTAGAAGTTATGCTTGAATATGAGGAGATAAAGCTATGAAGAGGTTTATCCAGATTGCACTGAAAATTAAAATTAGTCCAATGCTCCAAAATATAAATTATAACTGTAATCTTAGTCGCATAGCTCGTAGAAGTGAAACCTTTTTCTTTAAACCATGTATTTCACCCTGCCGAATATGGAGGTCTATCAGCTGTTCAGCTGAAACGAGAAACTCAATAGAAATGACGAAATTTCTCGGAATTTAGCAACCTTAGATATCCGTCCACTCTTGCAGGACAGAGTTCGTTTCGACATTTTATTTCTTCACAAAAGATTTGGAGCAAAAATTTAGCTTTTTTTCATGAAATGGCCTAATGTCCATATGATTTTTTTCAGTGTAAGTATGAATATGTATATGAATGTTTCCGTTGATTCAATTTATTGTTATTAATTACAATAGATATTTTAACTATTATTTTTTCTAATTATTCTATACAATTTTTCATAATTTGTTTTCATTAGCTAAATACATGTATACTAAATATTTTACCCATTTTTCCCGAAAAATTACATTTTGTAATTTAGTTAGTATTTTTTCACATATTTAACTAAATATAAAGTTTTAATAAGCTAGTTGTTAGTTTTTTTTTTTGGAATTTTGTTAGTATTTTTTCACATTTTTAACTAAATATATATTTTATATGAAGAGTTTTTATATTTATGTTTTAGTTTAACTTTTTTTGTTGTAAATTTATGCAAATATTTAAAGAAATCCAATTTTCTTTATACCATTTTCTACAACATAGTTAATGTATGTATGTATGTATATTTTATATTATGTTTACTTATTTTATTTTAGATGGTTCTTAATACAGTATTTGTTGCTATTTTATTTCTAGTCGAGCTTCATAAATCTAATTTTTATATACATACATAAGCACGTATTCATAAGTCTCAAAAGTACTATACACAAATAACAAAAATTTACATCAACTTAACACACACACAATTACTTACATATAAATGCATTAGACTGGGCAAAAAAAAAATTTTTTTTCTCAAAACAAATTAATTTCATTTTTTAGAACGGCGAAAACAAACTATAAAGGCTAAGCATCTTAATAGTAATTTTATGATTTTTAGATAAATGCTGTTTACCTTTTTTTCATTAATTCACCCGTTATTGAAAAACTTTCAAGCAACAAAAGGGCTCTCCAGAAGAAAATTACCATTCGAAACCTCTTTGTGGTGAACTTATGCTGATTTCGTTTCATCGAAAAAAATGTACACATGCACGTTGAGCATGTTTACACCCTTGCACAGAACACTGTAAAAGTGTGATAATAGTGTACCCGTTCTATATGAACCTGCTATTGATAAAACGAACAAAAAACACTGCCCCGTTCGCTACGCTATATGCATGAATAATTAGGGTTCGCTTATCACCCATATTTAAGGGTTATTGCAAAAGCCAATTTATTTCACCAAATTTATCTGTCAAATAGAATTTTCGTCAGCTGATTTTCAGTGCAACCAGCTACCCTGTCAAAGCTTCAGAGGGTAAAAAGGGTGAGTTTTTTACACTCCTGAAGTGTACATTTTTAGGAAACGAAAACATGTCATGTTTGACGTTTTACCTTCATTTTGCAAACGAAAACGGAAAATTGAAGAGTGTAACAAAAATTTTGATGAAACGAAATCACCATTATTTTCCATCAAAGCTACACTCTATAAACTTTTTCAACAACAATCGTAATGTTTTTGTTGACTCTCTTGGTGCCTGCCAATCAACGCTAGCCATTGTGAAAACAAAATAAAAAATCAGTGCTGTGCAATACCAAAAATGACTGGAAATACCAACGCATAATTCGACATAATTCGATGGGTAGAAATGGAACCTCGCTGAAGAAAATTGCCCACTTTTACATCCTCTTTTTTGGTAAGCGCGACCCAGAAATTTCCCAAGGTTTTATGCGCTGCGGGTTAGCAGGGATGTTGCCTAAAATTACAATCGATGCTGTTTAGGGCCGCTTGCCCGGAGCTTAATTGACATATTTTGTATGGTTAGCTGTCAAGTTAATCACCGATTAGTCGTTATCGGCTTTTATGCAAGCGGCCCTTAGACATAGATTATATTATAGCAAGACTTTGTGTTACTGTATTTCATTACTGTATTTCATTTCGTATTTTTCAAAAACACTCTATCTAATAGTACATTTACACCGCACCAAATTTAGTGAAAAATTGCAAATTTGGCGCTTTTTCCATACAAATCTCATTTTTCAAATTTGGAATTCCATCACATTTGACCTCATTTGCCGAACAATACAATCCACAGTTCCTCAATATAGCAACCATGCGGCTGTTCCACATTTATAATTGACCAACAAGAACCTTAATGGGCAATTGAAGTAAATAACAATTTCAACTACTTTTTGTTTTTAAGCAAATGGGCGAATCCTACCAGGAAAAGACAGAAGCCTTTTTGACTCTTCTTTTATTATTACTCTACAGGTGTTTAAATCACCACGGCAATGCATTTTATTTCTGTGGCTTTTTGTACTGGCAGAAGATTCTTGCAGGGATGGTGAAGCCAAATGCAAATTTGCCAAAGTAACGGTTAAAACTGGCTCATTTGACATCGCCAAATTTGGTGTGGTGTAAATGTACTATAAGCATTTTTTTCAATAACGCTCTATTTAAAAACTCGTTTCAAGAACGCCCTTTCTCAGGTCGCCGGTTCCAAAGTATACAGATGTATTTACTTTACCTTTCTCAGCTGAAAATGTATTGATTTTTCATTGATATAGGGCGTTTTTGAAACTCATTCTGAGAAAGGCCATTTTCGAAAGAAAATAACCTAAAATAGAGCGTTCTTCAAACAAATCCTGAGAAAGGGCATTTTTGAAAAATATTTTGCAATAGGGTAAGGGGTCGTGCATATATGACGTCACGCTCTTTGAGGGGGGGAGGGGTCTGCGATTTGTGACGAAATGTGACATGGGGGGAGGGGGGGAGTAGCACTTACGTGATGTCACGTTATTTTTTGCATGTTTTCTAGCGTGCAACGTCCATGAACATTTTCAAATTTAGCACGTTTTCATTCTTTCGATTGGCAAATATTATTTAATAATTAATATAAACATTCTAAATATGTATCAGATTTTATGTCAAATAAATATTGAATTTATATTTATTAAGGGTGTGATGTGACATTCGAGGGGGAGGGGGGGGTCTGGCGTTTGTGACTGGGTGTGACATGGGGGGAGGGGGGGGTCAAAAACTACCAAAAATCGCGTGACGTCATATATGCACGACCCCTAATCTAAAAACTCAGTAGTCAATACAGTTTTAAAGTAAAATTGATATCAGTCCCAAAATATCGAAACGAGCAATAATTGATGTCTTAAAAAATAATATTAAGGTGTGCAAATCTTACAGCATATTTTTTTCGGCATTCTGAAAAAATAAAAATCAAATAAATTATAGAAACCATTTTTTTTTAGTCCAGTCTAATTTGCACATATTTACGTCTTATTTTTAAATACATATCAAGTCTATGTTGGTCATTTAACTTAATTTGTAAGAATTTTAGAGTCTCACTTAAGCATAGATTATTTCTAAATAATATTAACTAGCACTTTATTTAATTACAAAGTCAACAACTTATTATGTAATATGTAAATTCTATTTACATACGTTTAACTACTTAAGTACTAATTTTACTCACTTACTACAATACAAATGTAACGATGAGTATGGATGTAATGCCTTTTTATTAATTTCACTGGTCTACAGCAAACATTCTCCGACGGGCGCCCCTTTTGAAATCAGAACTCTGTTTCAGAATTTCTTTATAAAACGCCCTATTGCAGGATTTGATACAAAAATACTCTACCTGTACCCCGTTTCTGTAAAAAATCGACAAAATTCTCGATTTTAATGTCGTCACACTCGACTCGATTCAAAACTAAAAAAATATTTTTTTGTCACTACCTCAAAAGCAAGTACATATATCGGCAAAATAATTTTTTATTACAGAAACAAAAAAAAAATGAGTGTGACGTCAATATGATGTCAAATCGACTATTTCAGTCGAAAGGATCGATCGAATTAAGTAACAGAAACACAGTGAAATTTTCATTTTCTTTCACTTAAATTTTTATTACTGGTCACTGAAACTGCCCATCTCTGAATAAAATCCAGCGATATCATTTTGTAATGGCATTCGATAAGAAAAGTCTTAACTTGTTAATCAGTGTTATTCGCATTTGTGTGTCATTAATTTATTCACTTTTAATTAACTACATTATAATTACATACATATTTATATCTATTGATTTTGTCGATTCTCTAATTATAATCTATGTATGCTAATTTATATTAATTTATTAGATCAATATTGTTATTTTTGGCTTTTCATACTTGTGTCTCTTCAATACCAAATTTGTTTGTAAATTCTAAATTTCAACACTTAATCAACAATTACAATTACAAGTTAGAAAAATTAAATTACTTAAATTTAAAGGTTATTATTCACTAAATTTGCCTTATCTATATTAATGTCTATACATACATAGAAGTAACATACAGTCATAAGTAGTTTTAGTTTTAGAGGAATAGTTTCGTTTAGTTAGAGAGGCGTACCTATTTACAAGCAAATGTCCATGAATTCGTACCAATAATGAATGGTGTTTATGACTTAGAAGTTCATTACTTTGAATATTTATAATATTTATTTAAGAAAACTTGGTGGAAGATAGTTTAATAAAGTGCAGAAAAAACACCCTATCCCAACATTTTTTTAAAAAACGTCATATCTCAGAATTTTTTCAACAACGCTCTATCTCAGCTGAAATTGTATTAGGGCTATGCTCCTAAACTCGATGTGTTTAAAAAAGTTATAATCTAATAAGAGTCATGAACATGAATATTAAAATATTAAAGTATTCACAGGAGATGGACAGGATATATGTACCTTAGAAATTGATTTTGCAGTATGGATGGCAAATGAAAGGTATTCCTCAGGGCCTCAACGTTGTTAAAGTTTTATTTCGATCTCTCAATCTGTTTCGAAGATATCAACCAAAACATGAAGAAATTTATCTGAACTTTTCTTACTTGAATAACTAAATGTTACGCATACGCCGTGTAGGACTTCAAGATATACACAATTGCTTTTGCTAGAAAGCATGCAATCTACTCAAATACGTTTGAAATTCCCTTTTCTCGTGAATACTTTTTTTTCCAATATACTTGTAAAGGATCCTGATGTCATTATTAAAAGTTCGAAGATGTACATTTTTTACACAGTGTTTTATATATGTACCAAATATTAAAATAATTTTTATTTCGAAGCCTTAATGGACTTTTTTGGGAAATTAATATAAAGCTAAAACTTTAACTAAAATCCACAGGCTACCTTTGTCCTAGAACAATAAAACTTCGCACATATGTTATTTAGGCTAAAACGGATCTACATATATTGAGGGTATGCATATCAAATTTCGAACCAAAACTTGTTTCCATACATTTAGGGGGCGCTCTTATATACATATATGTGTTCCCTATTTTTCAGAAAACGAAAAAAATCCTGTTAAACTTTTATGATTTTGCTTTAAAACTGTTACGTCATTAAAGCAAAAAATAGCTGTAAACAATCTTGTAGGAAATTAAGTTCCCCACAAAAACATTCCAAATGAGAAATCAGGCTTGTAACATTGGTATTATTTTTCCGAATCAAAAGATTAGCCCTAAAAAATCTAAACAAGCAATAGACCTCTAAATATGAATAATAGGATGCTTTGCTCTAAATTTTTATTTCATAAAACACAAGAAATTAACACATTTACTAAATTTGTTTCCAAGTAAAACACACGTACTTCGATGTTGTATGGTAAAATATTTGAAAATAGTGTAACAATTTCTTGTGAAAGAACCCTAATATTTTACAATAACGGTACCAAGGCGAATTCATACAGGTGTGTTCGAGCGAATTCAGATCTACACACACGCACACACTCCTTGTAACTGAAAATGTCAGACAAGGCAACAACATAAGCAATTTGACAGCTACGATTCGATTTTCAAGGAAGAAGAAGAAACCATATGATGGGAGGATGCCACCTGTAATGAATTCGCCTTGAAGGGTACTCATATAATCGTAGAAACAGCGCGTAAAGCTCGTAAACGTATAAATTCACCAAATGCCTAAATTAAATGTCAAAATATGTATGGAAAGAAATTTACACAAATTTGGTATACTTACGCGATTTCAACATGTAATCTGTTTAAAGCATTTAATGGATAAAAGACAAAAATAGAAGAATATGCTGGAAAATAGGCTAAAAATTACTTTTTTGACAGGAATTTGTTTGCCATCAAGTAAACATAAATTTATTTAGGGCGTTCATTTAACTATTTTACGCATTTGGTAAAGTTATATGGTTACATGAATACCACTAATATCATTAAAATTTTCAAGAAACAAACACTTTTTTCTTCAGATACATATTTACCAAAATTGACAGTGCATTGTACTGCCTACAGCTTGTCAGAGCGAAAGTCTAAAAAAATTAGTATGTATGATTATTCATTTATATCTTTCGACTGGAAGCTATTTTAATTATTTTGATTCATGCGAAAATTATGTAGATGATGGGATTGAATGAGTGGAAAATTTATTTTACTAATTATCTATTTACTATAGTTACTATTTACTTGTTGGTGTTTTCATTAACTTTTTCATCTCACTCTAACGGCATCTGCGTTAAATTCATTATTTTTGTTATGAATTTCATTTTGTTAAGTCAATTATAATCTGCAATTTGTTCAAACTAAATCTATACAATAAAAGAGTCCTGCTCTAAAGTATACCAAAGTATAGACTGTCGTTGACTTCTTTTGCCTTTGAAAGCATTCAACCTGCAAGTTGTGAAGATTATCTGCTATGCCCCCATGAGGGTTGTTTTCAGATTGTGTTCTTAGTCGGAATTGTTGATTACATTCCTGGATAACAATTCATAGACGTCAAAGGCAGAGTCAGGTAGAAAGAAGTTTGAATGAAATGTTGACTTTGAATCGATCAGATTGGGATGATAACAAATTTGATAGCTGTAGTAATGCCGCGGTACCGAGTTGTTATTTTCCCGGATATTAGCTGCAAGAGAAAATAAAAACAAGGATTAGGTATAATTCTGAAGAAAACTAAAGTCAATATTAATCATCTTTGCGATACAAGTGTGGTCCTTAAATTATTTAGTTTGTGAAAGAATAATACGTAATTAGTTTAGGTTTGGCCAAGTATACCGAATTTCAGAGCTCTAATATTAAGACGAAAATAATCAGATTAATTTTTAAATCAATATACGTATATTGTCTGTGTTTAGCTCATCAGTAGAGATTTGGTTTGTTCGTTCACTACGACTTTGGTTTCATTATACATATACATATGTATGTATTTAACTAAATTTTTTTATTGTTCTTACTTTTTTTCTGTACCGTCAGGCAACTCTCAGCACACGCGTGTCAGCAACTAGATATTGCTTGAATACAAAATTTACATATAAATAAGATAAATAAAAGAATATGAAAATCACTTATCATATTGAATTATAATAGAAATTTACGCTTGCTACCCGCACTTTGAACAATTCTTCTTCATATTTTTTGTGACGTATCAATTTGTAGAAAAAAAAGACAAAACCAAAAGTTTTATCTGCGTTTTATCGCTGCTGCTGCTGCTGCTGTCATCTGCACTCGGGAACTCATTATCGTGGTCATTTTCATTTATATTCCATTCCATCGTATTTATCCACATCTCACAAGCAACTTCATTGAACTCACTTGCTTAGCACTAGCATTTGTCAGTGTCGACGCTAGC
>CAXKVI010000004.1:121994686-121999686 GCA_964058755.1 Campiglossa producta
CTCTCCCACTCAAGCAGCATGCTTGCTCAGTATACCAGCCTACTTTAGACGATATGCAACTAAAAAAAAAACAGAAAAAACGTTATTTTTCCAACACAAAACTTCACTCAATTTACTTGTAAACAATATCAAGAGAAAAAGGCCTGCAACTAAGAGTTATCGATGATTCTCGTTTTTTTCTGGCGCCATTGGTAATTGCCATTTAACAAATATTTTCTCACCAACTTTCCCACTCTGCACAACATTTTTTCTTTCTTTTTCCAATTTTCTTCACTTTAGCGCAATTAAGTATTTTTGCTTTGATTTTTGTAGACGGACGATAGTTGGTAAAGAGCCAAATAAACTTCAGTTTCCGCATCACTTGACAGTGTACTTTGAGACCGGAAGTAACGAAATATATACCCTTCCAAATCGCTTCTCTATAATGCATGAATTGTACGTAGGTCAGAGTTTCCCAAAGAAGGTTGAGCGGGTCTGTAGGTAATTATATGTAAAAAGAAAAAAAAAACAGAAAAAAAAAGAAATAAAAAAAATTTAAGTAAAAATAAAATAAAATAAAACAAAGTAATAATAAAAATAAAAAATAAAAATAATATAAAAAACTAAAATAAAAAAAAAATGAATTAAAATCATATAGAAGTAAGTAAAAACAAATATTCTAAAATAAAGATAATAACAGCAAATACTTCGCGAATTTTGGTTGCAGTGTGAGACATGTTTGTGAAACCCTGCATTTTGCATTAAAAGATAGCTTTTCTGCCCAAAAATCGTTTTGGCAGCATACAAATTTTTTGATTGATTGATTGCCATTGGCAAATTTGGACTGATGCCGACAATGAATGAGAGACATTGAATCCGAGCGGTGATAGTTAGAGCAGATATGCAGGGACTGTGCAAATTATCTATGTATATATAAATACGGCAGATGAAAAACTTTAGGAACCTCATGTGAGCGAACCGTTTGACCGATTTCAATGAAATATGCACCGTTGGAAAGGAAATTGAAAAAAAAAACTGAGGTATAGGCGGTATATTTTCAGGGGCGTCTCCGAAATTTAACGATGGGGGCTAGCGACCCCACGCCCCCTAAAGATTTTATTGGCCGAATTTTCGATCACAAGCGGTACTAGTTTTTTTTTTAACTACTATAAATTGAATCACAATGCATTCCCCTCTTTATTTTAATTGACGTGTAATCGTCTAGCAGACCATTACCATACCGTTACCATAAATTACCAAAATATCGAGGTTTAAATGGTGTGACACTTATTAACTAAAATATGTATGTAAATTTGTGTGGCTTTTCTTCGAATAAGAATCAGTAAACTACCATTCTATTGACTTACTGTGTATGAACGCTCCAGGTGTCAATCTCGGCCAGACGCCAAACTCATTCAAATCTTTCCACTGCGGTAATGTACCGGTCGATGGCCGCCAAAAAGAATTCGTTTGAACGCTTGCCGAAATTCCGGACTGAATATCGTGTAAATCACAGGATTCAATGTTGAATTGAAATAACCCAACCAAAGAAATACCGACGCTATGCCATCGTTAATCTCGCATGTGTCACACAACGGCAGCAGCAGCGCCATCACAAAGAATGGCAACCAACAGATAACAAAGGCACCGGTAATGATGGCTAAAGTTTTGGCCGCTTTTCGTTCGCGTTTCGCTTCTAATGTCTCTTTGCGTTTTGTCACCTTGCTCACAGGATTCGATATGCTGGATAACGGTTGTTGTTGTTGTTGTGCATGTTTTAGTTTCGGTGTAGGCGTTAGTTGGCAGGTGGATGGGCCAGTCATTGGTGTCGTCGCGCTAGGCGCCAATGGATGTAAGTGTTCGTCACCGCAGTTAGTTGTGGTGATGGCTACGGTTGTTGGTGTTTGCGGTGAGAGCGCCGATATGGAAGTGATTGTGGTTGCATTGGAAGCACAGCCAGCTGGTGGTGGTGCACCCGCCGTTGTCTTTACTCCTACACTTGGTGTTTCTGTGTCAGATGGTTGTTGATGTACTTGTTGTAATTGCTGTTGTAGCTGAGGATCTTCAAGTACTTCGGCAGTTCCATTGACGACACCAATTGTTTGAGTGCAACCGTTTACTGCGGGTGGTGTGACATTAATACCGTTACTGTCATTTGGTACAACAATACACACTTTGGTGGTCGCTGTGCGCAATTTATTGTTTTCTATTGTTGTTGTTGTTGTTGTTATTGCTACATCTGAGGTTGTAATGATTTGGCCTGAATGTTTATTGCTAATGTCCTTGTACTGTTTTTGTTGTTGGTGTTGTTGTGTTTGTTGTTGTTCTGTTGCAGATGAAGAAGGTTTGGTGGTTGCATTCTGCTGATTAGCCAATGCTACCAGGTGGGATACAGTCGATATTTGACTTGTCGATGTGGTAGGATTCTGTAAATAAAGTCAAACGAAGAGATTTGTTAGGTATATTACATACTACTGTAATTCGCAGACAGTTTATGTAATATTGGGAATACATTGTTTATAATTGCATAACCAGATGTAGGTTTTTTCCTAAGACAGTATCTTCGCTGGTGCCATTTTTTTTCTGTGTATATGACCAAACCAAATTTGGTTTCAAATTCAATCTAGACCAGTTTTCAAGAAAATTGACTAAAGAATCGGGTTTCAATTATAAACCAGAAATGTTTTAACAAGTTTTCAAAGATGAAATAAATTTTTTGTCCGTTGGCGAGGATTCTGCTCTACCACTGAGCTACATCGCACATGTAAATACTGTTGGCGAAATTCAATATTGAATAAGCTTTAAAAAAAAATTTTAATTTTCAAACCAAAAAGTTTTAATTTTAAACCGAAAAGTTTTAAGAATAAAATAAAATTAAAAAAATGTTGCAGTTGGCAGGACTCGAACGAAAGCGCGCAGGAGTCACAGCCGACTGCTCTACGCAAAAAAAAATTATACGATTTTTTCATTTAGATCTTAAATCGAAACCAGAAGAAATTGAAATTTTTTTAAACTTTTGGAAGGCTTAAACAATTCCAAAAAAAGTTTAAATAATCGCTTAAACCTTAGGCCGGTTTAAAATGTAGGCTTCTTTTTTAACCGGGCGGTGCAGCTGCTATTTCCAAAAATTTCTAAAAAATATCAAAAATCTGCAGTCCTCAGCGAAGGGCATTTCCAGGTGCAGTGCGCATCATGTCCGTCTGCTCTACCACTGAGCTACATCGCACACATAAATACTGTTGGCGAAATTCAATATTGAATAAGCTTTAAAAAAAAATTTTAATTTTCAAACCAAAAAGTTTTAATTTTAAACCGAAAAGTTTTAAGAATAAAATAAAATTAAAAAAATGTTGCAGTTGGCAGGACTCGAACGAAAGCGCGCAGGAGTCACAGCCGACTGCTCTACGCAAAAAAAAAATTATACTGCTTTTTCATTTAGATCTTAAATCGAAACCAGAAGAAATTGCAATTTTTTTAAACTTTTGGAAGGCTTAAAATATTCCAAAAAAAAAGTTTAAATAATCGCTTAAACCTTAGACCGGTTTAAAATGTAGGCTTCTTTTTTTAACCGTTTGATAAATAATATTTGCAAAATCAACTTAACCATACATAAGTGGGCGGTGCAGCTGCTATTTCCAAAAATTTCTAAAAAATATCAAATATCTCCAGTCCTCAGCGAAGGGCATTTCCAGGTGCAGTGCGATGCCGGACCGTATTCTAATCTCTCTTTATAATCCTTTCCTATCTCACATAGAGGTAGTCCAAGAAACTACTGAGACTTGGTTCCATATTGTACAAGAATCCTACACACAGAATAATTTCGTTTGTCTTTTTTCAATATGATAATGATAGTGTTATTTTAACAGAAAGACATGAGGTTTAAAAAATGCATGTTAATTTAACAGGAGGTCATGGTAATTAAACAGAGAGACATGTTAATTTAACCCGCAGTCAAGCTTTTCAATATGAGCTTCATGCTACTTTTACCGGAAGTCATGTTAATTTAACGCGAAGTCAAGTTATTCAACATGAGCTTTATGTTAAAGTAACATGTGCGATAGTATTAAAAAAAAAATTACCCAAAAAGTGTTAAAAAGGGTTGATTTTACATTGTCACAGTGTTGTACCATATATAAACGTTAAAAAGTATATCCTATGTACATATGTACTTAGGTTGAACGAAAAAATGTTTATTATTAGTTAGAATATTCTTAATTAGTTAGTACAGAAGGTGTCAGCAAGCAGCTTCATCAAATATTTAAAAAGTATTCGCTTCAATGTGTTAATGAAAAACAAATTTGTCGGAATTTTTGATGAGCCCATAAAAAGGATGTACGTATTTTCAACAAATAGCTCATGTTGTCAATAGCAAAAGCATCAGTTTGTTTGGTATAAGGAATCCTCAAATTACTTCTCACTCCTAAATCCGGCAAAGTTCTTAATAAATTCCATTAATTTTATTTATGACAGTTTCTGCAAATTGGTTGAAGTAGTTAGCTTTGAAAACCCTACGGCTAATTGCATAACTAGTTTATTTAGGGGACTTTGCGGCCTCGTCCAGCGATCTGATTAAAAAAAAAACATTACAACAAACATTATCCTAACGGGTAACATAACGTCGCTCGCTTGCCGGAGGCATGCATTTTTCAATTTTCCAGATTTGAGTTAATAGGCTCATGTGACTAATCTCTCGTTCCTCTACGATTCACCAAAATTCTGAAAATTGTCGCATTCATCTTTCTGGCGGGACGAAAATGTTGAAAAATTTTATTTCTAAATTTTTTAAAATTTTCTTTGAGCCAGAAACATGAATGTGTTGCATTGAACCACAGACACCATGGCGTATACGTAACAATTTCGCTACACATTCGTTTTCTGGCGCAACGAAATTTTGCGAGAGCAATAAACTTTTAAATATTTATTTGGGCAAATTCATGCTTCTGGCAAGCGAGCGCCGATAATTTAGTTCAATTAATTTTTTTTTCAGTTTAATTTAATTTAATATAACTTAATTAAATTTA
>CAXKVI010000004.1:122007186-122010599 GCA_964058755.1 Campiglossa producta
ACAATGTCACTGCAATTGTGTTCGACTGTAATTACATTATTGCCCCGTCCAATTAGTTGCAAAAGTATATAATTAGTTTAAGTACTAATAATAGGGAATAAAATCAAAGAACATATACATATGTACGTGAATATATAATTACCGCTTAATGTAAGGCATAGAGTGAAGAGCACGACATAGCAAGTCCTTTGTAACGACTCCATTTTTCAGCAATAAATTTTTTCCAGCAACAAGTTTTGATTTCTTCGTCTTTGTGTGTGTTTAAAGTGAAGTGTTTTTTATGCTCACTCGAAGTTTGTTGTTGTTGTTGTGGGCTGTTTGAAGAGTAGTTGTGGGCTGTGGGCGTCACTTGAAGCTACTTCATTGAAGGCGTTTAATATGCAAATGACGACGACGGCGACGGCATCTGTTTATGTTTGTGTGCATGTATACTTGGCTTGTACGTACTTATGTATTGTATCACTTAACGCGTTTGAACAATGTGCTTATTGGGTGTGTGTCTGTGTAAGTGGTTTTCTGAGATATAATCAACAATAAATTGCGCATAAAACTTGGATGGTTTGCTTTTATGTTGATTTTCAATTGCTGTTTATTCTTACATAGTGTTCTTTAAGTTTTTTGTTATTTTTTTTTTAATTTAATTGAAGGTACTAAGAGTAGTTTCGTATGTATTTTTGTGTTTATGAATACAAAAATTTTTTTCTGCTATTTTTTGCTCATCTTAATTATATCACAGTGATGAGAGGCTAAATTCAATTCTTAATTTACAATTTTTTATCAATATTTTCTACTTTTTATTAAAATTTTTTTATTTTTTTTTGCTGCCAAAGAACACGTTTTTGAGTAAAACAAAAATTTATTTTT
The DNA here is from genome assembly GCA_964058755.1 of Campiglossa producta. Taxonomy (NCBI): domain Eukaryota; kingdom Metazoa; phylum Arthropoda; class Insecta; order Diptera; family Tephritidae; genus Campiglossa; species Campiglossa producta. The sequence continues at coordinate 122,008,051 of CAXKVI010000004.1, forward strand.
TAATTTTCTCTATTTTATTTCCTTTTACTTTATTATAATTTATTATCTGTTCAATTTAATTTTTATTTTATATTATTTTACATATTTGATTTTATATATTTTTATATTGTTTTCACGTATTTTCTTTTATTATATTTCATATTGTGTTAAATTATTTTATTTTACATCGTTTAATTTAATTTTATTTTATCTAAATTTTTTATTTTATTTTGTTTTTATTTTATTTTATTTTATTAATTTTTATTTTATTTATTATTATTTTTTATTTTGATTTTATTTTATTTTATTTTTTTATTTTATTTTGTTTTTTTTTTTTATTTATTTTTTCTTTTCTTTTATTTTATTTTTATTTTTATATTTGTTTTATTTATTTTTTATTTTTTATATTGTTTTCATTTATTTTATTTTATTATATATTATTTTATTTTATTTTATTTTATTTTATTTTATTTTATTTTATTTTATTTTATTTTATTTTATTTTATTTTATTTTATTTTATTTTATTTTATTTTATTTTATTTTATTTTATTTTATTTTATTTTATTTTTTTTATTTTATTTTATTTTATTTTATTTTATTTTATTTTATTTTATTTTATTTTATTTTATTTTATTTTATTTTATTTTATTTTATTTTATTTTATTTTATTTTATTTATTTTATTTTATTTTTATTTTATTTTATTTTATTTTATTTTATTTTATTTTATTTTTATTTTATTTTTTTCACTTTATTTTATTTTTTTTGTTTTCTTTTATTTTATTTTATTTTTTATTTTTTTATGTTATTTTTTTAATTAGTTTTATTTTTATTTTATTTTTTTATTTTATTAATTTTTTTAATTTAATTTTATTTACTTATCTTATTTTTTAATTTATTTCATTTAATTTAATTTATTTTTTAATTTTTTATTTTATTTTATTTTATTTTTTTAATTTTTTTTATTTAATTTAATTTATTTTTTTTTTAATTTTATTATATGTTATTTTATTTTTTACTTTACTCTTTGTTTTATTTATTTATTTATTTTTTTTTAATTTTATTTAATTTAATTTACTTTTTTAATTAATTTATTTTTTTATTTTATTTATTTTTATTTTGATTTTATTTTATTTTATTGTTTATTTCATTTGGTTTTTCTTTTTCATTTTATTTTATTTTTATTTTATATTTTATTTTTTTTTTTAAATTTGTTTTATTTTAATTTTTATTTTTTTATTTTATTAATTTTATTTTATTTTACTATCTTATAATTTATCTTATTTTTCACTATATTTTATGTTTTTTTTTTATTATTTTATTTTATTTTTAATTTTTTTTTAATTTCATTTTTTTATTTAATTTAATTTAGTTTTTTAATTTTAGTATATTTAATTATAATTTATTTTAATTTTTACTTTATTTTATTTATTTATTTATTTTTTTTTTTATTTTTTATTTAATTTTTTATTTTATTTTATTTATTTATTTTTTATTTTATTTTATTTTTTTATTCTATTTTATATAATTATAATTTATTTTATTTTTTTACTTTATTTTGTTTTACCTTATTTGATTTTATTTTAGTTTAGTTTGTTTAATTTTTTAATTTAATTTATTTACTTTTTTATTTAATTTTTATTTTTTATAATTTATTTTATTTTTCACTTTATTTTATTTTATTTTTTAATTTTTTTATTTTATTTATTTTATTTTTTTATTTCATTTAATTTTTTAATTTTAGTTTATTTAATTATAATTTATTTTATTTTTTACTTTTTTTATTTTATATTTTTTTTTTATTTTTTTTTACTTTATTTTAATTTTATTTTTTAATTTATTTTATTTTGTTGTTATTATTTATTTTATTTTTAATTTATTTTTTTAAATTTGTTATATATTTTTTTTTAATTTTTTATTTAATTATCATTTATTTTATTTTTTACTTTATTTTATTTATTTATTTTTTATTATTTTATTCTATTTTATTTTATTTTATTTATTTTATTTTATTTTATTTTATTTTATTTTATTTTATTTTATTTTATTTTATTTTATTTATTTTATTTTATTTTATTTATTTTATTTTATTTTATTTTATTTTATTTTATTTTATTTTATTTTATTTTATTTTATTTTATTTTATTTTATTAATATTTTATTTATTTTATTTTATTTTATTTTATTTTATTTTATTTAATTATAATTTATTTTATTTTATCTAATTTCATTTTATTTTGGTTTAGTTTGTTTCATTTTTTAATTTTAAATTATTTTTCTACCCTATGCGGCTTTATTTAATATTTTTATTTTATTTTTGAAATATTTATTTTTTTCTAGTTTTGTAATCACTTCCATGTCTTACTGGCACGCTAATCAAGTATGTTATACATATGTATGTATGTATGTTTTTTGCACATATGTTGTTGATAGAGATATTTGAGATTTTATGACTATATAAATATGATTTTGAATACACTTAATCTCATTATGGCACTAAGCTTTCTAGCTGCTTCTTAAAATTCAATCTTGAGGTGTGTCTGTGCATTTTCACTTATTTGATGATGCTG
>CAXKVI010000004.1:122010799-122043299 GCA_964058755.1 Campiglossa producta
GAAACAAATTATAAAAAGCGCTATATTTTGGAGATGCTATATATCATCAACACACCTAGCGACATACGTATAAATTTCAAGAGCGACATTTCTCAGTGCGCTCCAGCATACCGCGAGCTGATAAGAAAGAGGGGACACACCAAGAATAGAGAGAGTCAATAACAACAACATTATTTAAGCGCGGCTTATTTGACATGTTTTTATGTATTGTTGTTAGTAAAGTTTTGTTGATCATTTCTGTTTTACATTGTTTACATTTTTCATGATATGACTTTCCACTTTGTTCTTTTATAAATATTAAATTAGTCGATAAGGTGCAGTCAATAGTGTAAGTGTATGAAAATGTTTTGTGAATTTGTCTGGTTTAAATGTTTATACTTTCCAGATCCTGATGATGACGTCAAATTGAGGTCGAAATATCGATTTACTTAAATAAATATATGATCTAAACAAATTTTAGTGTTTTTCTTCATATATATCTGGGTGGCCTAGAGCTCAAAAATACATATAATCGCAAATTTAAAAGGCCGAAAAATACAAAAGAAATAATTTATTTTATTTTATTTTATTTTATTTTATTTTATTTTATTTTATTTTATTTTATTTTATTTTATTTTATTTTATTTTATTTTATTTTATTTTATTTTATTTTATTTCATTTTATTTTATTTTATTTTATTTTATTTTATTTTATTTTATTTTATTTTATTTTATTTTATTTTATTTTATTTTATTTTATTTTATTTTATTTTATTTTATTTTAATTTATTTTATTTTATTTTATTTTATTTTATTTTATTTTATTTTATTTTATTTTATTTTATTTTATTTTATTTTATTTTATTTTATTTTATTTTATTTCATATTATTTTATTTTATTTTATTTTATTTTATTTTATTTTATTTTATTTTATTTTATTTTATTTTATTTTATTTTATTTTATTTTATTTTATTTTATTTTATTTTATTTTATTTTATTTTATTTTATTTTATTTTATTTTATTTGATTTGACTAGATTTTATTTTATGTTTTTTCATTTGGTTTTGGTCTTTTATGATATTTAATTTAGTTTTATTTTTTATTTTAATTTAATTCAATTTTTTTGATATAATTTTAATTTGTTTGTTTTATTTTTTTTTTTAATATTTTCCTTTGTTTACTTCTTTTATTTCATTCAATTTTTTTTTATTTTATCTTACTGTGTGTAAATTAATTTTATTATTTATTATTTTTATTTTTTTTGAAATTTTATCATATTTTATTTTGTTTAGTTTCACTTTAATTTATGTTTTTTATTTAATTTAATTTTTTTATTTTTTCTTATTTTATTTTATTGTATTTCATTTTATTTGATTTTATTCTGTTTTTTTTTTTTTATTTTGTTGTTTTTATTTTATTTTATTTTACTTAAATTTTTAATTTAATCTAATTTTATTTTTTTAATTATTTTTTTTTTTGCTTTTTATTTTATTTTACTTTATTTACTTTATGTTTTTTTATTTTATTTTTTTGTATTTTAATTTTTTTTCTTTTATTAGTTTTATTTTATATTACTTTATTTGGTTTTATTTGGTTTTATTTCATTTTATTTTTTTTTTATTTTTTTTTAATTCTATTTCATTTTAATTTATTTGAGTTTATTTTTTTTAATTTGGTGTAATCTTTTTATAAATTTATTTTTTTTAATTTAATTTTAATTATTTTTTTAATAATTTAGTTGCTATTATTGGTTATTGGTTGACTTTTGACAAGTCGAATAACTTTTTTTAAATTAAATGATACAAACACAAACAATTCCAAATACTATGATTGCAATTTTAAGCTTCTTGAAGGATCTTGGCAAACCGCTTTCTAAAAACCAAAATATAGTTGCAAATTCACTGGAGGCATACTAAGTAGTGTTTGGTTTAATGGTTACGCATGCGGTAGAAATTCTTAATCTCCATGGTTCGATGAGGAGATCACCTTGACTAATTTCTAAGCAAAACAAAACAAAGCAGGGTGGCAAGATCCTTCAACAAGATCGAAATTGCAATCATCGTAGTTGGGTTTGTTTGGTTTTGTAGCCTTTTCCGACTTGTTTTCGCCAAAAACTCAAAAGAATAATTTGATAAAAATTATTCGACTGGTCCACAAAATTTTCAAAGTGCATTATTTGTTCAAATCTTTTTTTTGTTGTTGCCATCTGCAATAGGGTATACAATTCAGGAATGTGTTCGCGAGGGGTAATAAAACAGCACTAATACACGCATATATTAAATAAGTATTTATGTGCCTAAATTATGCTTATAAATGTTTTAATATAAACCGTGCAGCAAAGTCATATCACTGATGAGTTTAGAAATTACAAGCGGAAGTTTTTTATGTTCCATCGTTTTTCAACAAATTTATTTATGTATGACCCCTGTGTTGGGTATGCTTCTTTTTTTTGGTCGGAACCTGTTTCCTTTTAAATACATGCAAATGAACATTCTCATACATACATTAGGGTACGTGCACATACATAGTAATAAGAGTAAAGTTTTTGCGTGAATTAGCTCAATGTGAGCTTTTTATGAAAAAAAAACGCGCGAATAAATTCATTGTTAAAATATTTTGGTATGGGCGAGTGTTTGTCGACTTGATTGATGCTTAAAATTTCAGCGGACAAAACGGAGGCTACTAAATATTTAAAATAATGTGTTGTTGCGCAGAGATTTGCGACTCTTCAAAAGCTAATCATCTTTCAGGCGTATTTTTATACTGAGTACGTGCAGGCTGGTGTAAAGATCGCACGGATGAGAAGTTTAAGGTAGTGTACCAATTTCTCTAAAAGCTTTTCTCACGCCGTCTACATAGATCAGGCAGCTCCAAATAGTGAAACTTTTTTTTTTGGAAATTTTGGACCGCCGAATCCACACATATCATTAGGATCTTTGCTTGACACGCCTAAAATAAAATTGTCGCTGCCACTGTCACTGACCAATAAATGGGTGCCAACGTAGTAGGGCAGGACTAAGCATATTATGAAATAAGTAAAAGCATCGTGGAGGTGAGACTACCTTAAATTGCTTGTAGTTGTAAAGAAGCTCCTCAAACGTCATCTTCCTCAAGAGACAAGGGTCAAACCCGCTCAATTACCCTCTGTATATTGTAGCAGATTATAAACTCCTACATATCCAGACTGAACCCTGATGTGCCTAATGAATGCCCGGTATGCGGCTCGTCCCCCCATAATACCAACCACTTATTCAATTGCTCTAGGGAGCCCACTCTTCTAATGCCCATCTTCCTTTGGTCCAACCCTATTGAAACAGCTACTTTCCTAGGACTCCCGCTAGAAGATATTGATGACAATTTATGCTAAGGAAAAGTACGCGTTGGGCAGGGCTACACCTCGTTATAACAACAACAACAACATCCTCAAACTTAATGTTGGGATAATGTGTTTGTAATTTGAGACTTTGTCACACGAAAGCCTTCTCCTCTCGATCCAAGCGATACTTGTATTAATTACTGCAAATGATAATTAAAAATAAAGTAAAACCAACCTATAATTTATGTGACCCTTGCATCATAATATTGCAGTGCCGCTGTATTTTTAGGAACGAAAAAACGCGATCTTTAATTAGCAGCAAAAGTAGATGCGAGCTCGCACCATGCGGGTTCCTAACTTCGTACGTATTAGCAAAGCCCACTACTCTTCAAACAACTCACAATTTTTCACAATCAACATTCGACGCAAATTAAATATTTGATTTGGCAACGTTTCCAACCACGAACACAACTACTTATTTTATGTACTGCATAGCTACATGCATCGGCTAACTGCTGAACTCACTTCCACTTTGCTAGTCACTTTCATATTTTTCTCTAATTCGGTTTTTGCTATTTTATTATTTGCTACTTTTGTTTGTTTTATATGTTGCGGTTTTTGGTCACAAATTGGCTTAGAAAAGAATGAGCATGAACAATAAATATAAGTGAATAAATATATTATAGCATTACAACAAATAAATCAAATCAGATTTGTATTGTTATGCATATAAAATGGAATTGTCATGGAAAATATGTATAACAAACGAAGTGAAACGAATTTTTCAAGTGTACAAAGTGGATGACGATCTTAAACTGAATGGAATACTCGTACTAAAAAAGTTCATTGGAATTCATAAATTTAGAAAAACTTTTTTATTTCAAAGCGTTGAAATGGGATATAGCGAATTTAAGATACTAACTAAATTTAGGAGTATAGAATAATGCGCAGATAAAAACGAGTGGGGTATTATAAGTTCCACGTCCGAATTTCGAGCAGAGTCGAGTTTTAAGCCAGAACAATATAAGCTTTGCAAAATAGATTTTCAAATAAATACCCTGCAGCGAAACCTCAAACTAGTCAGAAAAATACTAGTATACAACTATAATTTTCTGGCAGAACTCATACTAGTCAGGAAATATCATTTTCATACCAGTATACAACTAGATTTTTCTGGATGAAATTGAAAATAAAGTCAAATGATAAAATAAAGGGTAAGCGAGGATAATTCTGGTTGAAATCATACTAGTCCAGGTTAAAAGCGTTTTTGACAAGTATGGGACTAGTATATTTCGTACTAGTCCTTTTTGGACTAGTATGTGGACTAGTTCATTTTATGGAAATTATACTAGTCCAGGATGAGCTAGTATGGAACTGGTATCTTACAACTAGTATGATACTGGTATTTCCTGACTAGTAGATAACTGGTATATTCTGGTCGAAATCTGACAATTGACATCTCGTAGGACATCAACACGTAAAAAATACCAGTTGCTTATATGGAAAAAAGACAGAACACTGACTAGTTGGGCCCGGTGCACCAACTAGTTGTAAAGTAGTTTTCAACTAGTTGCTTTCGCTGCAGGGTATCAAATAAGTCAAAATTTGGTAAATTTAGTGAAAGTGATCTGCGATGTAAAAAAAAATATCACTAAAGGTAGCGTACAAATATTGGATGGTTACCGAGATATACGGGTTTGAATTGGCAATATTTTTTGTGTAAGCCTTTTTCTTTAATTTAGAAGTAATGTATTTGACGTGCTAAAAAGGAACATGGAAACCTTATTTTTTCCGTTTTTTTCGAACATTATTTTAAAAAAAAATTTTATCGAAAAATTTTAGTTAAAATTTTATAAAATAGAATTTTTACCCATTTTTTTCAAATTTGGACATTTTTAATATTTTTTAAAATCTTATTAAAAAAAAATTATTAAAAATGTCCAAATATGAAAAGAATTGATAAATTTTTTTTTCAATAAATTTTTAGTAAAATTTTTAATAATTTTTTTTTTTTTAAATTTATATTCGTAAAGACCGGAAAAAACACATTAAAAAACGGTTCCTTCTTAGCACGTCAATTATTTGACTTCTAATTTATAGAAAAAATGGCTTACACAAAAAAAATTGGGTATATCTCGGTAACTATCCAATATATGTATATACGCGACCTTTGGTGATATTTTTTTTCTTACATAGCAGATCACTTTCACCAAATTTCATCCAAATCGCATTTTTGGGTGGTCCGCTTGAGGAATTTTACCCCATATATGACCAAACCAAATTTGGTCGCGTATTTAAGTTAGACCAGTTTTCAAAAAAAAAAATTTTTGAAACGAAAAGGATTTCAATTTTAAACCATTTTTTTAAAGAAAAAATATTTATTTTTTCGTTGGCGGGGACTCTAACCAAGACTTTCTGCGACCCTTTCAAAAATGTATGAAAACAACGCAAACAATTTTAAACCGAAATGTTGTTGTGAGTTCGACTCTCACAATGCCGGGAAGAAAAGTCCTTGAAGAGATGTAACTCCAGTATCATCGAAACATATGTCGGCTTGTCTGGTTCCTGCAGCGCGTAGGTAAAATTTTTCTCAAAAAACACATTTTCATACAATCCCGAAAATTGCTTGTAAATACCGTCGGTACTTACAGCAATAGACTACAAGTCAAAAAAAAAAAAAAAAAAAAAAGCAACAAAGAGTTAAATGTTATAAATGGAAAAATATTCGTGCTTAATTAAGTATGAAAATTCTTTCATAGGTTTCACACCAAGTCCTAAAAATTCGCAAATCTTTCATATAAGTTAGCATTGTAATTAAAGAAATGTTCTATATGGAAGTATAAATATATGCATAAATGGACACTGAGAAGGGTTTACCTTCAAGCTGGGTAGTGGCCTAAGGTGTTAGACCTTCTAGCATACAAGTCACTACAGTGTTGTGAGTTCGACTCTCACAATGCCGGGAACAAAAGTCCTGGAAGAGATGTAACTCCAGTATCATCGAAACATATGTCGGCTTGTATGGTTCCTGCAGCGCGTAGGTAAAATTTTTCTCAAAAAACACATTTTCATACAATCCCGTCGGTACTTACAGCAATAGACTACAAGTCAAAAAAAAAAAAAAAAAAAAAAGCAACAAAGAGCGAAATGTTTTAATTTTAATTCAAAAAGTTTTAGTATAGACCGAAAAGTTTAAATTTTAAGCCGAAAAATTTTAAATGTAAGCCAAAAAGTTTTAAAAATAAAATAAAAAATTGTGTCAGTTGGCAGGACTCGAGTCGGAGGGTTACGTTTCGCTGAATATTTCAGCATCTTCAGAAGCGAATCTGTTTATTTTTTGTTTTAATAAAAGGGAAAAAGGGAAGATTCCCGAGATAGTTGTCGATAATGACAAAATAAACCAAATGCGGCTAAGTGGTAACCCTCTAGTTGAAATCCTCCTGAAACTTTTCTCACTGGAGTACCGCCGAGAATACCCTTCATTTGATACCCATATTGTCATATATTGCTCAATATTAATTAAAAAAAAAAACGAAATCGGTGGCAACCATGTAAACCGCCCAAGTTGCAGCACCCATGTATTTATATAAATAATCGAAGAAAAAATCCATACCAAATTTGACCCAAAGGGGTCAAGCGGTTCCCGAGATAGTTGTCGATAACGACAAAATAAACAAAATGCGGTTAGGTGGCAACTCTGATTGAAAATGTCTTCTTTGGGATACCACCTTTTGGGTTACAAAACCCATTGATTGAATAAAATGAAATGAAAAATGAAATATTACAAAAAATTTAGATAGGCGGCGACCCGGTAAACCTCCAGAATGATGCATACTATCTATAAGCCAAATTTTATCCAAATCGCTTCAGCCGTTCCCGACATATTAGGTGGCAACCCTGCCTGAAAATGTCTGTTGGAATACGGCGTACAATAACTTAAATTTGATACCCATATTGGCATTGGCAAAAAACTGAGATAGATGGCAACCCCGTAAACCGCCCGAAGTGGCAACGCTCAAAAGAAAGGCTAAGAGTGAAGCATACTATCTATAGGCCAAATTTGGTCCAAATTGCTTCAGTCGTTCTCAATATTTGTCACTATATGAAGGAACAAATAAAATGAGGCTAGGTGGTAGCCCTAGGTGGCAACATTGCCTTAAAATATCTTTCATTTGGCAATACACAAATATAATGTCTTAGAATGAAGCATACTATTTATATGCCAAATTTGATCCAATTCGCTTCAGCCGTTCGCGTGATAAGTATGTATAAAATTTTGAAGTCCGTTGCCACTATTCGTTGCCTCAAATCCGAACACTGGTGCTACTATTTTTTCATTCTAATTTCACTCTCCATAACAACTTTGCTTCGCCGCCTAAGAAGTTAACTTCAAAAATTATCAAAATCGTATGAAAGATGTAAGCTGTACAGAATTATAAACGGCAAACTTCACTGGGCGGCGTGGTCCACGTTTGGGAAATATTTCATGTGGCATGGTAACAGGCTGATGTTTGCCCAGTTTCATTGCAATATGTTGCTTCAATGAAACGCAAGTTAATTTCCATTCACTTTTGTGACAGAGAACAAAAAAGTACTTTGTTTATTAAATTTTGACATTAACCCCAACTGTTTTTAATTCACTTGCCACTAAGCATTTGTGGATAATTTCAAATACTCACCAGAGCATTAAGGCGATGAAAAACACATGTACGTTTGTTAAAAACTTAATTTGTTTGCGAAAATTCGCTTAGCTCAAAAAAGCTAAAAGGACAGAAATTTTAATCTATTCAAAAGTCAAAGTTATCAAAATAATATACTTTAACACTTGCCAAAACTTTTAGTAGCGTGAGTCTATAGAAGCAAATATATACTGGTAGATAAGTTCATTTCATACGCATGATAGTTGTTGCATTAGGGTATGCATGTTGGATAAGAAATTTTGAAAATGAACTTATCTAAAGATTCCTGTTGTGCATTAGAAGCGAATGCAATGGCAGACTTATGGCCTTTCTAATATGAGCAAAATGTTCTTAGACTTATGATTATCTGTTCGTGCTTTGTGCCAGCTTATATGAACTCTCTGTGTGCCGATGGCTAACTAAGATTTCAGAGGTCAATTTGTGCAAATTTAACAATAACAACTTTCAAAACTTGAAAGTTTGCCACTTCTTTGTGTGTATATGTATGGTATACCGTAAAAGTTTGCTAATAGAAAGCCTGCAGTTACCATGTATGTAGTTGGAATAACTAGTAACAGAGTTTCTGATTACATATTAAACATATGTGACAAAAATGAAAACAATAAAGGGAGTTCCGCGCCACCTAGTGGAAAAACATATCCTATGTTGAGAGTACTTATCCAAAGAGAAATCTGTCTAAGTTTTTCAAAAAAACTATTTAGTAGTTTTTGAGCCAATTCGTTACAAAAATCGCCTTATTATTTTGCCCTTTATTTCAGTTTTCGTACATTTTCTGAATTAGTTTTGGCCTCAAAATTTCAATTAGTATGGCAACCCTTTTTACTTATGTATGTATGCATGTAGTGATAAAATTACAGTACAAAGGGCAAAAGAATGTGGGCTGGCACGTGTGGTGTGATAAACTCCGAGCAACGAATGTTCAAACGATTAAATGGCATCTTCCAAAAATGTCTAGTGCAAACAGTAAATTAAGGGATTTGAAATTGATTCCTTCAACAAATACATACATACATATACACATCTATACGTCCAGCACATTCAACAGCATTGGCTTTGAGCTGAGTAAATTGACCTGACCAAAGGTTGTGTGTCACAAACACAATTATTTGGTGCTTTGAAAGGATTCGGTGTTGTTATTCTTGTGTTGTGATTACATATCAACAGATTGCTTAGTGAAGCGGGAAATGATTTATTAGCTACATAAATATGAATGATGCATTTGTGATTTAGTAGGTGGTGTGCTTGAGTATTAGGTCAAAAGTGTAAGGGTCGAATAAAATTAAATAAAATAAAATCAAAAATAAAATAAAATAAAAAAACAAAAGAAAATATATATAAAAAAATTAAATAAAGTAAAATAAAATGAAACCAAAGAAAACAGAAAAAAATAAAAATAAAAAAAAAATAAATAAATAAAAAATAACATTATTAAATAAAATAAAGAGAACTAATTAATTGTATTAATTGAATTAATGTTAATAATTAATAAGATAAAAAAACAAGGAAAACAGAAAAAAATCCAAAAAAAAAGAAAAAAAAAAAAATAACATAAAAAAATAAAATAAAGAAACAAGTTAATTAAAATATATAAAACAAAACAAAATAAAAAAAACTCATTCTGTTTTACAGGGTTGGGCCATTTTGAATAAAAAATTATTCAAATCTCTACATATAATAAAATTGTCTGTACTTGGCAGATATCAACAAAAAATTTATTGTTTGTATGTTTGTGGCCGTATCACTCTGAAAATAATGAATGAAATTGAATGAAACTTTTTGCGTAGACGCTCAACTTAAAGTTTAAGATATTATTTTTTGCGATATCTCATCGGGTTTTGGGGTTATCGTCCAATATGTGTACCGGGGGTGATCAAAAATGTCTTTATATGGGTGTCAAACGAAAGGTGTCAATGAGTGCTATAATATGCGATGTGATTCATTGAAATATCTGACATGGTTTGGAAGATATCTTGAAATTTCGGTAGCTCGACCGGTTTCGGAGGTATCGACGAATATTTCCACAAAAATTTGTGAAATTTGTGAAATAAAAATAAATTGTTATTCATCACTTTGATTTTTTTGAATAAAAATTGCCGGTCACTCATCACTCAAATTTTTTCGAATAATGAATAAAAATTTATTTTTAATTTTTTCGTCACTCGTCACTGAAAAATAAAATTTTATAAAAATTTTTTAGCGATGAGTGACCGGCTATTTTTATTCAAGAAAATCAAAGTGATGAATAAAAATTTATTTTTTTTTCAGCGATTCTTGAATAAAATAAGTTGTTATTCATCACGTTGTTTTTTTTTTTGAATAAAAATAGCCTTATAAAAAATTTTTAAAATTTTTTCCAATAATGAATAAAAATTAATTTTTAATTTTTTCGTCACTTGCCACTCAAAAATAAAATGCTGTTTTATAAAAAAAAATTAAAAAATTAGATAAATTGTAACAAAATAAAAAAAAGAATAAAAAATAAAATAAACTAAAATAAAAAAATAATAAAATATAATTAAAACAAATGAAATAAAAAATGAACTAAAATAAAGTAAAATAAAAATAAATTATTAAATAAAAAAATAAACTAAATTAAACTAAAAAATTACATTAAAAATTAAATTAAATTATTTAAATAAAATAAAATAGAAAAAAATGTAATTGCAAAAAAATTGTAATTAATCAGCGATGAAGCTATCAAAAATATGAGCTCAATCGTATTTATTTTGATTAAAGGTCCAATGCCTCGAAATTAGGATCTAACGGTGGTGCAATTGAGTAATTGCAACCCTTGCACTCAACTAAGCCGTATAGTTCTACAAGCACTTCGCCAAACAATTATTTTGTGATGACACTTTGACTCGTAAAATCCTAGTGCACTTTGCCAAGACATAGCATTTCAAATTCAATCAATTTTATTGTGCAAACTACAAAGTAGCCAATAAACTGCCAGCACACAATTGGAATGCTTTACTTAGTCAATTTTTACATCTCTAAAAAACAAGCGTTGAGTATTGATTACACAACAATTTGTATTTTCTTATGGTCCTCTTGGAATCTATTTGCTTGCGGCTATAAAAGCTTGATTGCTCATTTTATTTGCTCTCAAAGTTTGCATTTCATTTCAAATTGTAAACGTAAATTTTTCAAAGAAGCGTGGTGAAAGGAAGAGACAGGGAATGTGTGCAAGAAGAGCGTTGAACATATTTGTTATTGATCAAGAAAATTAGTTTCACTTTTTATCCCAATACGCACATTAACCAAAGCTTATTTCGTTTTATTACTTTCTCTTCACCGGAGCTAATATTTTACATATATCTCGGTCGCAATAAAGTCAAAGTGCGTGCCTTATCGTTGCTTCAGTGCTAGAGCAGGTGAGCCTCAAGGCACATACCAATAATATTGTGCCATATTACTTTTAGCTATTTTTTAATAAATTTTATTTCATTTTCATATTTTTGCTACTTACTTCTTCAGGATTATTGCTAAACATCGTGGTCGATTCGACGCCGGCACGACTTTTGCTATCCACATTGCTACTACTGAATTCGGTATCCTCCACAGTGTTTACCGTATTAGTTGAATTGCCTTCTACCAGACCGAGTTGTGTTGGACCAGTGGTGTTGGTATGAGGCGTGGCAAATTTACCAATTCGTAACCTGAGACGTTTGCGTTTTTTTTGCGTCACAGCATCGGGCTGAAATTAGATGAAAAGGGAAAGGGTAAATATGTGAAAAAATAGTTAGTCTATATATATGGCGAATATATCTAAAGGAACGACGAAGGGATAATGGATGTGAAGACCTTGGGTTTTTCATAACCCCACTCCCCCATTTCCCTGAACTCTTCTCCAGCTCTTACCCCTCTACCTCCCTGATCTCCATCTCTCACTATCTACTCTACAACCTTCTTTCCTTCTGGCTTTTTCATACTTTGGACCTCGAAACAAAATTTTAGAAGGCCCAAATGTCTAAGTTTCTAAAAAATCTTTAAACTTGTATATTTGTACATTTGTATATCCGGACAATCTCGGGAACCGCTTGACCGATTTGGATAAAATTTTTAATATAAATAGTTGGATTGATTCTAAGACTATCCAATTGGGGGTTGCAACCTGGGGCGGTTTACAGGGTTGCCACCTATCTCAATTTTTTTTAATGAAAGGTATTTTCAGCGACATGCCAATTAAAATATTTTCAAGTAGGGTTGCCACCTTACCGAAGCATATTTGTGTATTTGTATATCAGGTACTACCTCGTGAACAGCTACACCGATTGGGATGAATTTTGGCATATATGTAGATGGTATGATTGATTGTAAAACTATCCACTTGGGGGTTGCCAGTTGGAGCGGTTTACAGGGTTGCCACCTATTTAAATTTTTTAAATAATAGAGCAAGATATGCCAATATGGGTATCAATTAAAAGGTATTTTCGGCAACATACCAACTAAAATATTTTCAAGTAGGGTTGCCACCTTATCAAAGTATATTTGTATATCCGGTACTATCTCGGGAAGAGCTTCACCGATTTGGATGAAATTTGGCATATAGGTAGTATGATTGATTCTAAGACTATCCGCTTGGGGTTTTTACTTGGGGGGTGTACAGGGTTGCCACCTATCTATTTTTTTTTTTAAATTATCGAGTGAGATATGCCAATATGGGTATCAAATGAAAGGTATTTTCGCCGACATACCAACTACAAGTAGTGTTGCCGCCCAGGGTTACCATTTACCGTATTGTATTTGTATTGTATATGGGGATCATATTTGGATTATTTTAGGATCATTTACGGGTCACTTTGGGACAATTTTGCGGTCATTTTGGGATCATTTTGGGTTCAATTTTGAATAATTTTGGGAACAGTTGAGAGCCTTTTTGCGGTCGTTTTGGGATTATTTTTGGATAATTTTGGTGTCATTTCCGGATCATTTTGGGTACATTTAAACGTTTTTTTCTGGTAATTTTGGAATCATTTTTGGATCGTTTTGGGCTCAATTTCGGGTCATTGCAAGCTCGATCACCCAGGTACTTAAAATTTTAAATGCTAAAGAACTTAAAGTATCTCGTGCATTAGCACAGCTGGTTAAAGAAAAATATGTAAACAGCACGGTCAGGTAAGTGGTTAAATTAAGGGTAAAATTAAAGCTAAGCGCTCAAAAAGTAAACAGTAAAAAGTCGTATAGCTCTTAGATGTGTGTGTTGTGGCTTCTTTGAGAATAACTGAGTGTGAGTGTGTGCAAACTATGTCCAGAAAGCATAATAATATAGCAAAAAAAAAATACAGCCAATCTGGCAACAAATTGATAAGAAATTCAGTTAGCAAATGTTCTTTGAACAAACGAAAATCAAACAAACATAAAACTCAAGTTAACATTGCTCCACTTGCATGCGTCTATCCTCAAATACCGCATCCTCTTCTGACCCACAGCAACCCATTAGTCCATTCTAAATTTCATTGCTTGTCCATTTGCTGCAGGTAAGTGTATTTCTTCCTGTTTTTCTATTTTTGGCTTTAAGATAAAAAAATGAAGCTTTCAGCTTTGCCTCGAAGGTGGACAAGTGTTCTTTCGTACATACATATATACGTATATACAAATGTACTCAAGAGGCAAACGGTTGGAATTGGGTTTCGCATGCTGCTTAAAAATTTAAATTGGTTTCGAGTCGCTCTCTTTATGGCTAAATAATCCACAATTTTCGAGAAAATGAAATTTCTCCTTTTATGTTTGTTATTTTGATTATTTTGCTACATTTTAACATTTTCACATTTTGCACGATTTTGTGCTTTTTATGCTATGAAGTTTCATAGCTACCCAGCAATTGGTGCCAACAAGTTGTGAAGTAGAAGTATCAGCTCTGCATCATGATTTATGAGCTTGCACTAGTCCGAAAAATACCCGGCTTGGAACCAGCTTATAATCAGCCACATTTTTTTTTTTTAATTTTAGACGATCTTATTCCTTATGTTCTTAGGCTATTATGAACATTTTAATTTTCTTTGTTAGCACTTTTTTATACTTCTAACTACATAGTTGCCACCTCATATAATTTTATTGGTAAGGAACAAGCGATTCATGCTGGTTGTATAGTTTTTTGAAAATACTTTCGAATGTGCTGCGGCTTGAGCAACCCGTCAACTTCACATATTAACATAGCTTGATGTTATACATATACAGTACCTGGGTGACCGATCTCGGTGCTCGGTGCTGTCAATTTAGCGCTAACTTTACTTACCCAAAATGATCCCACAATGACCCAAAAATAATCCCAAAACAATCCTAAAATTATCCTAAAATTATCCCGAAAAGACCGTTAAATGTTCCCAAAATGATACGAAATTGAACCCAAAATGACCCAAAAATGATCCCAAAACTACCGCAAAATTACCCTAAAATGAACCAAAAATGATTCCTAAATGATCCGAAAAACACCCTCAAATGTACCCTAAAATGATCCCAAAATTATCCGAAAATGTTCCCAAAATAATCCTAAAATAATCCCAAAACGACCCTCAAATGTACCCAAAATGACCCAAAAATTATCGCAAAATGACTCTAAAATGACAACCCTGTAGCAACCCCCCAGTGGATAGTCTTAGAATCAATCATACACTGAAATAAAAAGTTTGATAGTGCACATTGAAAGTAACATATCAAAACACTTTCAAATAGATTATTATAATATTGTAAATATTACAGTATTTACTGTAAAATTGACAGTAAAAATATGTGATTTTTGAAAAATATCAATTAATGATATGAGTTCACTTACAAATTTACAGTAATTCATGTCAATATGATATTGTCCACTTTCAAATTTACAGTAATTCATGTCAATATGATAGTATATTCGACGAATGATAGGGGCTCACTTTCAAAATTGACATTACCCACTGTTGGACGAAAAATGACATGGTTTACTGTTAATTTGACGGCCGTTTCTTGTAGATTTTTTTTTCTGTGTACTATCTATATGTTAAATTTCATCCAAATCGGTCAAGCAGTTCCCGAAATAGTCGGGATATACAAATATACTGCGTTAAGGTGGCAACCCTACTTGGAAATATTTTAGTTGGCAAGTCGCTGAAAATACCTTTTATTTGATGCCAATATGGGTGGCATATTTCTATATAGTAATTCGTTTTCACCTTTCTTAAAAGGAAAATCAATATAATTTTTGAAAAGACGAAATTTTGAATATTTTGCCCAGTGTAATATCTATACTACATATACTTAAAATATATATGCTGAAGACGGGGTTTACTGGACCGCAAAACTCAAAAAGGGCTAAACAGAATCAATTGAATTTATGAGCGTAAATTTTGTATGAGCTCGAGATGGCGTCAGGCTAAAAAAAAAATGCAACAACAAATTATGGACCAGGGTAACCTTATAACGTGTTCATTCCATATGGGTATCAAATGAAAGATGTTGATGAATGTATTAACAAGAAGTTGTTCTTAGTCCCATATGGGATATGGGTATGTTCTAACAAAGTATAGGGATAAGGAGAGGGGTAAAAGTAGTAAAGCATATGGAAAAGATGAAGGACGGGTTTACCGGCAGAAGAATGTGACGCTGAATATGGAGGGAGATTCAAATTTTATACACGCAGACAAGTAAATATTTCAGCAAAGCAACGTCTGACAGGTCTGATTGTATATAAATAGTTTTAATGGCATTTAAAAAAATGTCTGATAAAAATCTAATTTTTTAGCCATAGTATAACTCCGATATTCCAAAATATGGTTGTCATTTTAAAAATACAACTAATCAAAAACATTTACCAAAGCTACTTATACAACTTACAAGAGATAAAATATTGTTGGAATTTGTGTTTGACAATCTTTACAAAGCTATTTAAAATAAAATTTCCATTTAATTTTTCAACATTAACTATAATGACCGTTTTAAAGGCAACACAAACAGCTATTTCAACAAATTAGCAATGCCAAATACTTAACATGCTTGTGAAAATTAAATGCTACAAAAGTAACAACACGTGTGCGCGAATCCCAACTAAACTGTTTAAGTAGAAATCTACAAACATACATACATATAAATATCTTTAATAAACGACCTATTCAAGTTGCTCACGTGGTACCCTAGGCGGGCGTATACGTAACCCAACTGTTGACACAGAGACAAAAAACCGACCACATTTTGATCCAACAACTTAAGTAATTAAAGTCTTGAAGTGCTTAATTTGTATTAAAACGATGACATTTTGACATTCGGAAATTAGACTTAGTTAGTTGGGTAAAGGTTTCAATTTTTGGTGTGTTTTCAACTTAATTTAGCATTTGTTTTGTAAAAAAAAGTTTGTTCACGAAAATTCTAATTACTAACTGACATTAAAATTAAAACAAAAATAAAAAGAAAAAAATTAGCAAAAAGGACCAAAGCTTTGAAAATGAGTTTATTAGTCTATTTTATCATTTGTTAATGCTGCTTTCTTTTCTTTGTTTGCTTTGTTGCATCTATTTAGCTTTTCAGTGAATATAAATCATTAGCTTTGGTGTGATGAAAATTTTGCCTATTTACTACATATTTAGCTTTGTTGTCTGCGGCGGTTGTTCTCAGCTGGATATGTATTTCCACAAAAATGTCCACTCAAGCATTTTGCTTTCAGCTGTCTCCTTATTTCATCTTTCAACTCTACAATAAGTGCCATTCCTCGTCATCCCTTTTCACGACTGTATTATAAAAAAAACTCAAGAGAGTTTTATCTAGAATCAAATAGACTAAATAACAAAGATTCGGGCGCTATCTAAAATTGACCATTTGAGAGTGTGATTTCACAAAGGACCATCCTTAATTCGAACAACTCCCAACAAATAAATTGTGTGAAAGTTCCATATGCAAATTTTTGTAGTTGCTATATAAATTTATACAAGAAATGAGCTGAATAGCTTGTTTAAGACTTCAGCTTTTCGCCACGCTACTTCGAGTTTGCTGTCTGACGCACATACACCCACATATAAACAAAAATGTTGAGCGCCAATTTGGCTTTACTGAAAAGATTTGTTTCTGTGACAGCCTTGAAAGGTTCGGTTGTACAGTTGAATGACTGAATGTCAGAATGTTTGAATCGTTTGATGGTAGAAAATTTGCGTTCATGTACTCTCTGTATGTATGTATGAATGTATGTACAGTACAAATGTGTTGCTGCCAGACTGATTGTTCACAGTTGAAACAGTTATATTTATTTGCAAGGCGACCGATTGTAACAGTATATGGGTGGATATAATGGGCGGCTGGATGGGAGTTTATAAATGAAATTTATATTTCTTATTCGAAATAGTAAAGATTCAATTGATTCTGTATGCACGTACAAGTTATTATATACATGAGGGAAAACGCATTTTTTATGCAAGTAAAAGGAAAACATATAAATGTTTAATAAAAAAGGTTTGAAAAAAATTGTTCAGTAAAAGGTAGACACGCAGTTTTTTACATTAAAAGGGATAAATATTCATGATAAAACAAAATAAATATTTTTGATTACTGTGCCTGTTATTCAAGAAAATTCAAGAACTAATTACCAGAATTCAAAAACAGATGTACAAAACCTGGGTTTAAGTTCAAAAAATCGTTTTTTCATTGTCTTCGTTAAAAAAAATTCATTTAAAATCTAATTTTCAACCGATTTCAAAATTTTCAACCATTTTGGATAGAGAAATGTTGACACTTTCGAAATATGTATAGTGTTTTGTTCATTTAAAAAAAAGTATGACATGTTTTTCACGCGAGAAATTTAACTTTTCGCAAAATTTTTCGGTTTTTTCTAGTTTTGACGTCATTTTTTTGGCACTAATTGGCAATGACTGATACTTTTTAGGCATGTATCACTGAGAGGCATTTACTACTTAACTATACCAATTTTTTTATTGGAAAGCACTTGAAGTTTTAGAGTTAGTCAGCATAATCCAAAATCTGATACTTAGTTCTCCAGCGCCCTACAGGTGTACCTACGGGTGTAATAAGGCGGGCCGATTTCAAAATCACCTAGTGACAAGAAACATCGTATTTTAGGGATAAAAAAAAGATACCCTCTGGAGAGAAAACCTAGGGTGCACCAAAAAATCTGACTTCAGATTTGGATTCAGCACAACCAAAAGCTTTAGAAACCGCTGAGAAAACCTCTGGGATTTTTTTTTGGCTATTATTCAATTTTATTTAAGATGAGAAGAATAAAACTCTGAGCAAAATTTCAACATGGACCGTTTTTGCAGGGATTCAATTTCCAACAAAAATGTGGGCATTAGGGTGATTCAAATTATTCAAATTTTTTCTGTTTTACCCACTGAAACTTTAGATATTGATGAGAAAATAAGCCTTGCAAAAAATTAGCGCTCTAACTTAACCCTTAGGGGTGGCTATTTTTTTCGCCCTTTCCCGTATATTTTATATGGGAAAAAATGGCATTTTTTCAAAGTGAATTTTTTTTAAATTTTTTAAACTTTTTTCAAAATGTTTTTACATTCTCTCACAGTTTAAGCTTTGAAGCTTCCAAAATGGTAAGCTATGTGCGATTATCTTAACTACTAAAATAATTACAGCCATTCAAAATTTACTAGATTTTATACGTGTTACTGTGTATGTGTGGGCATTAGTACAAAACTCAGTCATTTTTAAATGGCTGTAATTATTTTAATAGTTAAGATAATCGCACATGGCTTACCATTTTGGAAGCTTCAAAGCTTTAACTTTAAGAGTATGTAATAATATTTTGGAAAAAGTTTCAAAAATTAAAAGAAAATTCATTTTGAAAACAATTCCATTTTTCCCCATACAAAATGTATGGGAAAGGGCGAAAAAAATAGCCACCCCTAAAGGTTAAGTTAGAACGCTAATTTTTTGCAAGGCTTATTTTCTCTTTAATACCTAACATTTTAGGGGGTTAGACCAAGGCGATATTTTTTTTGAATCACCCTAGTATGCATGTAAGTAGTTATTTTGCCAACAGCCATTTTCACCATTCTAAAAAGCTAAATCAATATAATTTTCTACATTTTTTACTTGACATTGTCTAATGCACTTGTAAGGTATTTGTATATGCGATAAAGTTCGAAAACTGTCGATGACATTATCGATACCTTCAATATTTGGCGGTAAACTATCGATTGTATTCATTTTCGATAGTTTACGATCTCTATTAGGTTATGCAGGCCACTTTTGTATTCCACAATGCCAGCCACGTTGTTTTTTACAACGCATGAATGAGTTAGTGCGTACATTAGGGTGGTTCTTTTTTTTGTAGGGAGACAGTTTCTTCATCAGATTTTCAAAGGCTCAATCCCTAGATCGATAGTACATATTATAGCACATACCTGGTAAGTTTTGATTACTAATCGTAATGATTAGGATTCTGATTACTTTGTATTTGATAGTGAAATAATTGATTACATTACGATTATCTTGGTCCCAACTAGATTACGTAATGATTACGATTATAAAGAATCAGAAAATAATCATGATTGCTCTAGATTACTGAAAATAATTAAAAATAATCAAAAAAAATAATTGATTCTTTTCAGCGATTCTTTTAATTATTTTTGATTCTTTTCAATCCAAAAGTTGTTTGGTATTTTGGATTGAAAGTGATCAAAAATAATCAAAAAGAATCGCTGAAAAGAATCAATTACTTATTTTGATTATTTTTGATTCTTTTCAATAATCTAGAGTAATCATGATTATTTTTTGATTCTTTATAATCGTAATCATTACATAATCCCAATATTTCAAACGCACAATAAATAATCATTACAATTCTTTTTAGAAAATAATCTAACCGATTACTAATCGTAATCATTATTTAACAGCTATGTTATAGCAGACGATATCACATACAAATTTCGTTCGCCATTTGGAAACGATTAACGGTTGTCGCACGTGGGTCAAAGTTCACATGGCCCTATGGAGATTAAGAAAATTAAAACGATTTTTAATTTTATCTAGTACTTAAATTCGATTGCACTATGGTCGGAGACATTACGTAGAAATTTTCATTCCGATTGGAACGCAGGGGAGTTAAAGTCCAGACCTCACTCTGCGACACGCCTTAGGTGTTTCCAATCGGAACCAAATTTTATATGTGATATCTCCGACCATAATGCTATCGATATCGAGTATTAGAAAAAAAAAGAAAAATCACTTTTATTTTGTGTGTCTCCATAGGGTAATATGAGCTTTGACCCCCATTGCGATATAAATAGTTGGCCGTGGTACAACCTTTATAAGGAGTGGAAGTGAAAAAAATTGTACATTTGATTATACGGACCACCCTAGTGCAAATAGTTGTGTTGACTGCTGGGTAATAACAAAAGCGAAACGAGCTCAATTCATATGCATTCGGTTTTTAAAACAAACAGACTTACATAAGCGCGACATTTTTGATTGATTTAAAGTTTCTGGTTACGATTTATATTCTGAATGCGAATGACTTATTTGGTGCATTGTGTGCATGTACAAATATAAATTCAGTCACAGATCCCAAATAACTCTGAAACAAATACAGAGTTATCCTAATAACAGCTATTTCATTAGAGTCATTTATTAGCGACTTTGAAATGGAATTCTATCAAAAAGTAGTCAGAGTTTAACTTTGATAAAATATAAAACTAAGAAAAGAGGCATTAAAATCACATCCCATTCATGTTCTTTCATTAGTTACATTGTTAAAGCTCGCAAAAAGCGTGCAATTAATTTGTGTGTTCTATAATGACACATTACAAGCAAGTCAGCCACAAAATTCGCACTTTCAATGATTCATTAAGATCTACTCAAGAGCCTAATTTCGTCGCATTTCTTAATATCTTATATTCATAAAACAAGTATCAAACAACAAAATAGATATATGTATGTATTGAAACAAATGACTCTAATGAGCGATTTTATACGGCTTTCGAGTATTCTCATTTATGACATTGAATATGCTTTAATTCCCTCAATATGATTCAGTGTGTTGAATCGCTTCAAGAGCGACGAATGATAATCCATAAAACCAAAATAATTATGAATGAGTATATTTAAATGCTTTAGAAAATTGTGGAGGAACACTTAAGCGGAGCGCAATTATTCGAACATAAGTGGAGAGCTTCAACAGGAAAACCCCATTTACAATGCTCCATATAAAATAATAGTGAAATGAAGGTTAATCGGTTTCTTGTTAAGCTTAAATAATTATTTTTGTGTCAGGTTGTGCAATGAGTAATTCAATAGTAAGTACCAAATAAACTAAAAAATATGAAAATTAGTAAAAAATAAAAATAAAATATAGTAAAAAAAATAAAAAAAAATGAAAAAAATAAAAATAAATAAAACAAAATAAAAAAATAATATAAAAAATAAAAAAATATTAAAAAAAAATAATTAAGTAATGGAAAAATAAAATAAAATAAAATTAGAGAAATAAAATAAAGTAAGACAAAATAAAGTCAAATAAAAAAAAAAAACAAAATAAAACAATAACGTAAAAAATTAGAAAAATTAAAAATATAAATAAATGAACTAGTGAAAAAATGAAATAAAATAAAATTAGAAAAATAAAATAAAGCAAAACAAAATAAAACACAATAAAAAAAAAAACAACATAAAAATTTAATAATATACAACAAACGAAAAAAAACTAAATGATAATAACAATAACAATAATAAAAAATGTTTGAAAATCAAGTACTTGTGAAGTTTGATGTGTAAACATATGTATTCTGCACATATATGAAATTAAACTAGTATTTGCGCAGCAAAACTTCATTTTATTATATTTTTTGGTGTTAGACGAGTCATAAATGACTCATAGACGACTCATAAATCACTTAGAGATGAGTTATAAATGACTAATAAACGAGACATAAATGATTCAGAGACGAGTCCTAAATGAATCATAGACGACTCATAAATGACTCATGGGTGAGTAATAAGTAACGAATAGGCGAGCCCTTTCCTTTCCTGTCCTTTCCTTTCGTTTCGATCACTTTCCTTTCTTTTCTTTTTTGCCTTACCTTTTCTTTCCTTTCCTTTCCCTTCCAACCCTTTTCTTTAATATAGGCAAAGATAGCCTACCTTAAATCATGTCTCAGCAAGTGCTCGCCTTTGTGTTGTTGCGTCTTTGTTCGCATTTCGATGTACACGCACATATACATAACCACAGCGTCATATATCAGCAACCACTCAAGCAAGAGTTGCTCACTCAACTGATCTGTACTCACGACATACACCTGTCTTACACTTGCATCTTACACCTTACATTTTACACATAAAATAAGAGCAAAATAAAAGATAACAAAATTATAAAATTATAAAAAGTGTTTTTTTTTTCTTTGCCTACTCTGTGGTAATGGGAGGCAGGTAGCTTAAAATTATCAGGGCACGGCGCTAATTAAAAAAAATATCGCGATGCAAATATTTCTTAGAAGGTTCAGCAGAAACATCAAACGAGCAAGAGTGTACCGCTATATTGGGAACATCGAAAAGTGCTTGATTTCGGCACTCCGCCTGCCTTTGACGTAACTCCCATACCACACCTTATCGATATGCTTTGCTTGCTGTCCTTCCCACCAATCACTTAATGGCCTTAAAATGTAAATTATTATACACTTGATAATATTCCGCGAACTCAAACTCTGTGACGTGAACTTTACTGAAACATAAGGAGTTGGTAATTAAAAGGGCTTCCTATCACAGCGCTTAGCCCAAATCGCTAAATGTCGACCTTTAGACACCAAATGCTACCCATTCCATTCAAGCATATTAGCTTCATTCATCCCACTTAGGTTCCATATGTTTTTGAAAAAAAAAAAAAAAAATTGGTATTTATTACTCGTGCGCCCGGTTGATTTATGTGTTGAAATTTATGTTCATTTGTATTATCTTCCAGTTAAAATAATACAGAAAATATTATGAACGATGTAAATGCATTTTCAAAAGCTTTTGCGTGTCCATGTTGAATGCCTGAAGCTTGATTTTATGTGTGAAGTTGTGTGTACTTGAAAAAAGGATAAAAACTCCTAACTCATCAACTGCTAAGCATTGAGGTCATTAATTATACGCTATTACTAAGAGGATTTTCAATTTAAATACAGCCAATTAACTTCATTACTCGAGCATAAAATTACACAGCTGTTGCGCATATCTTTTACTCCTTCTCCTTTGTACCACTTATATAGAAGTGAGTATGTATGACTTAATATGGGCCAATCCATTCAATAGATTTATTTGGAATTTTTCTAGATTGATCGACTTTATACCTTTCTAATAAAGTAATTCATATGAACGTCGTGAGAGTCAATAGTTTAAATACTTTTGCAGTGTATACATCAAGAAAACACAGATACCTATGAATATGGGGAAATTCTCTTCCAATCCGTGGTGTCCTATTTTTTTTTCTTCTACAAACGCGATTAACAACTTACAATTTCATGTGATCATGTCCTGATGACGAATAACATCACATGATTACGTGATGGTGAAGGTTGTTTGGCAAACCATTCTTCGAACATGTGATCAACATCATGTGATGTTTATAATGATCAGGTGATCTTGATGATGAATCACATCACATGATCACAGAGGGTAAAAGTGGTTTTAACATCATGTGATCATATTAAGTTGATGAAAACCAGGTGATGTTGATACAAGTCCCAACAACTTTTACAACCTGAGAACGTGTTGATGACTGATCACATAATATTAGCAAACGTGCTGGCGAAAGTTTTTGGTTATTTGCTGATCATAAGCGTGGATTTGGACATCATATCATTAATTTTTGGTTAGCATCATACACTTATGTTTTGGACATCATATGAACAGCATCTCAAAATTACCCATTAGGGTGGAGAAAACAAAAATGTAGTCATCAGACTGCAATCTAATAGTGAAAATCTGGTGCCTTTTGGACTTAAACCAAGTCTTGCAAAATTTTATCCAATTTGTTTAGGGTAACTGTCTCCGCAGGGGCATTGTTTGCGAATATGTAGGCGTAAATTTCGCCGATGTTCGATCCTTTATTTTTTATAGGAATCGACAGTTATTCTTTAGTTGGCTGGATTTTTATGCAGTCCGGTAATCCTTCCGCGAAGTAAGTCAAGCAATTTGAGCTTAAGGGGCAAATGTTATACATTTCATAGTGTTTTAAAATTACAAAAATGTGTCTCCTGTAAAAAACTTTTTTTCGGGTAGTTTTTATTAACAAATTGTAGGTGAGGTAAGCAATGATGTTTCCTAAAACACTTGTGCAAAGTATTAATACTAAAAAAAAGTAGGCGAGATAAGCAATAGTGAAATTCTTGGGATAACTTTTTTTCTTATCTCAAAAACTGAAATTTCAAGATATCTCGAAAATGGTTCTACTTTTAAACCAAATGATTACATATTCGGAATCAGTAGAAAATTCTGCATAGGAATCATCTATCAAATGGCGAGGATTTGGAAATTTTTGAAAATTTGTCGGTATAAATCTTTGATTGAGGACTTTCCATAAAAAGTCACATAACAATGTTGTACTGGCGTGCATACAATTTTCATGTACCTTTGATATAGGAGGGCTAACTTTTTTTGTTCATAGACTTTTTCTGATTTTAAAGTGGTTAAATAAAAATTTCGTTTCTTTTTCTTAATTTTTTGAACGTTTTTTTGGCATAGTGGCCAAACTACTGAAGATACTTATAAAGATGAGGGCAAAAAATGTTTATGGGAACAAGTATAACGCATAATTCAACAGATAAAATAAAAAACAAATGACAAAAATCGAAAAAAGTGACAACTTAACTTTGAAACTGGGCAGGAAAGTACGTTGCGCATGGAGTTACCCATTTATAAGCCATTTATTTATTTTTGTTAACCAACCATCTTGCATTCACTTCAATTAAATCATCCTTAGTTTTTATTACATTTACATGTAAAAATGTATTTACGCATATCAGCTGAATTTTTTTTTTGGTTCTTTATTCGTTTTAGTAATAACCAAGAAAATGGACTACCTGTTATCGTAATAAAATACTCACTTATATACAAACATACTTAAATATACTAAACATTTAATGAGTTTCCCTTTCGCTTTTCTTTTGAATTTCATGAAATAATAAAAAATGCACAAAAATTAGTTCAGCTCCAAGAAAGGTAGATTCTCACGAAAAAGTGTTTATAGCCGAAGCTGTGCATAGTAGAAGCTATGTACTTAGCGCGTGAGCTTTTGTGTGTGCGTGGGTACAAGTAAGCTTTTATTTAAGGTGTACGCCACTGGAATAGCAGTCTATAAAAATGATGAAAGGTCAATAAAAAGCGGATTATGGTAAAATCGCAAGCAGTAAACAGACGTTTTAGTTCAGCTGATGATGATGATGGCGTGCGGTGATGAAGGTGTGCGCAAATGCTTTGTTGTTGCCCTTCTTTTTGGCGTCGCGGCTATGTGACGGACGATATAAAAATGCCTGCTGCTGCATTAAATGTTGAGGCATTTTTAGGTCATAATTTTGTGTGTTCATTTCATGGTCAGTAAATTGAGGATTTTATTTGAAATAAATAAGGAAAGTTAAATAAAAATTAGATAATATGCAAATGAGAAAAACGCGTGACTATAATGAGCTTTGCATCTTTGATTGTGCATGGCGGAAAGGTAACGGAAACGAAATGTGGTCAAATAAATAGCTTAGGATTTACGATGGATGTGCTTTTCATTTAAATTTGTTAAAAAAAAATAGCACTCAAATTAGGACTGCGAATGAGCTCATGCGCGAGAGTTGAGGAAAAAAGTACGCTAGAATGAATAAAAGGTTAGCAGTGGATAGATGTGTAGGTGGTTGAATTTTTTACTTTAAATTTGTATCTGAAAAAATTAAATTGAAACAAAAAGAAATGAATGAAATAAAAAAAATGAAATAAAATAAAATGAAACTAAAAAAAAAAAATAAAACTAAAAAAACATAAAAAAAAAATAAAAAAAAAAAAATTATAATTAAACCATTTAACACAGAAAGGCATGAAAAAAAACTAATGGCGGCGATATACCAACAGGTTATCATAACCTCTAACGAGATTCTTGCCGAGCTTCTCTTTCCAACTTGTGGTGTGTTGCTTTTGTGTTTTTTCCTATAAGTTGGCGAGACCTACACTTTTTTGCCGACTCCGAACGGCACTCGCAAAGCAAATGAGTTTTTGCTAAGAAGTTCTCTCAACTACACTTGGAGAGTTTGCCAAACTACTGCCGAGGGGCGACCGCGTTTAGAAAAATTCTTTTTCCAAAAAAATTTTGATGTTACTTTTGACGGGCATTGATCCGCCACGACTTGGTGTAGAAAGCCGAACGCTTAACCGCTACACGACGGCGGCCTCCATTCCTTATAATTCGTTAAAAAGCTCCCTTTGCATTTCGCAGTTTTCTTCAATTTCTGCTGAGCTTTTAACGAAACGGCGGCCGCCGTGGTGTAGCGGTTAAGTGTTCGGCCTTCTACACCAAGTCGTGTCGGTTCAATGCCCGACAAAAGTAACATCAAAAATTATTTAGAAAAAGAATTTTTCTAAACGGGGTCGCCCCTCGGCAGTAGTTTGGCAAACTCTCCGGGTGTATTTCTGCCATGAGAAGCTTCTCAGCAAAAAATTCATTTGCTTTGCAAGTGCCGTTCGGAGTCGGCAAAAAACTGTAGGTCCCGCCAACTTGTAGGAAAAACTCAAAAGCAACACACCACAAGTTGGAAAGAGAAGCTCGGCTAAAAATCTCGTTAGAGGTTATGATAACCTGTTGGTATATCGCCGCCATTAGTTTTTTTTTTTTTTTAACGAAAGCATTCGTAGAATTTGTTATAACTCTTTTGCTGAGTTTTCGGTTACCGTAGATTTACATATTTTGTGTTTGAAGAGTTAAAAAGCTCTCTAATTTTGCAGCTTTATCGTATTTCAACCATTCATTAAAGAGATCTTTTTTTTTAATCAAGAATAAGCTAGAAAAAAGAAAAAAAGGCAGTGACAAACAAAAATGATATATATAGAGGCTACAGATCCACTTCTATTATTTTTTTTACTTTATTTATTTTTTTATTTTAATTTAATTGTTTTTATTTCATTTTATTAAAATTCATTTTATTATATATTATTTTATTTTATTGTATTTTCCCAATTATTTTATTATAGCTGGCTCTAGGTCAGGTGCATTTGTTTTTGTTTTATTTCCGATATATTTCAATCTCCAACGTAGACTGTCATCAGGGAAGCAGCTCAGATGTTTGGAAAAGGTCGCTTAAATCCAAAATTATTTTATTTTCTTTTACCTTATTCAATTTCATTTAATTAAAATTTAAAAAAAAATTTTTTTTTATTTAATTTTTTAATTTTTTTATTTTGTTCTACTTCATTTTACATATATGATTGAGACTTTGTGTTTAAGAGAAACAACCTTTTCTTCAAAACAAAATTATCTGATTATAAGCAAGTTTATTTTCTTTATTCTAAAAAAAGCAAGGCTTACTTCAGGATCAAAATTTCTATAGCAAAAAAAGTAGCCTACTTGATTTATTTTGGGAAATTTTTTTTGGGT
The DNA here is from genome assembly GCA_964058755.1 of Campiglossa producta. Classification (NCBI taxonomy): domain Eukaryota; kingdom Metazoa; phylum Arthropoda; class Insecta; order Diptera; family Tephritidae; genus Campiglossa; species Campiglossa producta. The sequence goes on from CAXKVI010000004.1 coordinate 122,038,331, forward strand.
AGCCAGCTTTATAAAATCCACATAGACTTAAGAGTAAAACAAATTTGATTGCCCTTCCAATATTATTGTATTCCGAAACTAGGCTTAAAAGATCACCTAAATATTGGTCTAATTCACCTCCCATCTTCCAAATACAACTTGCTTTGGGTACCTTTTTATAAGTGCACTTACATATGTAGATACACTGGCATATATAAAACAAACAGTTACTAAAACCAAAAATGTAAATCGCTTACCAAAGATATGTACATATATATCGCAAAAAACTCTAAATTGATTAAATGCTCTTAGGTTACCCTCAAAATGAATGTCGTCCCATATATGCAAATATATTCAAGTATGATTATGAGGGTATTTGTCTTTTTTATTTAACTTTTATTGTTTCCTGGCACTTACTTGCACTCCATTCTACAAAAAAAAAAAAAACAAAGAAGTTTTTATCCAGTTTTTATTTTTTGTTATTTTATTGTGCCAACTGAGCTCAACTGCCCGTCAAAACACACAGCTGCCATTCATCAATTTACTACGCCGCCTTCACTGCTTAAACCTAGCAGCTAGCGGTGGAATGAATATCTCAGCCGTCGAATCATCCATCTTCATCGCATCTAATTCTACCAACGCTTCACTTAAGTAGCATAAACTCTCTCAACTTGTTATGATATAAATTTTCTTGAGAAATATGCTCTGTCTTTCACGCTGCTATTTTTACTTGAATAAAGTTTAGAATTCTTTTCGTTGGCAAACTTCAATGAAGTGCAGACATAGAAATACTTCAGACTGAGGAAATGTATGTATGTATATATGTAATACGTGTGTGAATTTATAGCATCGATATCGTGCTGAGATACAGTTTAGCATCAGACTGATGAAGGTCTGAGAAATTTGATTTAGTGTGTTAGGTTGCTGCTTTAAAGCCATCAGATATAAAAATTCGTTGAAAGTGAATAGTTACAGCTTATATAAGGTTAAGTTCATAAGATAAAAGTCTTACAAAATGAGATCTGAAATTTGTAAGATTTTGTTTTTACTCTTTCTTTACAAAAATATGGTAAGTTTTGGAATGTCATTTGTTATCTGGAATGGAATGGAATAAACGTAGAATCATACTGGTAACAATAACCTGTGTGCGATTTCTTCGGATTGATTTTGTAGTAGATAGAGCAACGGGTGTAACCGATCAGACGTCAACTATTATAAGAGCATGATCGTATTGTTGGACTAAGATAGTAAGTTGGCTATGTATATCAGGGCGGTCCTTACTTTTCTGAATTGTTTCAGTTCTATGCGAACTGTGTTAGTCTTCGACTCAGAAAACTGAAGTGTGTTTGTCTTCGACACAGAGAACGAAGTGTGTTAGTCTTCGATGCAGAAAACTCAACCGTGTTGGTCTTCGTTGCAAGTTGCAAGCAAGTTGGCAATTCTTCACAACACTTCGCAATAAAGTTACATTCATTCTTCACAGCCGGTTGATTTGTTTAGTTTACGATAAGTTTTTAACTTATGAATGGAATTTGACAAAAATTCAAACTTTTTTTTCGAAAGATTCTGCAAAACCCTGAAAGAGCTTTACTTCATTAAAGAAGACTACCTCAAACTTTATGTTGAAAAAATGCAGGCAATTGTTTGATGCGGAACAACTTTTTACCTAAACTTAACTAAGACAGCTGTTATGGGCTTACTGATACTAAAGAAGTTAGGAAAGCTGTCTTCGAATGTGCCGAATGCTATATACCTTTCATGAATAAGCGCCACAATTTTCACTGTTCGATCCCCAGTGCAGCCTGTGTGAATTCAACATTAGCTCATACTGAAATTATCGGAACTATCGATTATATGGGGGCGATGTATTATATTGGTCCAATCTAATTGATTTTTAACATCGACATTCCACATTCTAAAAGAGCAATTATTACGAAATTTCCCTTTCCTTCCTATATAATCACAGGAGTTATCTACCAAAATCCGTTTATCGGAACAATCGATTGTATGGGAGCTATATGTAATACCGGTCCGATCTTGCTGGTTTCGACAAATGGTGGCCGCATTTCAAATTTCAGCCAAATATCTCGAAAACTGAGGGACAGACAGACGGACAGACTGACATGGCTAAATCAACTTATCTCGTCATCCTGATCATTTCGGTATACTTATTGATGGGTCCATCTCTTCTTCTTCGCATACTTACATACATCCATTTCATCTTCATGAAAGGTATAAAAAACCACAAAAGAAATTACCTTATACACATTTTTTCCGTTTTCTTTAATATCTCGAGCCCTAACAGCCATTTTGGTGTAACCAACAAAAATAAAATTTTACAGGAAAAGGTTCTTTAGTTTTAAAATTTTTAAAATTTTAAGGCAAAATGTTGGTTACATAAAAATTGCTTTGGCTTTATTTTTGAAATGGTACTTAATACAGTTATAATATTTTGTGAGGTGGTTTAAAATAAGCAAAACTACCGATATTCCCCAAAAAACGGATTTTCCAAATTTTTTGGTTACACCAAAATTGCGGTTAGGGCTCGATTTGTAAGCGAGGTTCTCGTATGTATTAATTTAGAATTAGAAAAAAAAATATTTCATATACCGAACATTCATTAATCCCGCCATGCTTGCAATGCGCTCAGTCACTCGCCTTCTAGTCTACTCTCTCAAGCAATTATTTTGCTGCCAAGTATAATTTTAATACGCTGGACTTTTTTTTTTCTATTTTTTTTCGTCTTTACCATTTGCTGCATTTTCTTAATGCATATTTGGTATTCTTCTCTTTATCGCCTGCACTTTCGTTTTCGCATCGTATTGCACAATTTCCGTTTTGGTAACTTTGCTTAGTACGTGCAGCTGCTTGTCATTCTATAAACATTTTTCTTTCGCTTCTAACCGCAACCAAATACTATTTCAGCTGTCAGCTACTACCACAACAGATGCTCGGCGTAATTACACGTATATGGGCAAAAAAGTAAATAGCAACAACAATGTGCAGTTCGTACAAAAAAATGTTATACCAGAAATTGCGGTTGCACAATCGGACTTCATTACGCCCGACATCAAATTTTGCGGTTGACCATTTTTATGAGCTTGATGTAGATTGTTGTTGCTAAGCGACCGCTAGTCCATCACAGCCACAGCTGCTTTAATGCGAACTTCGTTGGTTTCCGTTGCGACAAGTAACTTGACTTGCCAAACCAGAGTTGCTACCTTCTATTAATTAGCCAAACAAAATTCAAATACATTCCAACACATACATTTTACAACTCACCACAAAGTCCTCACAAATAAAGCTCTTATTTCTAGATCATAGTTCTCCGACATCTTGGGCTTTTTAGAACCATTGGAAGTCTGTGATGTATGGTATTTCACAAATCCATAAATATCTCTGAATTACTCAAAATTCCCACCAAAATGGCAACCCTATCTTATATTTGCGTAAATATATATAAATAAATCTAATAATCGACCAAAAAAAGTATAAGAAAAAATCGTGAGAAACCATTGCAATTAGTTATTATTTTGGTTGCGCAATATTTGTATTTTTGGGTTGCAAATTGCGTTGTTGAACGTGGTTGGCATCATTCGATTAAATTCTGCAAAGCAATTAAGTTAATGAAACCATTAATATTGTTGCAAATTTTGTACGGACAAGAAAAATCCATGCCTCGCACTATGGCACAATTGTCCTAAATATTGTGTTAAAACAAAATCTTGCTCTAGTTAATTACACAGCGAAGGAACTGTCATTTTAAATTTGTTGAAGCATCCAATTAAATTTGTGGACAGAGGTTTTGTTGACCAAACAAAATTTTGTGTTGAAACAACAAACTCCACTCATCATTAATGTCATGAAATAAAGCTGTAATTAGACACCGGCAATCATAAGTACACGATGGCAGCATGGTAGACACTTGCGTTCAGCAGTCAAATAGCGTGAGCTCGATTTTCGGAGAAGCCAACAAAGCAACGAAAGAAAGTGTGGTGTCATTTAGAACAAAGCTATAATTAGACGCTGAAAAGCATAAGTATACGATGGCATAATGGTAGACACCCGGGTTGAGCGTTTAAGATATCTAAGTTCGTTTATCGGTGAAGTCAATATAAGAGCTTTGAAAAATATTTTTTTTTTTTGACTCTGACTACTTTTGGTGTTAAAATAACACTTATTGATTATTATGATAGAGAAGCTTGGCGCAAAAACAAAACAAATGAAAAGCAGTTTGACAAGATCCTTCAGCAAGATCGACATCGCACAATCACCGTAGCTGGTAATTGTTGTAGCTTTTCCAACTTGTTCGCAAACAAATTCTTGATTGTATCTTTTTCTGTTTTCGTATTCTTTTATTTTCTATCCCTAAGATTGGCTTATCGAAGCTTGCACTTCCTTCGACTTATGTGAGTACATAATGTTAGACCCGATACTTGGCACTCACACCAAATCTGGCGGAAAAACAGAACCAATTTAATATCGGCTCTAGCTTGCCAGAGGCATGAATGTGCCAATTTTCCAGATTTGAGTTAATAGGCTCACGTGATTAACCTCTTGTTTCTATACGATTCACGAAAATCCTGGTTTTCCAAAGAACAAGGAACCCCCGAAAATTTGTAATGCCATTTCCATTTCGTGTAGTTAAATATCTGAGAAATGTTTAAAAACTGAATTTTTAAATTTTTGGAAATTTTAGTTTTGCCCGAAACATGAATGTGTAGCAAAATTGTTACGTATATGCCATGATGTCTGTTTTAAAGTGCAACAGATTAATGTTTCTGGCAAAAAAAAAATGTTTTTAAAATTTTAAAATTCAGTTCTTAAACATTTTCGTTGTGCCAGAAACATGAATGTCCTACACATTCATGGTTCTGGCACAAGGAAAATTTTTGAAATACGATTTCCCAAAATTTTAATACTAGCACATTCATGCTTCTGGCAAACGAGCGACGAGATGTTACTCCGGCCACTGTGCTCAATTTCGTTA
>CAXKVI010000004.1:122050799-122060799 GCA_964058755.1 Campiglossa producta
TATGAAGGGATCAGTTCTCTGCCCTTTTAAACAAAGGAACACAGCAACAATGCAGAGAAGATGGCGAGCCAGACCCCACAGATGGAATTGATGTTGTGACTATAGCGAGGTGCGAATAGCTATATCCCGATTAAAAACAATAAAGCGGCGGGCGCTGATGGTCTGAAAGATAAGCTATTCAAATGCGGTGACGAACAGCTGGTAAGGTGCATGCACCAGCTCCTATGGACGAATGAATGCGTGCCCCAAGATTGAAATCTTAGTGTTCTCAGCCCAATCCACAAGAAGGGCGATCCCGCAAACTGCGCCCACTATCGTGGAATCAGCCTTTTGAATACCCATATAACCCTTCAGGCAAATGGTGACAAGTGCCACCAAAGCAGGACCAGGCAGCTAGTGACATAATTGCCAAAAATACTGAGAACCAAATTCACACATATTATTGAGCTCTTCGCTTTCATCCTCTGCCGGTCCCTGCACCAAAGGTTCGGTTGACCTAGTGATAACGAACCCGCTACTAGAACGACCTATTATGATGTAGAGGGTGTGAATGTCCACCACCTTTATTACTTAGAGTCATCTTAGTAGTAGGTCCGTATTCACCACTTCAGCTGGCCTGTGGGGACCATTTGTCATAACGAAATGTGTCGGTTTTCGTCGTTGTGTTTGTTCGTATATTTTCGGTAGTGAACTGGGTCTTTCAACAAATCACAAGGCTTCCTTTTTCAACCCATCACATTTTCGCTCCAAAAGTTGTCAAGGTATTACTGTAGAAACGATAGTTAAGAACTATACAAGTTTGGCCAATATTAAACAATTATCCTGCCGTGTTTATTCACACAGGGTTGTATTGTGTCGTATAGACAATTTGCATTTGCCAATAAATAACAACACAAAACGAGATAATTGATAAATTGAATTGAAACAATGGCAGTTAATTACGCATTCTTTTGTTAACCTTCGATTTCATCCGACTGTATTATTTGTGTAATTCGTAAAGTAATACAGCCGCAAGGGAGATTTGTACAATCTACATTTTGAAATTAATGTAATAAAGCTTGCGTGAGTTCATCTATATATTATTTACATAAGTATATAAATGTATTATTGCACACGCAGATGGCTCCAAATTGTATAATAATTAATTTAAAAATGTGTCTACTGTTTTATTCACTTTTTTTCGCTTAAGCCCTTTTGTCGGTTATGGCTGGATGTGCAAGTGAAATATCGAACTTTATCAAGCCATCAATTAACATTTGTCTAGTCGATTTTAAACGTAAAGGAGGCTAAGTGTGCCAAAATTAAAATTTTAGGAAATCGTATTCGAAAGTTTATTGCTCTCGCAAAATCTTAAATTTTGGTTTTTGACATAAATATGTTTTTACAGGCTATATTCTCCTTATACTCTTTGCACTGATATAGTTTTTACGTTAATATTCCTTCAACTCCTCGAGATTCAGATTTTTTTTAAAAATTTTCGTTGTGCCAGAAACATGAATGTGTAGCACTCAACAAGAGATACCATGGCGTATACGTAACAATGTTGCCACACATTCATTATTCAAGCAAAACGAAAGTTAAAAAAAAAATAAAAATTCAGTATTTAAAATTTGTTGTTGCGCCAGAAACATGAATATGTAGCACATTCGTTTTTCTGGCATAGTTTTCAAAGATTGAACTACACATTCATGAAAATGGCATTGCAAATTTCCGGGGGTTCCTTGTACTTTGGCGGCCCAGGATTTTCGTGAATCGTAGAGAAACGAAAGGTTAAACGTTAACTCAAATCTGGAAAATGGAAAATGGGGAGATTCATGCCTCTGGCAAGCGAGCGACGATATATAATTTTTTGATCAAGTGGGGTGCTTCTTCTATCCTTTTATGCCAAAGTCGGGTGCCTTGAGAAGCACTTGTTATTTCAGTTGCCAGAAAATTTACATGATATAATCTAATTTCGAATACAATTCTGCTTCACTATTATGTAAACAGTTAAAGTGATGGCCCAATGCACGCTTGCTTTGCTGGCTTCGGCTCGAGAAATGTCAAAATTATTTTGAACTCTACTGAAATGTATGAAAGTTGGCCCTGTGGCAGCCTTACTTTGCTTGCTTGAAACACTTCAAAGCTCCGATTAGCCCAAATCTCTATTTGACAGCGCGTTACACGCTTCGGTGTTTGTCTTGTTGTTGTCTTGTTTGTCTCATCCTGTATTTTTGACAACTTTTGTAGCTACTATTGGGCCATAGAAGCTTTCAAAGTAAAGCAAGGCAAGCAAAGCAAACTTACATTGGGTCATCAGCTTTACAATCAAGCCACTAAACCTGCCACAGCCATAGCCTCTCAACAAAGAATTGATAACAAATTTAATCTGAAACTATTTGAAACTACCATTAATAAGAGTACTTCAAAAATAGCAAAACTATCAAATACCAACTATAAAAGCATTACATAAGTAGTTAATACAAAGTTTTAAATATCAACGAATAAAATATTTTCAAACCATCGACCAAAAGTTGAGTGCAAAAGCTTTTGATAATCGTTAAAATGGATATTGAATTGATTGGAAATTTATTTACAAACATTTTTTTGGTTTTGTTTTTGTTTTGTAATAAATGAAAATATTAAATTATAATTGTCGTTAGTTGCACGAATAAATTGCTGCAGAGAAACTCACTCGACCACTTTGCAAATTACACAAATGAAATAACCAATGAATAGTAAATAAGTTAATGGTTTTGAATGTTGTTTATGAATTATTAACTAACACGTTTAAATGTCAAAAAGGGTCAGATAACTTATGTAGGAGTGGTGAACAATGAAAAAAGCGGAAAAATTTGACATTAGTGGAAAAGTTAATAATTTGAGCTGTCTAAGCAGAGATGGTATATAGTATACATGTATGAATGTATACTTCCTAATGCGATGGATGGAGGGATGACATGACCTAGAAGGTTCCACTGATCATACCAAATCACTACCACGACAGTCTGGCAGTGCCACCATAGAATACCACAGCGTACCGGGTTCATATCCGACCAAGGACAGTCAATTTCGGCATCATACCCCAAAACCTACGGGGAGTGTTTTTGTTGTTAACAACAACAACAACAACAACAACAACAACAACAAAAACAACACTTGCAGATGAAGTTATTAGAAAAAACTTAATGCGTTCCACTCGTTAGTCATATTACGGTACCCTTAAAGCTGGTTTACACTAGGTCCAACTTTGCCAACATTTATCGACTTTATCGAAATAAGCAACCAAAGGCTTCATAATAAGTAAATCGGTATTTTTGTTTCTTTGTCAGATGGTCAGGATCTCCTTTAAAGGATCAAAATTTGTAACGCATCCCGAAATATTTCAGCAAAATGTGGACAAAGTGGTTATTAATTTAAAGAATGATTCGAATATAGGTTAAACATATCATTTTTTTGAAATATCCTTTCGGTATATTAAAATAGTAAATTATTATCCCTCAACTTTCTAAAAACTTGATTTGTTTTAAAAAGTTGTAGTCTAATAAAAGTCCTGAAAATATATATAAAAATATTTAAGGATACGCCAATATATGGACTGGATATATCCTAGAAATTGATTTTACAATATGGGTCTCAAACTAAACGAGTGCCTTGAGGTAGAGTAAGTTTAATTTTGATATCTTAATTCGTTTCGGAGATATCAACCAAAACTTGAATACAATTTACTTGAACTTTTCTTAATTGAGTAACTAAATATCACTCATACGCCGTGTATGACCTATAAAATGCGCACTACAATTGCAAGCTTCAAGATAAACATAATTATTTTTGCTAGAAAACATATTGTAACGCAATCTACTAAAATACTTTGGAAATTCCAATATTATTTTGACATGAAGAAGTTTTTTCGATATCCTTGTAAATGGTCATGTTGTCCTTATAAAAATTCAAAGATGAAGATTTCTAAAAAAAAATATGAAAATTTAATTAAAAGAAAACAAACTTCAGTCATTGCACTTAAGTCTAATTTGTGTGCAATCATTTATTTATTGATGCTTTATTTAATTTTTATCATTGCGACATTTGTAGAAGCATAGATATGTTTACGGACTTCAAATATATGCTTTGGTTATTAAACTTCTCTCCCTCTCACGCTTTTGCTGAAGGCATGTTTCTGTACATATGTATGTATTTCTTTTACAAAAACACCTTCGGCAAAGAGCAATGCTACCGACTTTACAACTTTGAAAGTGATGGGGCATCACTGCTGTCCAACGTAAAGGTTCATTAAGTTTCGTATTTACGCACTAATTGTTGTCTTGGTAGTCAACTAATATTCCACTTGTCAACTTGCATGTACCTACGCCATGTTGTTGTACTTATTTTGAGTTGGTTCCTTCATTGAATCCCTTGCTTATGTTTTATGAATAGTAATATTAACATAATTTAATTAAGTGCTGAACATAAAAGAGCTTTGATTTTTAATTTCATAGCATTCGCGTTTTAGTTTTGTTTACATTTCAAAGATTTGAGATGGGGTTGCAAACAAGAGTTGGGGAGAAGAAAATGTTGTTATTGTGAATTCCAAAGACTCTATAATTATGTGAATGACATGAAATTAACAGTCATCAACTGAGGATGGTGCTAAGTTTTACGCACGTTCGCAAGGAAGTAAATAATTTGTTTTGAAATGTAGAATGTTCTACTTGTCAAAGCTTTGAGTGTTAGCTAGTGTGTACGAGTGGAGTTTTAAATTTGGATTTTGAAGTATTCATCGACTTTCATGAAATTACAAATTAAATAAGTTAGTTCTATATCAATTCAAAATAAGATTTTCGTCAAAATTTTGCAATTCTCTATTCTGCCCAAAAATTTTACTTTTGAAAACGATATGAATATGACTATGATATAAATAAAAAAAGTTCCAAAATACTCCTTAAATTAATATAGAATACAATTGTTTATTGGATTATTTGACTTCTCCTTGATCTCGAATTTCTTTACCTAAATGTTTTTTCAATTAACCTTTATGACAATAAAAAAACCTTTAATAAAATCAACTTTATTTACAACAGTTCACATGCCTTTATTTACGCATAACTAGAACAAAGTAATATTTTTTTCTCCGCTCTACAAATTCATCGCTTACGGCTTTCGCCTTTACATTTACCACCCCTGGCGTTAAACATTTGTTTTCATTTTATAAAAAAATTACACAAAATTCCATTTTAGTCAATCAATTTATGATCAACAAAACAATAGAAGATAGTAATAAAAAACAAATTGAATAAAACCCAGCGGCAGCAAAATTGGAAAGGGAAAACAATTTGGCTTGAAAATTTCAATATACTAAAGAAGAGCATAGAGCATTTCAGTGCTCAAACAGGAAGTTTTCTTGGCTCCAGTTCGTCTAGCTTTTGCTTCTAAGCATAAAATAACTGCAACTTTTTGGTTTTCCAATATTTGGCGCTATTATCTTTTATATTCCAGGGGATGTTTTAAAAGTTCAATCGTTTAACCAAGAACGACTTCATAAGTACTATACTTTCCTTTCCTTTCTTTCCCTTTCCTTTCATTGCTCTTGTTTTACTTTCCTTTTCTTTCTTCTCCCCTCCTATCCTGTACTTTCCTCTCCTCTCCTTTCCTTTCCTTTCCTTCCCCTTCCTTTCCTGTCGCGTCGTTACTTTTTCTTTCCTTTCCTATGATTTTCCTCTCTTCCCTGCCATTCGTTTCCTTTTCCTTTTCCTTTCCTGTCCTTTCCTTTCTTTCCTCTTCTTTTCTTTCCAGCCCTTACCCTTTATTTCCTTAGCGGTTAAGTGTGCGGCTTACTACATCAAGTCGTGTCATTTCAAAGCCCGACAAAACAAACATCAACAAATATTTAGAAAAATAATTTTTCTAAAACGTTGTCGTCGGAGTTCCAGGGCGTATACGTAACATTGTTGATGGGGCACTTTTATGTGTGCTACTCAATATTGAGCCCACTTTTTGAGGATACATCGTGTTAGCTGGGATTACTTTTGTCAATATTGTTACAGCTCGCATATGTGCAACTATGTCAAATGCATAGGAGCAAATGGAAAGTGGGAATTTACTTGATTTAATTAATCAATAATAAAATAATTATACCAGAGTATGTCATTAAGTTGCACAGGCTGAGTTTAAGAGCCAAGCAAATGTATTTGGTTCGTTCTTTTACCTGAATACCACTGTTTCATTTCTAATTTGCCTTTCTTATTTAGACACAACCTTTCAATGCAAGCCATTTCATATTTATACCTAGAGACTAATTTATTTTTAGCAGCCAAGAAAATATGTGCCATTATTTGCACGTGACTTGGCATTTAATGAGTTCTCAAGTACACCAAAATAGTTTTGCGTACAAGCTTGCATGGCATGACTGTATGCGTGTGTGAGTATAGCAGGGGCGGATCCAAGGGGTGGGTTTTCAGGTTCAACGTAGGTATATATTTTGAACCCCGAAATCATGGATCCGCCACTGGAGTATAGATATATACTTATTTTGCTAGGTGGATGTTACAAAAAGGTATGCACTAGGTAGGCACTGGGTACATTACAATTGAGTGGTGTCCTTTAGTTGAGACGCTATTGCCGCAAAACATGGCGCACTCTAATGTAGGTACACATACTTACACATAAAAGTCTTCATATATTTATTAAGAAATATTTAAGCATATAAAGACTTACACTGTTATATATATTGCGTAGTATTTATTAACGACTTCTTCTGTTAACATTTAGCTTTGTTTTCTGTTGCAAAAAAAAAGTAAATTTCTCTGTACAAATCTTTTGGCGTAGACAGCAGGTGCTAGAAATGGATGTTATGAACGCACTTGTTTCCCTTATATTTGTGAATAAGGTATAGTAATTTGTCTTTATTTATAAGCACGTCCTACGTGTAGATGCGAAAGCTAGTGTGAAATATTTTCTAGTTGCCATTCACTTAAAGCCGCCTACAGGCAACCATAATTTTCACTTTAAGACACAGCGATACACGTGTTTGATATTTTGGTAAAAACAAAGTACGAAAATCCTATTGAGATGCTGCTGACATGTTTGGATTTTTTAAGCTACTAGTAGAATAAAGCAACTAATTATAAGTAATTATGGTTTAAAGTGGGCTTACGCCAAAATAGAATTAAAAAAATGAAATGTCAAATTTTACGCTCATCACTTAGGGAAGCTTTGAATGCCGGAGTTTTTATATTGTTATTGAAAAAGTAGAAAGTAAATGGAAAGTAAAACTATGTTTCGTACAGTTAGAGTAATGATGAAAGCATGCAGGGCCTTCACTTGATGATATCGTCGATTGCTTGCCAGAGGCATGAATGTGAAAATTTTCAAGATTTGAATCTCTACGATTCACGAAAACCCTAGGTTTCCAAAGTACAAGAAACCCCCGAAAATTTGCAATGCCATTTTCACGTCTAGTTTAATCTCTGAAAGTTGTACTAGAAAAACGAATGTGCTACACCTTCGTGTTTCTGGCGGAACGAAAATTTTTCTAAATTGAATTTCTAAATTTTTAAAAATTTTCGTTCAGCCAGAAACAAGAATGTGTTGCACAGATACCATGGCGTATACGTAACAATTTTACTACACATGGTTCTGACACAGCGAAAATTTAAAAAAATTGATTTCGGAAATTTTAAAAGAAAAAAAAAGAGAAGTTTTATTGCGAGAGCAATAAACTTTCAAATACAAATACGATTTCCCAAAATCTGGCATATTCATGTTTCTGGCAAGCCAGCGACGATATGATCTTACATTTATAGAAAATGAAAATGCATGCTGTATGATTGATGATTAGGGAAACCAAAACTATGCAAGTGCATTTATTTTAAAAGGTCGCTTTCGTCGTTCCTGTGCTTCCTCTAGAGCTAGGTTAGGTTCAAGTGGCTGCCGCAGAGCCACTTTTAGGCCAGGAAAATCCGTCCTGGGACCCGGCCATATGGAAAATCTCTGTGTTTTACCAATTCTCTACATTGCCAGAGTCCCGGGACTGACACTTTTAAACCGACACCGTTACAACTCCTGGAATCATTTCGATGACTAGATGAAGGTCATCAAGTCCTTTATTTTCAGCTCCTTGACCTGCCGTATGCTACGAAGCTCCCAAGTTGCAGATGAGGTGATAGACCGTTTCCTCCTCCGGCAATAAGGTAGTGCCGGGTTAATATCCCAATTAATATGGAGATTTCTCTCCTTCTTGGGGCGTAAATGTGTCTCGATAATTTATGGTCCCATTTTGACCAAGTTTGTTTGGATATCCGGCAAAAATCGCTCGTTGGCTTGGCGGAGTGCGTACTCCTTCAGCATTAGCTTGCATGTGGCAAACGGTGTACCGAAGCTCTCTTTATCCCGAAGAACCTGCTTGGTCGTGCCCTGACTAGCATATTCGTCTGGCCTACAGTTTCCCTCAATTTGCTTGTGTCCCGGGACCCATGTAAGGTTCACGCGGTTCTGTTGGGTCATCTCTTGAAGAAATCGACAACAGCTGAGCGTCACTTCATAAAAAATAACGATATCCTCTCCGGGAGTGCGTTCACCTATCCAAACGGGGCGTCCATGATTGCTGAAACTCCAGCCTGGACGATACTGTACTGATCATGTAGTCCGAAGGAGAGCTCACGGTTAATAAAATCTAAGATATTTTTTTTGTAGGTTTGCCACCTAACTTCATTTTACTTATTTCCTAGTATATCGACCACTATCTCGAGAGCCGTTATGGATGAAATTTTGTATGCCGATAGTATGTTAAGACTTTCTGCTTGAGACTGTTTACAAGGTTGCCGGCTATTTTAATATTTATTTATTTTTTTTTAGAATTCGGTTTGGAAAGCTTTTATTGTTTGTAAGTGGTTTTATGCGGATAAATCGAAAACAACGAGCGTGGGCGGTCACCCAAGTACCAAATAATAAGTACTTCAGCGACCGACCTTTGCTCGGCATTTTACCAGGTTTTCATTTAATGTCGTAGCAGACCCGGCAAGGGTAACCTGCGAGAGCTTAAACTCATCAAACCACCCGTTTCTTTTTCCATCCGACATTTTAAGAGATATCTCCGAAACCAGTTGAGTTATTAAACTTAATCACATTGCTTATTGCAGCAGTTAGTAATTAAATTCGTTTGACGCCCATAGTGTACCTACTCTATATTTATACATTGAAATATAAAATAAGATAAGCTCTGTTCAAAAATCTCAAACTGTTCGAAAAAAAGCGCTAAAAATCTATGCAAAACAATATAATATAATATAACAAGTTTTAAAGTGTTTGATAGATGAGTTATTTAATTTTGAAACAAGCAATCTACTCGTCAGCTTCTTATGAAAAATTCACAATATTCTCAAATTTAAGTTTCAGTCACAGATAAGTCACATTTTTAGAAATAAGTTAAAATCAAGTATAAATTAATAAAACTAAAATGTTCGGCTTACGGCACAAAAAGTTATAAATCAAACATTGTTTTTTTTTTGCGACACGTCATTAGAAATGCCACAGAAACAAATGGCTATTAATAACTCTTTAGGCTTTAAGAATGTCTGATTCAATAAATTGTTGGCTAAGCAATAAAAAGCTCATAAATTTTGTAGTCAACTGTTGACATGGGTTTTTAATACGCTCATTTATTCCTACTTATGCACACGTGTTGGAATTGCACACACACACACACATACACACATGATATATATAAGTATATGGATTTGTGCTAATACCATTCCTTTCATAGGGGTATATTAATTTAATATAAAAGGTTCTCTTGATAAATAAGCCGGAATAAAATTAATGATTTATGCACTCAAAGCGTAAATATGCTTATGCTGAAAAAATGGGATGGCATTCCAAATGAAGGGGAAAATAGAAAACGAAACAAAAACGAAAAAAAAATTAAATAAAAAAAGCTTGAGAAATCGCTTATGCCACATTTATTTGTAGCAAAAACACAAAAATTACAACAACAAACAAAGTTGAATAAATGCATATGGCATGTGGC
>CAXKVI010000004.1:122063299-122085799 GCA_964058755.1 Campiglossa producta
TAAAAAAAAAAATAATAGGCTTTTTGGGTTGCAAGGCACAAGACATAGGCACAAGCCACCATTTACAAGAAAAACATACACAGCAGCGTTACTTTTGCGGATAGACCCCCAGCGCAAAGATGTTTACACATAGAAAATGGAAATATAAATCAGGAAAACATTTTAAACAACTTGAACTGGCTAACTATAACTTGAAGATGAAAATATTAGATAGAAATAAATTTCAATTGCTTCGAGATATTTGTTAGCGTAATCCAATTTTTAAATTTGCTTTATAGTTCAACAAATGCCTACAATTATGGTGGATATGATTCGCTAATAAATAACCTGCTTACAACTTCAAATCGCCGAAGGGAGAGTGCAAACGGAAGGCGAAAGCTTTTATATCTGAGAAGTCAATCGATGTACGCATGCGTTGTTTACTCATAAATTTAGTTTGCTACTGACAATGGCAAATGCTTGTCAGAATCAGAGTCACACATGCCACGCATACATATATGTATATGGCAAACGTTGTGATGTATGATGTATGCTTGTGATATGTGGCTGATTTGTTTCATTCATTCTATTTACTCTTGCGTATATAAGCAACACAAATCAGTTTCATAATAAAAACAAATGACGAGCACATTACTTTTCATTGCTATCTTTTGTTTTGATATTTCGCTTTGTGCATTCCATCATATCTTACTCGGCTCAGCTAACTTGCATGCTTGCAGTGGGATGGAAAAATATTGCTGACAAAAACACATATTCAATTTCATTGAAATGTTATTAAGTAATTCTAGGAATTCATCATCCGCCTTTGTTTATTAGCATCACTTGTTTGGCCTTCCTCTAAGGGTCTTTCTAGTGTTGTTACATGAAACGGGTAAAAGTGGGTGTGCTTTACATAAATTGCTTCTAATTAAGTTGTAAATGATTGTCGTATATTTTTTTGAGTATGAGCGACATGTATCGCTATTTGTTTGAATTATAATACGTATAATAAAGGAAAACAAAAGAAGTAAAAAGAAGAATGATGATACATAAATTGCTAAGAAAACAAAAGACGTGATTAGTTTTATTGAATTTATAGAATGGAATAAAACCAAATAAAATTAAACAAGTAAGGACTATTAAACATAGGCGATTCATGTCCAAAGTCGTATCCATGCGGTGGTTAGTAAAACGAACGGACGGTCAAACCCATTTCAATGTCAAATGTCTTTCTGATCTGATCTGACAGTAATTTGCAAAACAAGTAAAATCTCAAAATTTTAGTTTTTTTTTTGTCACATAACACCTTAACCCATGAACGCCCTTCATATGCATTTGTTTATTTTGCGCTGCTTAAGTGAATTTTATATAAATGCGTAGTTTATTTTACCCGAGTTGGGTAGTACGTAAAATGGAATTTTCATTAAAAAATTATTTGCTAAGTAAAAGCTTAATTCAAGTGATATGAGTTCATGTGCTATATATGGCGGATAAAAACGACGCGTACCAACAAAGTTGTCAGAAACTTTGTAGCGAAATTGCAAAAACTAACTACGCACACAGATTTTGCATGTACACACACACAAAAGTATAATGTTGCAACATAAAATGCTGTATTAAAGACAGCATAACAGCTTACTTTATAAGTGCTACGTTATTTTTATGCTGAAAGTTTCGCGCTTATTTCAAGAGAACTTAAGAAAATTTTCAAGAAAAAGAAAAGCAATTAAAAAAAGTCAAAAAAGACACATCATTCATCGGTTTAGCGTAATCAGTTTAAAAGTTATGACCAGCTAAATTTTCAAAAATGCCTCTCTGCCACTACCACTTTGAAAAATTAATCAAGAAATTATAATAGAATAACCAAGGGGATTTACCTATTAAATTATATTATTTAAGCCATTTTAGCTACCGAGATATGTCAGTATATGTGATTTTCGATATCAAAAAGGAGGCGTGGTTATCATCCGATTTCATACCTTGGCCAGAAAGTAACCTGTATACCAAATTTCATGCAAACTTTGTCAATTATACTGAAGCTATTGTGTACACGGACAGACGGACGGACGGACATGCCTTAATCAGCCCCTCTTTTTAACTTGCCGTTACATAGTGCCGTTATAAAATACAAAAAAAAAAAAAAAATAAAAAAATTAAAAAAATTAAAAAAATAAATAAAGTAAAAAATAAAGAAAAAAAATTAATTAATTATTCTTCTTCTTGCCGGCTTGAGGTCAGGGTTTTTTTTCTCCATACCAAAATTAAACTAAACGATTCTTCTTTGGTTATTACCAATATAGTGCGGTCGCCTACGGTAATTATGTTTTATATATATTTGGATAGTGTACCCTGAGGACGGTTACCGTGGGTGACTGGGGTTTTCAAGATTTTTCTCGACTTTATACCCCGATTAACTTTTTTATCTCACATGGGTTCGATGGGAATTTCTGCATTTTGCTTTCCGGGGGGCAAAAATTTGGATCTGTTTGAGTTTTTGTTATACAAAATAACTCAATTTTCGCAGGTTATCAGGTTTTGATATTTTGCATGGAGAAAATCTCCCTTATCACAAATTTCATGCTAACAAAATATTTCCAAAGTTTATAAGTTTAACTAATTTCATTGCCGATGGGGAACTAAATAAACGGTAAAAGTTGAAGTTTTCTATCTGACGGCGAACCTAGGCTCTCTATTAAAATTTGGCTCTGTGGGTATTATTGCTATTTCAAATGTTTCATTTGACCGCACTAGGGTGTGCCGACAACGTCGACATACAAGCTGCCAATATTTTGTGCTCTGAAACCGTTGCACTTTAATGCTTTAGCAAAAAAAAAAGGTGAAGCGTATTGCATTAATTCTCATAAGCATGCATGTATGCATGTATGCATGTGGATAAATACGAGTATCAACAATTTCGATTTTTTGATGCTCTTTCATTAATGTAACATTGCATGCGCAACGGATTACAGCAACAACATGTTACTTCGCGTGTTTCACACTTTAATGCCATTACTGCAACGAACGACTTGATATTGAAGCGCTCAGTAGATGTCTGTGTGTTGCACAAAGTCATTCATGCATCAAGCAGCAATATCACGCTAGGCTATAATGTAATTCGCACGCAACCTAGGTATACAGTGCACCACACCACCTGCTCCTTGCACCTTGCACTTGCCACCCACATGCAACCTTGCTTTAACATGGTTACCAGGTCAGTGACGCGAATTTGCCAATGTTGTTTCGATCTGATCTTCATTTGTAAAGCTTTTATTGTCTGTTGCTGTTGGTTGTAGCGAGTGCTTAAAATGCATTGTTGTACGTGTTGCAAATGCATACATATGCGAATGGGAATGCATAAGTGCATACAGCACTTTCATGGCAATAAAATTACAGCAAATCTCATCCGAACATGAATGCTTACAAACGCATAAAACCCATACCAAGAACGCGTATCGCACAATCCCATTGTGTTACATGGATATTTGTTGTTGCACGGCGCTTTGCGTTATCTCTCTTGTAGTTAACTATCGAACGCGTTTTTCATCTACAGAAAATTCTCTGCTTTGTTTCATTTTTTTTCTGCGCACTTTCAACCTCCTGCGATTGCTAGCGAATGTTGCTCTGCAAAAAAATGCATTTTCCGAGCACGTTTTGCTGCACACACACAAGCACACTCATACACATAAATGCGCCATTGGTATGCCATTGTGTAGTGGTTTTGATTTTATTTTCTGAATTTTTGTGTTTTTTTGCTCTTGGTTATTCGCTTTCAATTGTTGGCATTCGCCTGCATATTGTGCTCCACAGCTGCCGGAAATCGTCGAGTGTCATAAGGCGCTCAACTCCAACACCAACGACTCTAATGCAGCTACATGCAGCAAAAACCAACAACGCCAGCAATAATGCAATTGAGTATGTAGTCAGTGTCCAACTAATGGAACTACAGGCAATGCGTACCGATGAGGTGTGTTGGTGGAGGTGTAGAGGTTGGTGTGTTCACAACGAGAGTGGATTTTCATGTATGCAATCAGCTGCATGGGTTTCTTTGTTTTTCATTTGATTATTATTTTTTTGTGATTGCTATATTCTTGAAAACCTGAAATTACTTTACGAAAGTATGTTGCAGATAGAGTTATAATATATGAGTACTTCGTGAAGCTTCCATTACGTGTATCTGTGTAGAAGAAAAATTCGAAAGCAAGTACTCGTTGCATGTCCTTACGAAGTCAATTATTTAAATATATGACTTATATATTTTCATATCGAACAAATAAAGCGTATGGTGCCATTCCTTTCCACTCACCTTGTGTTATCTCTATATATTCTGTTCTCTTTTCGCCATATAAACACTCTCTCACGGATCTCTGCAGTGTATAGTAATGTAATAGAGTTTACAGCAGGGCCTGGTGGAATTAATCGCCCACAACATATGTTGTTGAATCGCTGCTTGCAATTGAGCGACTGATCATAACAAACGACGTCCATTGATTGGTCGGTGCGATCATAGCGCTCTCGCAAGCGCAACAACGATTTCATCGTTCGAGAGGCCAAGCAAAGAGTGTGAATTTGGTTCTCAGATTTTTGTACAACTCTCCCACTAGTTTCATATACCTGTAAACCAGGCAAGCCCCGCCAACTAGTAGAACAATGAGAACCAAATTAGCACAGATTATCAAGCTATCTGTTTGGCCTCGTCAACAATAAAATTGTTGATTTTTATACCTTTCATGAACATGAAATGGTATTATAACTTTGGTCCGATGTTTGTAAGTATGAGAAGAAGAAGAGATGGACCCATCATTAAGTACACCGAAATGATCAGGATGACGAGATGACATGCCCCTCTGTCCGTCTGTCTGTCTGTCTGTCTGTCTGTTTGAACGCAAACTAGTCCCTCAGTTTTTGAGATATTTGGCTGAAATATTGTATGCGGCCACCATTTTCTAATATAGGAATCATTTGTCGGAACCAGCAAGATCGGACCGATATTACAAATAGCTCCCATACAACCGATTGTTCCGATAAACGGATTTTGGGCTATAACTCCTGTAATTAAAGAGGTAGGAACGTAAAATTTTGTGAGAATTGCTTTTTTTATATAAGAGCTGTCGGTGTTGAAAATCATTGTGATCGGATAAATATTTCACATAGCCCCCATACAATCGATTGTTCCGATAAACGGATTTTGGGCTATATCTCCTGTAATTAAAGAGGTAGGAAAGTGAAATTTCGTAACAATTGCTCTTTTAGAATGTGGAATGTCGATGTTAAAAATCAATGAGATTGGACCAATATAACACATCGCCCCCATATAATCGATAGTTCCGATAATTTCGGTATGAGCTAAAGTTAAATTGAAACAGGCTGTACTGGGGATCGAACAGTGAAAATCATTACGCTTATTCATGAAAGGTATATAGCCTTCGGCACAGCCGAAGACAGCTTTCCTTACTTGTTAATTATATTTTTCTTCTCATTTATGCCATCATATATATCTCTCTCATCCTTAAAGTAAAGTGCTTCTCAAAACAACATTTTGAGGTGGCTCACTCGATTTTTATCCTGAACATCTTACTCTGAAGCAACTATGCTCTCACACACACTCATTTACATCAAAGTTCCGTCCATACCTCTTTTCGAGCTTCTCCCACTCTCTTCTCTTCTAACTCTTACATTTTATTTGACCTTCCTGTAATTGTTCCTAACTTTATTATTTTCCTTTTTGTACCCAGCGCACTAGTACTAGTACAAGGGTATTATAATTTTGTCAACATAACGGTACTACGTAACTGCACAAAATAATCTGGATAGATATAGAGTTCCATATATAAAACTCCTTAGGTTGAAAAGAGGAGTTCATTAAGGCATGTCCTTCCGTCTTTCCGTCTGTCCGTATACACGATAACTTGAGTAAAAATAGAGATATTGAAATTTTGTATACAGGTTACTTTCTGGCCAAGGTAGGGTGCTATTGAAACTTTTAAAACGATGAAATTCGTACAAGGTATACTAGCATAATAGGGAGTATACCCGATGTAATTGGACGAAATCGCTTCCCAACCACGCCCATTTCCGAAGTGGAATATTTCGAAAATCATATGAAAACCACCGCTGGGTATTTAATGTTCGGTTTTCCCGAACTTACACTTCCTTACTTGTTCTATCTTCTACTCTTCCATTTTTACTATTATTCAATTTTCTTTCTTTGGAGTCGGTTCACAACAGCTCTTGGCCCTGCTTAGCTTTCTACAAGCACGTGTGAAATTATGAATTTCCGGTCACCCTGTTTTACTGCCATCCTCGCATGCCACACTAGCTACTTGAACAATTTGGCGCTTTTACAATTCCCCTTAAGTGCCACTAAATTTGAGAAATACTTCCATACAACATCCACTCTTCACACCTCTACAAATTGCAGCATGCTGCCGGAATTTCATTCTAATGTTTTTGTATTTCACACACACATCTATACTAGCATACTCTTATGGGTATTTTAATGGCACATAAAATGATATTAGGAAATTAGCGGTTTGTTGCTACATATTCGACACACATTTTTTTTTTGGTTGTTTTAGTTACCTTGTTTTCATGTACGAATAATACTTGAGATAATTAAGCAGATAATTACATTTTTGCTTGGGCAGTTTTGTTTTCTGTATTTTTGTTCACCGTAGCTGTAGTATAGTGGCGTGGTTTTGGGAAAAAACATATGGTATTATATCGAAATGTTGAAAAAAGTTAGTAAAATGAAAACAAACAAAACAAAAAAAATTATAAAAAATATATAAAAAAATTAAACAAGAATGAGAAAAAAAAAAAAAACAAAAAAAAAAAAAAATAGATAAAAAAAGCTAATTAAATATTTAAAAAACTCAAAGGAAAAATGAGATCATGTTTATAATAGCTGCTTAAAAAACATATCTTATAATCAAATTTATTTATTTTATATTGCCAATTATAATTGAATTGCAAATGTTCATTAAGTGAATTACTTCATTTTTGCTGCTAGCAATTGAAATCTGGATAAATTCCCAATTAAATCTGTGTATATTGAAAATAAAACGATGTGATTTGTAACGTGACAGAAAAATGCTACAGCTAAGATATTCTCACTGGTTTGATGCAAAATGCGCTCTGAATACCTTTTTAGGTCATCGTCAAAGTTAAATCGAAGCCAATGCAGCACTTCTTTTTTTTTCCGACGATGCTTTTAATTAAAATTCTATTTTTTATTTAAATATGCACATTGATTTTTTTTTATTTACATTAGAGAGTGACAAACCACTTTATTTCAAGGTACTTCAGAATATACGACATTTTTAGTTTTACTAGTATCGCTTGTGATCGAAAATTCGGCCAATAAAATCAGGAGGTGGTCGTGGGGTCGCTATACCCCCATCCTTAAACTTTGGGGACGCCCCTGAAAATATACCGCCTATACGTCAGTTTTTTCAATTTCCTTTCCATCGGTGCATATTTCATTCAAATCGGTCAAACGGTTCGCTCACAGGAGGTTCCTAATGTTTTTCATGTCGCGTATTTATATATTAAGTACCTGGGTGACCGAGCGTGCTCGGTGCTATCAATTTAGTGCTAACTTTACTTACCAAACTTGTGAGGATGTGTTACACTGTCCTTTATATGTGGGCAAATTATTAAAATTTTGTAATTTTCGTAGCCGTAATGGACTTTTTGCGGACAACCCTACTTGAAAATATTTTAGTTGGTATGTCAGCAAAAATACCTTTCATTTGATACCCATATTGGCATATCTAGCTCCATAAATAAAAAAATTAAATAGGTGGCAACCCTGTAATACAAATATACTGCGATAGGGTGACAACCCTAGATGGCAACTGTACTTAGAAATATTTTAGTTGATATGTCGCCGGAAATACCTCTAATTTGATACCGATATTCGCATATTTTACTCAATATTAAAAAAAAAAAAAATGAGATAGGTTGCCACCCTTAAAAGCCCTCCAAGTGGCAACACCTAAGTGGATAGTCTTAGAATCAGGCATGCTATCACTGTGCCAAATTTCATCCAAATCGGTCAAGCGGTTCTCGAGATAGTACCGGATATAGAAATATAGTGCGGGCAACCCTAGGTGACAAACCTACTTGGAAGTATTTTAGTTGATATGTCGCCGAAAATACCTATCATATGATACCCATATTGTCATATCTTGCTCCATAATTTAAAAAAATGGGATAGGTGGCAACCCCGTAAACTACTCGAAATGTCAACCCTAAAGTAGATAGCCTTGGAATCCTTCATACTGTCACCATACCAAATTTCATCCAAATCGGTCAACCGGTTCTCGAGATAGTACTTCGGTAAGGTGGCAACCCTAGGTCGCAACCCTACTTGAAAATACTTAAGTTGGTATCTCGCCGAAAGTACCTTTCATATGATACCCATATTGGCATATCTTGCTCCATAATTAAAAAAATGGGATAGGTGGCAACCCTGTAAACCGCCCCAAGTGGCAACCCTAAAGTGGGTAGTCTTGGAATCCATCATACTATCTTTGTGCCAAATTTCATCCCAATCGGTCAAGCAGTTCTCGAGATAGTCCGAACATACAAAAATACAAAAATACAAATATACAAGATTAACTCGTTTAAAGATATTAGATAATAGATTATCTGAAAACAGTAGTATAGCTTGGTTCTGAGCGTTCCTAGTTCTAGATATTGCAACATACGCCAATACCAACATAGTTGAAAGTTTGTTCTTGCGATTTGTTTATTCTCACTTCGAAGGAAACATTCACTGGAAATTGCAAGCGTTTGTATTAGAAAGGCATATCGGTCGGAATTATAGGTATGTGAGGTATGAATGATGTTTCTTCTGCAGCTGTACCCGTAAGGATTGTTACCTCTAGGATATTGTTATGCATTCGTTTTATTTGTAGTCTCGTCCCATTGCATAACGTAGGTGGCTTTAATATAAACAGTAAGGAAAGCTGTATTCGGCTGTGCGAAGGCTATATACCTTTCATGAATAAGAGTCACGATTTTCGCTGTTCGATCTCCAGCACAGCCTGTGTTAATTTAACTTTAGCTCATACCGAATTTATCGGAACTATCGATTATATGGGGGCGATGTGTTATATTGGTCCAATCTCATTGAATTTTAACATCGACATTCCACATTCTAAAAGAGAAATTATTACGAAATTTCCCTTTCCTTCCTATATAATCACAGGAGTTATCTCCCAAATTTCGTTTATCGGAACAATCGATTATATGGGAGCTATATGTAATATTGGTCCGATCTTGCTGGTTCCGACAAATGATTTCTACATTAGGAAATGTTGGCCGCATACCAAATTTCTCAAAAACTGAGGGACAAGACATCTTGGTCATTTCGGTATACTTATTGATGGGTCAATCTCTTCTTCTTCTCATACTTACAAACATCGGAAAAGAGTTATAATACCATATCATCTTCATGAAAGTTATAAAAAGTTTCCAATACTTGTTAGTCGTAACACTACGTTAAGTAAGTTTATAGTTGGTATATTTATAAATTTTTGTTAATCAAATTTTTTCCCAGCTACTTGTTAAACACATAACTGAAGTAATTTCATATTTCTTCGCATGCCGGCAACAATAAACGAAACGCTCATAAACTTTTATTTGACGAATTAAATTTTTGATTAACACACAACAAACTAAGGTGAAGTGGTACACTTCAATAAATACAAACTCAAATTCTCAAATCCACACACACACATTTGATTTTATTCGTCTCAGCGTTACGCATTTAACTATTTCGAGTGCCATACAAACTTTTTCACGGCTATAAATCTTAAAATATCGTTTGGATCAGCAATTAATTCCGTGCCACTTACTGTGGCAATGATTTTAATGAGCGTGTTTCCATTAAACGAATAAAAAAAAAGAATTATTAACATTAAGAAGGACGTAAATTAAATTTTCGCGAATCGCATTTCCAGCAATGGCACTTTAACAACGCTCCTGCGCAACGTCAAAGCGGTTCAGCGGTGAGAGCGGAGCGCATAAAAGTTGCGTTTACTGTGAAGTCCTTGATAAAATGTCGCTGTTACTTGCCTTTATACGCTTTTCTTAATGCTGTGGATGTGTGTGTGTGTGTGTGTGTGGGCGTTTATAGTTCAAAGTTGATCAGGAGTATCACAACAATATATACTTATGCTTAAACGTACTCACAAGCATACATACATGTGTGGATTATGCGCACATGGTATGTTATTAATCGGCTAGATTAACAGAGAAAGCACAAAGTTGGTTGCAAGTGGGGTCTGACAACAATAAATACGCTACATACATACAAACTTAATTGAGTGAATGAAGTGCTGGTCGACATAAGTTTGAACTTTCGCAAAACTTGGCTAACTTAATGAAAGTGCTCGTATAAAACATGTGTGTGCTGGGGTATAAGCTAAGTGCGTTTAATATATGTATATTAGGGTGTGTTAGTTTTTGCTAATACATATTTTGTTATTAAAAAAAAAAACAACAAAAAATTAAAGCATACTATGCCAGCGACTTCGAAACCCTTTCTAACCCTATTGCTATTCCTCTCACTCTCAATCTCAATCGCACTCTTACTATCAACCTCACTCTCATTTTCACTCTCGCTCTCAAAAGTGTTTTTGATAAAAAAATACACCCTAATGTATGTAAATGAATGCGTGCTTTAGCTAACTTAAAAGGTTTTTTACGACGCCAACAACAATGAACTTGATATTTATTGTTTAGCTAAAACTGGCAAATACCAACAAAAAAATGAAATATAACGGAAAAAACTGCATTAATTTTGGGATTTTGTTAGTAGTGATGTAACGAAATAACCAGCAGAGAAACTCCAACATGAAGTTGTTCTATAAAACCAGTTTAAAGGTATCTCAGCACGTTAAAATGTTTATTTTACCTGAAGTTTTTCTATTTTAATTGTTTTTTTTTTTTTAATTTATTTTATTTAGTTTTATTTTATTTCTTTTTTCTTTTATTTTATTTTATTTTATTTTATTTTATTTTATTTTATTTTATTTTATTTTATTTTATTTTATTTTATTTTATTTTATTTTATTTTATTTTATTTTATTTTATTTTATTTTATTTTATTTTATTTTATTTTATTTTATTTTATTTTATTTTATTTTATTTTATTTTATTTTATTTTATTTTATTTTATTTTATTTTATTTTATTTTATTTTATTTTATTTTATTTTATTTTATTTTATTTTATTTTATTTTATTTTATTTTATTTTATTTTATTTTATTTTATTTTATTTTATTTTATTTTATTTTATTTTATTTTATTTTATTTTATTTTATTTTATTTTATTTTATTTTATTTTATTTTATTTTATTTTATTTTATTTTATTTTATTTTATTTTATTTTATTTTATTTTATTTTATTTTATTTTATTTTATTTTATTTTATTGTTTTCATTCTACTTATTTTTTTATTGTATAGTATTGTATTTTATTTTATTTTTTTAATGTAATTTAATTTAATTTTGTTTTATTTTAGTTTATTTTATTATATGCCAGGTAGTTTTTTTTCAAATTTTGAGCAGGCATATCAATATAACAGGCCCATTTTTTCAGCTTGCACACATAGGTATACAGTATCTGGATCACCGAGCTTGCGGTAAGGTGGCAACCCTAAGTGGCAACCCTACTTGAAAATATTTTAGCTGGTATGTCGCTGAAAATACCTTACATTTGATACACATATTGGCATATCTTGCTCCAATATTTAAAAAAAATTGAAATAGGTGGCAACAGTGTACACCGCTCCAATTGGCAACCCCCCAGTGGATAGTTTTATAATCAATCACACTATCTATATGCCAAATTTCTTCCAAATCGGTGAAGCTGTTCCCAGATTGTGCCGTATATACAAATGTAAGGTGGCAACCCTACTTGAAAATATTTTAGTTGGCATGTCGCTGAAAATACCTTCCAATTGATACCCATATTGGCATATCTTGCTACAAAATTAAAAAAATTTAGACAGGTGGCAACCTTGTAAACCGCCCCAGCTGGCAATCCCCAAGTGGATAGTCTAAGCACCAATCCAACTATCTATGTTCAAAATTTTATCCAAATCGGTCGAGCGGTTCCCGAGATAGTCCGGATATACAAATATACAAATATACAAGTTTAGCTCATTTAAAGTTATAAGACTTTCCAGAGAAAGTCCTGTCTACCACCTTCATTTATGAATATGAACCAAAAAAGCAGCATTTTTTAACTAGGCGAAGTGGAAGTCTTAAACATCAATCAATTTCAAAATAGTAATTCATCAGACTATCTCTTTGTTGATCGAAAAGTGTCGGAGGTTTTCTTGGGCCCTGTTTATAAATTTAAGTGTATACAAAGGAACACTTTTTCTTATCAACTTTTTTCACACTCTAAGTGTTGGTTAAGCATTCAAGGTGAGCATACAGCGAGATTTGTGTATTAACTATTTGTGGTGGTGAACAGGTGTCACATTCGATATAACAAACAAAGCAAAATAAAATCCATGCTGCTAAGCCTTTGGGTACACTACTTGGCAAGATTTTCTGCGTGTTGAAAGTGTCAAAGGAGGGATTCGGGTGAAATGTAAACACAAAATTACTGATATAAACACCTCATACGACAATTTGCAAACATTCAAAAATAATTAAATCATGCAACAAAAGTCAAAGCTGTTTTCATAAAATAAAGCCCCATAAGCATTGGGCCACACGTTCAACAAAAATCGGGTTTTATTACTCCCTCAAACCTGCAGCAGCAGCAGCAGCAATAAAAGCTACTCGGTCACTGCTGCGAATGCTATTTTGATTGCCTAGAATATTGTGAATGTATGCACACATGTATGTAGGAATCAGTACTTATATATCGTCGGTGATTCTGCAAAACGACGTATGCGATATTTTGAAAACGGCGTATGTGATATTTTAGTTTGGAGGTTTTACAGCTACAAATTACTGAACTTTTACACAACTACGAATAAGATCGATCCTTTTTATTAATTTCCAACACACAAGTAGGTTTCTTGAGAAAAAAATAAATGAATCTTAACGGCAGGGGCTAAAAAAGTGTTTGTTAGAAATGTCGCTTACGCTGTCTCTTGGATGGTCATTACGTTGTTTTGCATAATCACCGAAGATATGTTTGTTTATATGCTTTGAACTTAAGTATAATGACAACTGTTTGTAAGTTCAACGTTAGTGAATGGTTTGGCAGTCTATTGCTCAACTACACAAAAGCAAAACCACTAAACGTCATTTACTTACTAACCACGTACACAGTTCATCTCATTGTAGGACAGCAGGTGGTCTCAGATGTCAAGGTGTACATCGCATATAAATACATATCGAGTGAAAATAATTTATTTAAATGTAGTAGTAGAATTTTAAGGGCATAAGAAGACCGAACTAGAACATTTTGAACTGCTCTCTGAGTAGTTCATTATTCTGATATGATAATATCCATTTTTGTTGTGTTCACTCTACCAGACCAATACTCCACAAAACCAAATCACAGCACATATATTTTCGACATCCAGACCTTCCAGCTCTATACTCGAAATTAATCTTCTTTTAAAGCTGTATCAAGAATAATCCCAAGGAAAGTACCAGCTGTACTACTCCAATTGAAGCTAGTCCGAATTCAAGAATAATGTATTTCCTCTCGAAGAGGACTAGGCCGGCTTTAATTGGGTTGAGGGCTAGTCCAAAGCCTTATACCACCGATTCCTAGTACCCGGGAATGTTTTTTGTAAATACCTCAGGTTACCCTTACTTCTTTCAACAACGCCAATTACAATAAGGCGACCTTCGCTTTTCATTTACCTTTTATACGTGTTAGAAAACTCATTCGCGGTGAGTGAATGCTTACAAAATAGGGCCATGCGCTTTTTTAACGACTCAGTTCATCGCTCAAGATTGTCTCTATCTTATATGGACTACAGGATGCACGGATATTAGAGTTGGAAATTTTAGTTCATTAGCTCACAAAAATGAACTAGTTCATGTAGTTATTTTTTAGTTCATTTAGTTCAAAACCATGGCTAGCCCTGGTTGGCAGAGACTTTACTTTAGCACGTGTTTTCGTGTACATTTGAAATTTGTAACTAATTCCTGCATGATCTCATTTCCATGTTTATTTTATAGGGTTTCCTCACTAGGACAGCCATCCAACTCTTTTATTTCGAGCTATCTACGGCGTCATTTTTTTTCGCTAAGAAAAATTGTTTAAAATCGTGTTTTAATCATTAAAAAATACCTTCTCCAAACCAGTCACCTCATTTTTCACTTCAATAAAACTTTTGCTCACAAATAAATACCTTCAACTTGGTTAATAGACTGTTGTGCTACTCACTTTTCGCCTCTCACAGTTCC
The DNA here is from genome assembly GCA_964058755.1 of Campiglossa producta. Classification (NCBI taxonomy): domain Eukaryota; kingdom Metazoa; phylum Arthropoda; class Insecta; order Diptera; family Tephritidae; genus Campiglossa; species Campiglossa producta. The sequence goes on from CAXKVI010000004.1 coordinate 122,077,675, forward strand.
ATCATGTTTTAATTTCATTTCTTCGCATTCACAATTACAATTACACCTAGAGTTCTCGACTATCTAAATACGTGCACATTAAATTTTTTATTTTTTTTTGTAGTTGTTTTCATAACGTCTCTCTAAGTCAAGCATCGGCGCCCCATAGATCTTAAGATCAGTCAAACAAGTTGGATTCATCACACAGATACGTTGCGCTCTTTGTTTACCAAATGATTTAGTCGTCGCTGGGCAAGGGACGAAACCACATCGCGTGGGGGTGTCGCTTGTTTGGTCAGCGAATGTTAAAAATATAGTTCGGACGATCACAGCGCGTGTATAAGCGTTCTCACTTATACACCTGCATTTACAAATCTGCCGACCCATGCTCTAAGTATACTTAAAGCGTGCCAAGTTAGTGTTTATTTTCTGAGGCTTTTGTATGACAGCGGTTAGCAAACGTTTGCGCGCCAACTAAAGCTGGTCATTAATCACTTGAAATGGTGCAGTCTACATATACGTAAGTGGCAAACAAAAATGAAAAACGTGGCAAAATAAAAACGTAAACGAAAAAAGACAAAAGCACACACACACTCGTACTTGCTTGTAGGTGTGGAGCAAGCAACAGTATTTCTCACCTCCTTCTGCGCTAGGCGCCAACTGAGTCTAGAATTGCTTTGATTGCTTTTTAGTTTCCAGTCTAACGGCACTTTTATCACCAACAAACCAGTTTCAATTGCCGAAAATGTTATCGGCTGCAAACAGCATTGAGGTGGCAAAGTTTCACCTGTAGTGGATTATATTTTACCTGTTTACGTGCATGTGGTGTTTATACTTTTTATGTGGGCTCTTTTGTTGCTGTTTTTTTTAGCATAAATGTTATTCAGACCCAAATGCTGACTTATGGTATTTGTTGTGCATAGAAAAGTAAGCATGTGTGCAGGTGCTCTAGAAATAACTAGCCGGGTTGAACAATCGCTAAATATTCCTTTTCTCCTTCAGCATTTTGTGCCATTTTTGTTTCATATGTTTTCACTTGAGTTTAATTTATCCTTTTACTTTAGCTTATACCTTGCCATATTTGCACAGTGGAAAAGAGACCTACAAGCACTGTGAAATGTAGCAACTTGCGAAAGCGAATTTTTGGACCACCACTGCGTATGAGCAATATATTGTTAAAATTCTTGCTGACAAGTATTAATTCTCCTGCTCGTTTTCGCGAGACATCTCGGTTCTGATCCTCATAAAGAATATAGATTTTACCATATAAATTATTCAAAAAGAGTTCTTTTGAAGTTAACTTTTTGGGCGGCGCTTTTATGGAGAGTAAAGTTTAGAAAGAAAATCAAAAATGTTGATAGAAATAAAAATATTTGGGTTGACACCACGTTTTAGTAGAGGTAGCCCCAGACAGTTTCTGATAAATCTGTTGGGAGATATTTTCGGCCCCATACCACCGTAGATATTCTTAGGTAGGAGTTATATCTAGGATTGTTACCTAGCCGCTGGTTATTTATTCTTTGGTATATCGATGAATATTTTTTGCTTGGCTGTTGCTACTTGGGGAGGTTAATAAGGTTGCCGCTTACATTTTTTGGAAGACACGCCAATGTGGATATCAAATAAAAAGTGTTAGGGATTGGCACCTAATCGAATTTTATTTATTCCTTTATATATCAACCAATATATCGGGAACCTATTAACCGATTAACATGAAATTTGGTAAAAGTATAGAACCCTTCTCGGTTTCGCTCAGCAAAGCTAGTTTAAAGTAAAGATAGAAAATCTCTCTTCAAGTAACTAATACTCATTTTGTCATCAATATTTCAGAAGTACTGGTTGAGCGTGACTGATATTTGTTTTTCCTTTTTAGTTATTGAACCTAACCTAACCTATTCATTGATACTGTAGAAGTTATAATTTTTCGTTATTTATATTGAAGAAACAGTGGTTTAAGGATATTGATATAGAAGAAAATCTGATGTTTAGGAAATCACAGAGTTTCTCTGATGAGGTTGGTAGCTACCTAGCTCGATTTTGATTTTGGATAAAACCTGTTTTTCATGATTGACCTCGAAGAAATACTGTTTTGTTATCCATTCTGAAAAAAATACTGGTTTTTGGTCATAGAAATTGAAGAAATTCTGATGTTTAAGAAACCATTGGTGTTCCTCATTGAAATCGTAGAAATACTACGGGCTTTCTTTTGACCTTTGGAAAAAAAACTGGGCTTCTCTTATTGGTAATGGGGAAATATTGATTGTTCCTTATTGATCTTGAAGAAACACTGATTTAGACGGACTGGTATGTAGGAAATACTGGTTTCACGTCACTAATATTTTGCAATATTGGATACGATCCATTTAGGTTATTGATATAAGAAAAACTGTAGTTTGAGATAATTCCTGAATTTTTTGTCTCTTTAATATAGTTCTTATCGATTCTGAGAAGAAAAGTGTTCTCACAACTTACTTTGTTAACTTGAATGAGGCGATGGCCCTCTGCTAGAGAAATGATACTAAACTAAGGAACCTTTCTACTTTCTAATATACCAAATAGTTTAGCTTAACGCAAGTTACATCCCCTTACTCGGTACAAAGATGATATTTTGAGATCATTGCTTCATACAAAGATTTAGATAAAAGATAGCTAGACTAATCATCATAACCACTGTAACTTTGTTGTGATGTTTTCTATGTAGCTTATGTACGCTAGTAAAGAGGGAGCTAATGCATTGCGCTCTATTCACTCGTATAGAATAATTTATTTGATTAATTGTGAAAATGTATATATATTTTGATATTGAAGGTCCTGCAGACGAATAAGTCAACGTTTGTTTTACGATATTTTTTAACCTTTCAACTTCACCAAAATAACCCTAACCACCGTTCGCTGTTGCAGCCTTTCCATTACATATAAAAATAAATCTTTTTACATATACATACGTGTAGACGTTTACTAATGTCAGTAGTTTGGTTTGGGTTAAAAGCAATAAATTTTATTCACATTTTGATTAAATTAAATTGAGCGTGCCATCTGCATAATCAATTCATTTTCGGGAGGAGTTTAATGCTTGAATAGAGTTAAGCTTTTGTTATTACTCGAACTACTCGGACTGCTCATTGCGCATTTGGAATTTGTGGTCGAATTCGAATTGAAAATAGCACGTAATAAATATGAAATTTGTAGCATTTTATCGGTAAGTGTGTATGGAGATATGCTACTATGAGTGTGTGTAATTGTATGTGTTTGACCAGCGAGGGTGGCGCAGGTGATACAATTTTATGGATTTAATTTATGCGTAGCCATTTTGTAATTTTCTCCCACCACTTTAAAGTTTAATCTTGTACTTCTATTTATTATTTAATGAAAATGAAAAATAATTTATCTTCGATAAATTTATAAACAAATTAATCATTCGCCACAATATTCCATTCGCTGTGCACGTTTATTCTAATTAATTATTTACACAGAGCAAAAATGAGCTGGTCATATCAACCAAAATATGGGTTGATGTCCGATTTACAAAATGTTGTTGATTAAAAATTTACAGTTCTATGACTGTTGCAGTTATTTCAACAAAAAATTCTGTTGAAATAACAAAAATTTGGTCAATTTCAGGGCAACAGTTCGAGACTGTGGATTTTACCAGTACCATTTTTTTCTGTGTACTAGTGTTAATGCTTACGAAAATATATCTCTAAGTTATTATGATAGAGGTGACATTTACGGACTCTCATTATGTAAACGGCAAGGAGGCACTTTTTCTCGTTTGTGTGAAAATTGGTAAAATGAAAAGCGATTAGTTAGTAACTTCACGGACTGAATGTAAATTTGGGGTGGCATAAACATTTATTTGGTGTAGGTACAAGTGTCTCGGCAACTTACATAACTACGCCCTTATGCTATTTCTCATTATATTCTCGAAATAAATTTAATTATGTCAAATGAAAGTGATTTATGATCTCTATTTATTTAATTTATGATAGCTTCAATGTATATAAATAAATATGTATCCATATTAACTTACTAAAGAGTATTCATTAGCTGAACTAGGTTGTTAAGGTTGGCGCATAACAAAGCGCGCCAATCAACCTTTTAATATTAAAATAAGGCTAACTGGGAGCAAAAATTAAAAAAAAAAATCAAAACAAAAAAAAAAAAAATTAATAAAAAAAAATTTAAAAAAAATTATTGAAAAAAATGAAAAAAATAAACAAATAAAACATAATAAAACAAATTTACAGTAAGAATTAATATAATAAATTAATGAAAAAAAAAAAAAAAATAAAAAAAAAATATATAAAAAAAAAAAATAAAAAATAAACAAATAAAACATAATAAAACAAATTTACATAAAGAAAAATTTATCTTAAATAAAAGCAGGAAAATAAAAGTAAAAAAAGAATAAATCATAAAAATAAAAAAAAAATTAATTAAAAAAAAAACAAAAAAAAAAATAAATAAAAAAAATTTTAAAAAAATTTATTGAAAAAAAAAAAAAAAATTTTAAATAAACAAATAAAACATAATAAAAGAAAATTACATTAAGAATTAATATATTAAATTGAATAAAAAAAATAAAAAAAATATATATAAAAAAAAAAAAAATAAACAAATAAAACAAATTTTTATGTAAATTAAAAAAAATTGTATCTAAAATAAAAGCAGGAAAATAAAAGTAAAAAAAAAAGAATAAAAAAACAAATAAAAGAAAAACTTAAATAAAAAAATGAGAAAATAATATTGAAAAAATAAAAATGATAAACAAAAAAACATAAAAAACAAGTTTACATAAAAATAAATAAAAACAATTAAAAAAACAAAAAAAATAAATAAAATGGAATAAAATAAAAGGCTCCATAAAACAAAACAAAAAAAAAAAAAAAATAATTGATTGCACAAATATGTATAGGAGTTGCATTTAAATCAATATAGTATGCGCCGATTCTCTTATCTAGTCCCCACTACACCTACAAACTCTGATGTACTAAAAACGATCAATCAACATACGCTATATAGAAACTATGTACATCACTTAACATAAAACGCACATAAACAAAGTTTCTTAGACAGCTTTTGTTTGCTTTTTTTCTCTTGAGTGCATCAACTGATAAGGAAGTAAATTGTCTTGTTTCCTCTACTTAAATTTTTATATCTTATCCTACTTTGTTTAAAGTTTTGTTTTTGCTATTCGGCAGAACGTTATTTCTTTTGAATTGAGAGCAAGAGAATATCGTCAAGAAAATGGTAGAAGCTTTTCAATGCAGCTGGCAAATTGACGTACGCACATACTTACAAACCATTTATACTTACACACATACATCTTTAAACACACATATCTATCCACACAAAATGATGATTGTTGTAGACAGTTGTTAAAACCGGAAAGAAATTCCATCAATTTCGTTTGTGAATCCAGCTTTCATTGTTTACTTAAAAAAGTTGATACGTATGTGCGTATGTGTGTGTGTTTATAGACGGATATGCCTGTGCATTTACCATTGAAGTGGAACTAAAGTGTTACCGATATGTGGCATTGAATAAGCGTATTAAATGTGAAAGTGTTTAAGTTTTTTTTTTTTTTTGGTTGTGCACGCGTATTGGCGTGACGTTTGTGTGTTTGACTTTTGAAATGGCTTAGTGAAATCAAATGTGAAAAGGAAATTAAACGTAAATTTAAGTAAGATTTCTATATAAAATGCGAAAACATACTAACGATCATTTAAAGTTGTGAAGACAAAACCGCAGCGGATATGGGCACAGTTTCGATTTGGGTAAGAGTTACGGCAAGAGTTTTTAAAGTTTGGTATGATCCAGTTTTATTTTCGAAAGACTTTTGCTTAAAAAGCAGAATTCCATAAATTTAAATAAAATAAAATAAAATGAATTGAAAATTGAAAAAAAAATATTAAAACAAAAAAAAATTGAAGTAAAATAAAATAAAATAAATAAAAAAAAACTGAAAAAAAAATAAAAAAAAAAAATTAAAGAAAAAAAAATAAAAATAAATATATTAAAATAAATTATTAAAAAAAAAAGAAAAAGCAAATTAAATAAAAAATTTTAATAAAAAATAAATAATAAATTAATTAAAAAAAAAAATAAAGCAAAATATAATACAAATTCAAATCAAATCAAATATTAATGAAACTGCAATAAAAGAATACATTTAAGCTTTTCTGTTACCATGGTCAATGTAATTAGTTATAAAGGCTAAATTATTCTTACCACTTTTGTGTCTAATTTCAATCACTGCGTAACTATAGTTCTAACATCGCTTATTATACCTGAAAAAAATCAATTTCAACTAAATCGAACTTGGCTCACTGGCAAAAACCACCTCTTCATTCCTTTTCTTTATTTTATTGAAAGTGATGCTCTTTTATATTTGGCAGAAAATCTAAGACAATAATGTAATAAAATTAAATGCCATTTACCCATCAAATGTGCATGCAAACATGCAGGAACCCTAAAAACAAAAGCAAAAGAACCATAAAAGCATTTACGAGTAACGAAGTAGAAGGCGAGCCGTTAATAGATAAATGAGCGAACAATTAACGTAAGAATTGACATTATTTGCAAGGTTTTGCAAAGGGTGCCCAACAGCAATAATACGAAATAAGAACAGAAGACGAGACGTATTCAAGGAGCAAATAGCAAGCAACAAGTGTGTGCGTCAAAAGGGTGCCCAACAGCAATAATACGAAATAAGAACAGAAGACGAGACGTATTCAAGGAGCAAATAGCAAGCAACAAGTGTGTGCGTCACATCTAATGTACCTAATGGCCTTGTATTGGATAAATTGAATTAACACCAACACAAAAAACCAAACACAATGGCGTCCCACACTCAGTTAAGAGTGGAGTGCTTGATGTAGTGGTGTTGCAGATGATAAACTGCGCTGGCAAGTCATTTTCAGAAAATAGTGGCGACACTAATGGAACCAAACCAACATTGATAGTGTTTAATATGTTTGAATGTCTGCTGTTGTTGTTGCAGCAAAGTTGTCTTAATAAAGCGCAAAATGTACTCGTAAGCATAGTGCACAATAAAGCTGCTGCATGCTGCACAATAAAGCTGCTGCATGCTGACATCCCCCAACGGCACTAGGTTGATTGATTTCGCTGCTGCTCGCAATATGGTCATCAGTAGTACCAGGTTCCAGCATAAACGAATACACCAAGCCACATGGCTGTCTCCTGATCAAAGAACAAGAAACCAGATTGATCATGTCATGATCGACGGCAGACATAGCTCCACCGTTCTGGACGTGCGTACCCTTCGTGGTCCCAATATCGACTCGGACCATTATCTTGTTGCAGCCAAGATACGCACACGCCTCTGTGTAGCAAAGAAAGTGCGCACAGTAACGGAAGGAAAGTTTGACGTCGAGAAGCTGCGCACGACACAGACAGCTGACAATTTCTCCACTCGACTCTCACACCTGCTATCGGAGAGCAATCCTCGACCTAACGATGCAACCGAGCAATGGAAGCATATCTCTCACTCATTACGTACCGCCGCTGAGGCCACTATAGGGTTCCAGCGAGCCCGCAAAAACAACTGGTACGATGAGGAATGCAGCACTGCCTCGGACAAAAAGGACGCTGCCTACAGGGAGACGTTGCGAACGGGCGCAACCCGCAGTGTATGGCAACGCTATCGTGAGGCAAAGAAGGAAGAGAGACGCCTTTTCAGAAAAAAGAAACGTGAGGCCGAAAGGCGTGAGTGTGAGGAGCTTGAGATGCTGGCTGACAGGAATGATGCCCGAAAATTCTATGAAAAGATCCGGCGGATGACGGAAGGTTTTAAGACCGGGGCAAGTTCCTGTAAGGACAATAATGGCGACCTGGTAACCGACGTACAGAGTGTACTTAAATTATGGAGGGAGCACTTCTCCTCACTGCTAAATTGCGAGGGAGACGTCGAACCCGATACCCCAATCCCTGACGATGGAAAAGTCGTCCCACCACCTGACTATGATGAAGTGAGGATAGCTATATCCCGGCTGAAAAACAACAAAGCGCCTGGAAAAGACGGACTACCCGCCGAGCTGTTCAAACACGGAGGCGAAGAGCTGGTAAAAAGCATGCATCAGCTCTTATGCAGAATATGGTCAGACGAGTGCATGCCTCCAGATTG
>CAXKVI010000004.1:122090799-122100799 GCA_964058755.1 Campiglossa producta
TTGCTTTGCGTTGGAGCTCAAAAATAATTCATAAGTTTATTTTTGTCAACTAAGTGTGCGTGAAGGGCCATAAGGCTAAATGGATATGACACATCTTTGAAATTATACATATGGCTTTACCCATCACGATATCAACAAAAAGATACTGAGAATTTGTGAAACCTCATTCTGAAAAAATACAACATTTTACGAAATGCTTTTGTCTATACGTTGAGGATATCGACACCAAATGGTATCTGTTAAGGGAAATGAATTTTTATTGAGACAATTTTTCATAGCCGAAATACAATCGGAGTGATTGCCACCTGTTTCAAATATTTGCGTAATGTTAATGCTTTTCTTGTAAAACATACATAATTTGGAATTGTATAGATTTAGTGCGAAATTAATTAAACAAATTTCCAAGTGCAATTGTTTTTAAACAACAGCAACACCAGCAATAACAATTGCAGCGTAAAGTTTTAATGGAAAATTGATGCTGGCCAACGACAGCGCGATGGACGAAAACAAATTGACATCAAATGAATTGCTTAATGTAGTGGAAAGTTATTTATTTTGTGCAATGAAACATTTTGTATTGGAGTTTTGTCTTCTCGAAAATAATTTTTTTTTTAATTTGATTTCATTTTATTAATCTGTTTTTATACCTTTCATGAACATGAAATGGTATTATAACTTTGGTCCGATGTTTGCAGGTATGAGAAGAAGAAGAATAAGTATACCGAAATGATCAGAATGACAGTCTGAGTTCATTTAGCCATGCCAGTCTGTCCGTCTGTCTGTTTGAACGCAAACTAGTCCCTCAGTTATTGAGATATCTGGCTGAAATTTTGTATGTGGCCACCATTTTGTAATATAGGAGTCATTCGTCGGAACTGGCAAGATCGGACCAGTATAAGATATAGCCCCCATACAACCGACTGCTCCGATATAAGGTTTTCTGGCCATAACTTCTGTAATTAAACAGGTAGGAACGATTTTATTTTATTTTAATTTATTTTATTTTATTTTATTTTATTTTTTTTATTTTTATTTTTTATTTTTATTTTATTTTATTTTATTTTATTTTATTTTATTTTATTTTATTTTATTTTATTTTATTTTATTTTATTTTATTTTATTTTATTTTATTTTATTTTATTTTTTATTTTTTATTTTTTATTTTATTTTATTTTTTTTATTTTTTTTTTTTTTTTTTTTGACTTTCTTATTTAACAAAAAGGTTTTCTTTTGAATAATATTTTTTCTTCCCTACAAGTTTAACAAAATTTGTTGTGTTTCTAATCGCAAAGCTTCCACAGACTCCAAATGGGCCTTCTTACCATAAGCCACAATAGCGCCGAGTGCGCTCCACCTGATGCATTCCTCATTAATTTTATAATACAACAGAGAACAAAAAAAAAAAAAAAATTGCGGAAACCCAAAAGTTTTTATTAGTCAGAAATATGTAACATTACATAAAGTAACAAAGACAACAAAAATGCGTCAGTTAAAATAAATCTGAGGTATAAAATTCGAAATGGCACGCGCCTAAGCAAATTATGTCCACTGCCATCTATCATTGTCTAAGCTTTGCCATGGGCTTTGCCGGTGGACCATAAAATGTTTGTGAATTCTTCGGTAATGCGCCCCGTGAGTAGCATTTGCTACAATTACAAACCAAACTCACAAAAATAGACAATATAAATATTTATGGTTTTGGAATAATCACGTTTCGTCTACATACACACTTACATTCAAACCCTTCAACATACAAACAAACATATTCCAAATCGAAAAAATTTGTGAAAGAACCCGCACGTGGAGCATTGAATTCCAACTCAAAGTACACCATGGCGTATACTTAACATTTTTAAACACGATTTGTATTTGTTTGTATTGCATGCCTCTAGGTAGATACGAAGTAATTTCACCGCAATGCGGACAGTGAATGTTGCGGCTCTAAAACTAGCAACTGTCGAGATACAAATCACTTAATTTAGTGGCAAGTTTTGTGCAAAGTATTTTTTTTTTTGTTTTGGGATGTTGTGATCTTGTTATACCCAGCGTTACCTTGAGTAAAAATTGCGATATTTGCCTTAAATTTTGCTTATAGGTTACTTTCTGGGCAAGGTAGGTTGCTATTGAAAATGGGCGACATATCTCGGTCGCTGCAATGGCTAAAATGATATAATTTTATAAATGAACCCTCCTGGTCATTCTATTATGATTTTTGATAAACTTTTTAAGTAGATGTGGCACCGCCCACTTTTAAGGGAAGCATTTTTGAAAATTCGACTGGTCATAACTTTTAAACTAATTACGGTAGAACGATGAAATTTAGCACAAATAATACTAGTATCGTTGGGAGTATATCTGATGAAATTGGACGAAATCGCCTTCCAACCACGCCCACTTTCGATATCGAAAATCTCCTAAAATGATATAATTTGGTAGGATGAACCCCTAGTCATTCTATTATGATTTTTTGATGCCACGCCCACTTTAAAGGGAGCCATTTTTGAAAATTGTTCTGGTCATGAAATTTGGCACAAGGTATACTAGCATTATTGGGAGCTTACCGGATGAAATTGGACGAAATCACTTCCCGACCACGTCCACTTTCGATACGGAAAATTTCGAAAATCACATGAGAGCTACCGCTGGGTATTTAATGTTCGGTTTACCCGAACTTGTACTTTCTTAGTTGTTGTTATGATTTTTGTTTGTTTCTCTCATTGATTGTAGGTGGTTTTATTCAATTTGTACTTAATTTGGTTCTATTTTTTTATGTTTCTTTATTATTTTACTTATTTTTATATCATAATTCAGGGTATCAAACAATTATGAGAAATTTCCGTAATACAAAAAATTAAATTATTGATTTACTTTTTGAATTTGTATATTCTAACAACAATAAAGACAACAAACAACGTACAACTGGTGACCGCAGCCGTTTGTTTACCAAATATTTCATTATTTTCATGATTTTATGTTTGGCCACACATCTAACCAATTTGGTGGTCAAAACAGATATTTTATATTTCAGTTCATATGTGATGGTCAATATGCTATTAAACGTGGTATTTCGAAAATCCGTTTAAATTTTAATTTATTTTATTGGTCAAAAATAATTTTCTGCTTTGGATTTTGGTAGGTTTATGCACTCGAAGTGTAGCGCATACATATGTACATTCAAGTGTATATAAGCACGTGTTAAGTTAACCATAGCATATTAGTAACAAATTTAAATTAAGCGGAGATATTTATTTGATTTATTTGGTATGTGTACCTGGAAATTAAAATTAAATAAAACCCATTATTGCTTATCTAAACTATTAGTTTGGTAAAATTTCGTTAAGTGGTAAAATCGATTTATTCGCACAATTACTGATGTACAATGGCAATCATATGAATAGGTTCAGAATTTAACTTGGTAGCCATTATCTTTCGCAAAGGTAGACAAAATAAACTCCTCTCCCCATCGTTGTTCTTTTCCCTCTCATTGATTTGATTTATTTTTTTTTTTTAATATTTTTTTCACGTTATTATATTTCGTTTTCTTATATTGAAAGGATTTTTTTATTATGGGTCCACCTTAAAATCATATGCAATTTTTTTAAGCTATATCCATGTTCTTTCAGCTTACACGTAGCCAAAGGCCAGTTATCATCTCGTTTTGATTCTAGCTGATGTTTAGTCCTACTTTTTTGATCGGTAGTGTATGATAAAACGATATGCAAATTTTTTGGTCATTTTCAAAGTATTAGTGTAAGATAGATTAGTTAAATTAATTGCTTTTTGTTTATCTTCTTTATTTGTATTAGATTTGCCAAGTGGTTGAAATTCAACCACAAAACCTTATTTTATTTCCCTACCTTTTTGATATTTCTTAAATTTTCCTTTCTTTTCCATATTTTTTAAATTTTTCGTTTCTATACATTTCTATTCTTTTTGCCTTTTCCTCCCTCTTTACACCATTCAGTAATATTGTTTCAATGTTGATCTTTATTTATTCTAGGTCGTCTTTATACGTACTTGTTTCCTTTCTCGTTCTCTCCTTTCCTTTCCTTTTCTCTCCTTTCCATTCGTTTGCTTTGATTTCATTTTCTTTTCTTTCCTTTCTTTCCTTTCCTTTCCTCTCCTTTCATCTCCCTTCATCTCATTTTATTTCTTTTGCTTTTCTTTCTTTCCTTTCCCTTCGATTCCCTTCCCATCCCTTCCCTTCCCCTTTCTTTCCTTTCCTTTTCTTCCCTCTGCGTTCTTTTCCTTTCCTTTCTCTTCCTTTCATTTTCTATTCTTTCATTTAATTTTATTTCCCATCTTTCTATCTTTCTTTCTTTTCTGTTCTTTTATTTTCTTACCAGTCCCTTTTTTCATTTCCATTACATTCCTTTTTTTCTTTTTTTCTCTCCATATTTCCTTTCATTTTCTTTCATTTCCTTTGCTTTAGTTTCGTTTTGTTTCCCTTTATTCATTTTATTCATTTACTTTTCATTTCATTTCTTTTCTTTTTTCCCTAAGATTTATTTTTTTTGTCATTTCCTTTCCTTACCTTTCCTTTCCTCACCTTTTCTTTCCTTCCGCTTCCTTACTTTCTTTCTTTTCCTTTTCGTAACTCCTTTAGTTTTCTTTCTTTTCCATTGATTTACTTTACTTATTTTTTCGCTTTTCATTACCTTCCTTGCCTGTATTTTGCTTTCTTTTTATCTGCATTTCTTTCCCATACTTTCCACCTCCCTACCTTTTCTTTCCCTTCTTTGTCTTTCTCTTCTTTCTTTTTTACTTTCAACCACTTTTCTATTTTTTTTAAAATTTTTTTTTTTTATTTTATCAATTTTTCATTTTATTTTATTTCACAGATTTTGTTTTTGTAAACACTGTTTGTACCAACGCTCAATAAATTATTGCTGCAACTCTCTTTCCACACTCGGGCTCTCTCCAACAGCAATGAATGCAAACACAACAATGGAAGTGGTCATACCTACATACACACATAAAAGCGGCTCTGTAAAGTGAATGCGTGTTTAGCATTTGTAGTGGTGTGACTTTTAAATTAGTTTTTTTCATATTATAATTAATTTTTTTTTAATTTTCGGTTTGTTGTCGCACACCCTCCTCGGGGAGACCTGTCGATAAATATCAAATTTTATATACCTTAGAATTGTGGTTATTGCAAAAAAGGGAAATCACTTTTGAACATTGCGCATTTATATATAAGATGTTCAATTATGCATAGCAGATTTATTGGAAATTTGTTTCCCACCGGAAAAATTCGTTCAAATTTGACAAGTAAACAAGACAACTATCTAATAGTTGGGTAACGGCTGAAAGGAAAGGGCTGACAAAGTTTAGACCCCCCTTAGTTTATTCACACCTACATTGTTTGTATTATTGTGACTAATTTGTTTGTATTTCCTTACTCAATGTAGAACCAAGATCAATCACAATGCCCAAATTCCTTTGACAATAAGGAGTGTGAGTCTCAAAGGTTGTTTGACATAAGTCACATATTTTTGCTAATACCACTTTAAGCTAGACGAGCCTTTAGAATTTTATGGATTACATCATTTTATTTACGATGTGAAACTGATATCATATGTTAGCTAAATATAATTGGCTTTTTATTCTGGCTTATGCATGCCTTATGGTACATAAAACAAATTACAGCAAGTTTATAAGGTCAAAAATTTCCATACATACGAATGTAAAAATTTATGTTACTCTACCCAACAAACATTTTTAGCTAATCTCAATGCATTTGAAAACCAATCATCTTTTCAAATCTCAAATGTTTGATTTTCAAATGCTCTCATTGAAATATTTATTCGAAGATGCCAATCATGCAAAACAAATACCCATTTTTAATAAAAAGCGAGTTTCCATTGCTTAATATATTTCAACAAATATATATTTCAACAAATAATCCTGTTATATAAACAAAATTTGAGATAAAGTTGAGAATAGATCGTCGCTCCCAACAAAGACTAACAGGGTTCAGTTAGCGTCGAAGACTAACACACTTCGTTCGACGCAGAGAAACTGAGGTGTGTTAGTCTTCGACGCAGAGAAAGAAGCGTGTTAGTCTTCCACGCAGAAAACTGACACGTGTTAGTCTTCGTTGGGAGCGACGAGATGTTTTCTCAAACGTTTGAATTATTGGTGCTCGATGTTTGTTGGGTAATAACGGGAATTTATCGTTTTCTTAACCAAGTCAAATAAAAAATTTTGTTTTAACTATACGCAAACATACATACATATCGAGCCGTGTGCGCAAAAAAGACGTATTAGCCATGAGTTTCGCTTGCAGTTTGCGAAATCTACAGTTATGAAGTTAGAGTAAAATCAATTGTGTCGTAAAAACATTTTCTGTGTCGTAAAAACATTTTCTGTGTTTGTTCTAATTTAAAAAAAAACGGCGAAATTTTTGTTACGCCTTTTCTCTTTTGGCCCTTACGTATTTTTGGCACAAATGGCTCGATATATACCATAAAAATTATTGTTTCCACACTATATAATGTAAAGATAGTTCTAATAGGAAAATTTAGTCTACGTAGAAGATTATTTCATTCAGATTTACTTTTACTAATCCATATAAAATGAGATTTAAAAAAAATAAAAAAAATAAAATTAAATTAAATAAAAAAAAAAAAAAAAATTAAAAAAAAAAAAAAAAAATAAAAAAAAAAAATAAAATAAAAATAAAATAAAAAAAATAAATACAAAAAAAAATAATAAAAAAATTAAAAAAATAAAATAAAATAAAATAAAACAAAATAGAATGAATTAGAAAAAATACAATCAAATAAAATTAAATAATATAAAAAAACAAGATATAAAAAATAAAATAAGAAAAAATTAAAAAAACACAAATTAAAACAAAGCAATGCATTAAAACAAAAAAAGTTAAATTAAAAAAAATATAAATTAAATAAATTTAAGTAAAAAAAAAAAATAAAATGAAGTAATAATGAAAAAATTAATGCTTAAATGAAACATGCTTACAGGGTTCACACGCAAGTACATGTATGTATTTAATATCCTTCAAAATGGACATTTATTTCGAATCGATGACGTCAAATTAGAATAGGAACAGAGTTCTTTGATGTCAGCAATATGATTGATGATGCGCAAATGACATGTCAAACGTTAATTCCAAACGATGTGTACCCAAATTTCATACAGTAGCCCAGTGATGCTCACACGCACATTTTTTGTGCAAGGTTTAAGGAACAAAAGCTGAGCAGGTTCTTGCAACCCTGGATTTATAGATGGACTACTTTCCGGAGCTGAAAGAAACGTGAATGAAGCTCCTGCTGAACGATTGCTTAGTTTCAATGGGCAGGGAACACGCTGAATATCTATCTGAGTATTAAAAATAAACACTCAAGCATTTCAAAAATAACTGTTGGGTATATAAACACGTGTCCATGTACAACCTAACAGCTCAACTTTTTTTTAGTGTATGCGTAAATATCAAATATCAACAACATCAAATTTAAACTACTTGTTGGAAGGTGATAAAAACTATTTATCTAGGTTGAAGTGGAAACGGGAGAAAAAAGAGAAAAATAAATAAAAGAAGAAAAGGTCAAAAACAAGTTTAACACTTGCGTCCATTAAAAAAATAAACAGATGCTACTAGTTATATTTATATATTTACAACTTTCTTGCTATTAGTGATTTATAGCCTAAAAGTTAGATATTCACCAGACTAAATGGGCACTTTCATTTATTTTTAATCCTATGCGAAAGCAAATTGATAAAAAATACAAACATCAACAAAGGGTCATTTGACCGTCCGAGCGGATCAAATTTTTTTTCGGCCAGCGGACATCAGAGTTTGTCAAAGCGAAATAATAAGTCCACAACCCTTTGTCGAATTAAAAAAATATGACAAATGGCTGCTGAGGTAGAAGCTCGTTTTGGATTTCCATAAAAGCGTATAGTTAACATATATATCGAGCGCTTACATACATATGTTTGCGTTGATAAAGATTAAAGGGGCTGAAAAAAGATGTACGCTTCGTAAGCAAATTGAATTTATTTAATTCAGCTGATTTGAAAAATTGTAACAATATTTCATTTCAATGTTACTTAGCACACAGTAATCATACGAAAAAGCAAAACCTAAAATATCACAAAGTGCTACATGGAACTCTTAGCTTTTTATCCTTTGACTATTGAAATAAGTACCCAATTAGCACAGGACATGTGGAAACAAGTTTTCAATCTGACATTTATATGTAACGGATGAAAGAGGTGCAGATAAATAAATAAATCTTATACATCGTCGGTGATTATGCAAAACAACGTAATGAACATCTAAGAGACAGCGTATGTGACATTTGTGGCACACACTTTTATAGCTCAAAAATTTGTAGCTGCAAAACCGCCAAACTGGAACATCACATACCCCGTTTTCAGGAGAGCGAAAAAAACTGTTTTACATATGATGGATTTTGTACCAAAAAATTGAGTTATGTTGATTTTTCCGGTACCATAACTTATGAACTAAAGGTCATAGAAACACGCTGAAAAGAAGAAACCCCTATGCAACCAATATCTAAAAAAATGTGCTACCTCGAGATAAGTTGCTTTGTCAAATCTCCACAGAATTATTTTGCTAGTTATGTTGTTCTTTGAATTATAAACAATGCAAATAACGAGAACACCTTGGCGTATGAGTAACTTTTTGTTTGTGAACTTTGGTTACTCATACGCCAAGGTGATCTCGTTATTTGGTTTGTTTATTTCCCGAGAAATTTTATGGAGAAGCCATCTTGCCATCAAGGGCAATATGAAATTGTAAAGTAAAGTCCTTAATCGATGTGCAAAGATCGCGCGCTATACCTCACAATATCCGTGATAATATATGGCTAGAAAGAACCCTGTCATAAAATATGCTATGACTCCTGAGACAATTGAAAGAAAAGTACTATATAAAATTTATGATCTTACCCGGTTTACCAACTACATATACATATTTGCGAAAAACTGTATACATAGTGTCACAACACATTTTATTTTCTAAGAAATATGAAGAAGATGCCTACATACCTACGTATATGCATACAACATTCAACCCTCCATTCAACCCCAAACAAGCAAAACAAATCTTCTTTGCCATTCATCTACATAAATACATATGTGCGCTTGTGTATAGCTATTTTTTATTTCATTTAAGTGCCAAATTTTCTAAAAGCTTTGCGTTGTAAAAACCATATTTGATTGATTAATGTTATTTCAGGGTAGGCACTTTAAATGAAGGTGTTTAGGGTGATAACGATATAAACACGCCTTACACATAAGCCTCTCCAAAACATACATACATATGCAGTTAGCTGCCATATCTCGCTTGACTTTTTGTTCATTTAATTACATTAAATTTCATGACTTTTCATTCACAAACTGCCTCCCTTTTTTAAAGCAGCTTAAGTGTATTGGTTTAATTTTTGTCACTGCCTGTTCAATAAAAGCACAAATAAATCCTAAGAAGTCAGTAAAATTTCTACAAAATCGATCATTAATCATGCCACAAGCATTTCAAGTGATTAAATGCCAAAAAATGAAAAATCAAAAGAAGACAAAAGTGCTATTAGAGCGATAAAACGTTAACCATGACGGGTGTGAAATATTTGTGCAAACATTTTATCGATGAAATTGCAAAAAAAGGAAATTTATTGAATTGTTGATTAAAACAAAGGTTTGGATAGAGCGAACCTCTACCATGTTTAACAAAATTTTCAATTGCTGCGTGGTGTTGAATTTGTATTTTTAGACGCTAGAAAATTTAAGTTGACAGTTATCTTTATGCAATTTTTTTACTCGATTTAATTTAATTTAATGTTTCTTCATTTCATTTTACTTTTCAATTTAATTGAATTTTTTTATATGTTATTATTTTTTATTTATTGGTTCCCTTAATTTAATTTATTATGATTTAATTTAATTTTATTTTCTTTCATTTAATTTAACTTTTTATTTTATTTTATTTTATTTTCTTTTTTATTTTATTTAT
>CAXKVI010000004.1:122105799-122135027 GCA_964058755.1 Campiglossa producta
AATTGGCGACATTCTGCAGGTTGCGCTCCAATATTATTGCAGCGATTACAAAAACGTTTCCTATTAGCGAACAACAATGGCATTAACAGCACCCAGAGCATCAGCCGAACAATGAAAGATATTTACAGAATTGGTACGTGCACGACGCCAAAGCCACAGAAGTGATTCGCATTCAACGCGGTATTGTTCGTTGTTGATACCCGAAGGGCATTCATTGTTAAGATTGAGGAAGTTGTTGGCGCACGTTGACCAAGAATACCATCAAGATTTCAAATATTTATTTTTTTTTATTATAAATTGCAAATGTGTGCGTTTACCAATCATTCAAAGCCGCGCATTGAATTTATTGGTTTTCATTTGTTGTAATCCATGTTATTAGAGTAACATATTGTTTGATGTTTTATAATAACGAAGATTGTTGTTGTAGTTGTATTGACATGTAAAGAAAGTAAAGAAGGAAAACATACAAAATGATTTATTGTACTTTTTTTTTTTTTTTTTTTTTTTTTTGTTTTTTTTATTTTGTTTTTTTATTGTACGCTTATTACAAGAAATCATAAATTGAAAGTACATAAATATCTTTAATATCTTTTATATTAAATATGTGTTTGATCTTAGCTGACAGTTGTTGTTCTTGTATTAAATAGCTACAAAACAAATACTATATCAATGCTGACTTGAACATAATCCTGTATCGCATCCTAATGTTAAACGAGACATATATATCTTTACCAAAATTTGTTGAAGTTTTAACTCGTTCCATTTTCTAAAATTAGTCAAGTTCTAACAGAAAAAAATTACTCATCACGAAGAATATATCTCAACAATTCATCGAAACACGCCCATCTCGTATACCGCCGTGCATACTAATTGCGAAGAAAGCAGCTTTTTAATTCAACTTTTCAAGTTCAAAGTTTTATGTAACTGCAAGCAATGTTTATTTTAAGTGCATCATCATCAGTTAGTGATGCTTAGTCGCCTAGGTAATTTTAGCCCATGTCAAGAAGGCACGCAAGTCATCTCTTTTTAACTAAATAAGTATATGTTTCCGCCAAATCACATATTTTAAGTGTTTTTTTTGGTTTGTTAACGAAAAATTAAAATAAAATGACATGCAATATTCTGACGTATGGTGAACTGTGCACTAACATGACAGTGACAATATTGAACGATGTCATTGACAGTGACAATTTTTAACGAGGGTTGCACAGTTAGCTGTAGCTGTCAGGTTGATGATGTTGATTGGCATGGAAATGTTTTGTGTAAAAAGGTGTAATTTGTGGATAAATTGGGTTGAAACCCGTAGTAAAGCACTGTAGTATGCACATTAGGGTGGGCCAGAAAAAAGGCGATTCACGTTTTTTTCGAACGGCATACAGAAAATAGAATTCCTAGTCAAGAATGGAGAAACATGACCTAAAAATGTTAATGGGAAAGCATGTCTCATCGCCGTTTTTCATTTTTTACCCACAAATCGTACAGCCAACATATGTTTTGATTTGTAGTTGTTACACTAAGCTAGAAAGCTGGCAATCAAAAAATTATATAACGAAACTAAGCATTTTTAATGGTATTTTGAAATATTCTTCCTTTGGCAGTCGAAATCTTTTTAATAGTTGTATTAATAAAGAAAGGTGCTTAAAACCTTTTTTGCAGAGCGTTTAAATTTTTATCTAAACAAGTGAAGTTCATTTAACGAAAATTGACTGTTTTTGAGCTACACAACTTGCCACAAAACCTTATGAGTTTCAGAAATTACGCAATTTTCAACCTCGAAAAACTTTGTACCTAATGGTCACATTCACGAAAAAAGTTCATATGACCTTTTTTGTAGTATAAGCTCCCTTTCACCAAAATGAAAAGCGGCGATGAGGCAGACTTTCCCGTTAACATAAAAAACTCATATTTGATAATTATACTCCATTTTTGACTAGGAATTCGATTTTCTGTATGCTATTCGAAAAAAAAACGAAAATCGTTTTTTTTTTGGTCCACCCTAATGTATATATATTTTTTTTAATTTTAAGGAAAGCTGTTAAGCTGATAGTTTTTTATGTTGGTTATGTAAACTTTATAATTTATTCCTCAACAAAGTAACCTTAAAGTATATTCCCTGTATATTCTCTTCCAAGCTGTCCTTCGCTGTCCTTCGTTATTTTCTCACATACTTTAAGTGAAATACTACACTAAAGAAAACTTTTAAAAACTTTATAACACCATTATAGCACAAATTATAATACAAATTAAGTTTGCGTCGCTTGCAATTAACGTAGCTTAAACCCCTTAATGAGCGGAACTTAAAATGGAGAACTTTTACCCCATGAACTCTTAGCAGTTTCCTGGAGTACTTAGCCCTCGAGCGCAACTCACAAATTGACTTTGAAAAGTTTTTTATATTTATGTATACTGCTTGCGAAGATTTATGTTTGCAGGCATATACAGATGTATGTATGTATGTATGTAAGAATGTATTAATGTGCAGCAAGTACATTGAGGACGTTAAAGGCACACAGCTATATAGATACAACATCCATAACAACAACCAAAAGAAAGAGTGAAACCTTAAAAAGAATTGATAGCAAAAAAGTAATCATAATGACGTTGATGATTAAAAACTTTATGCGCGTTGCAAGCAACAAAACATGCAGAAAGAGCAACAACTACAAAAAGAGCGATAGAGAGATGAAATAACAAAAAAAGAACGACAGTTGTTAAACATTAAAGTTGCGCTCTAACACAACGCAGTAATAAAAATGTGCTATTTGTAATATGAACCAAGTGCTAGCGGAGTGAGCGAGTAGGATGAAAGAGGCAGCCAGTACGTGCAGAGGATTTGGCATAGAAAGAGCTGAGTGCTGTTTGACGAGTAACTACATACCACGCACAAGCATATATTACTGCGGGAGAGTATTAAATAAACAGTGATGACTTTGTGCGCATAAAATTCAAAGCCACTGCGAGAAAGAGATAGAGTGATATGTGTGATATGCAACATATTTGCATTCGCGTTCGTATAAAGTGTAGTACACATAAAAATATGTGGCAATATAAAATTTTCGTAATTTGAAGCATGCATTTTTATGAATATGTGCGCATGTGTTCGTGGGTTTGTAGCCTTCATTGAAAACAAGTCAAAAAATGTATCAAACAAAGATTTCTCGGTAACAAGTATTTGGTTATGAGCTTTTTCTCGGCCTTTAAAGATGATAATTCGGAACTTCGATAAATCTTTAGCTTTAAAATTTCGATAATCATATCCTATTCCCCCCGGTTTGCATAATATATCAGTTTTCTAGACCAGTGCGCCACCTAACGGAATTTGGTATTGAGCTCTTCCTTAGAGTACCTGATCATTGCATCGTCTTCCTGGCTGAAGTCTCAGCAAACTTGGACGCAGCGGCCTGGATGAGTAAACGCGCTTTCGGCGAAGATATCTTTATTTTCACCAACAGCCAAGCGGCCATCAAAGCACTTGGCTCTTACTCATTCAAAGCGGAACTGACGCTCCAATGTCACCGATCTCTTCAAGAGATGGCCCAACAGAGCCGCGTTAACCTCACATGGGTCCCGGGACACAGGAACATTGAGGGAAACTGTAGACCAGACGCTTTTGATAGGCAGGGCGGTGGTTTTCAGGTTCAAACCCTTAGTAAAAATTACACAAAAAATTAGGTAGAAATTAAACCCAAAAAATATAGTAAAAATTAGGCAAAAAAAAAAAAAAAAAATTACACAAAAATATGGTAAAAATTTCGCAAAAAAAGAATAAAGGTGACGCGAAAAATATAGCAAAACCCACGCAAAAAAAAAACAGCAAAAATTACACAAAAAATAGTAAAACTGCCAGCTCATATTTTTGCGTTTACGTAATACACATTCGGTAAGCTTTTAAACGATTTATAAGCTCTTTCTAAACGGTAAAAAATGTTTCATGTCTTTCTCGAAGGCCAGTAATAATCTTGTTTCACATTACTATTTAGCAGGCAGTCTCTTGAACGCAGTCAACGAATTTGTGGATCTAGGTGTCGTCTTTGACACTAATTTTTCCTTCGTTAATCATATCTGCCATGTCCTCCCGAAGGCTTATAGAAATCTTGCATTCTTACGCCGATATGTTAAGGACTTTAATGACCCCTATCCTAGGAAGGCTTTATATATATCGTTGGTTCGCTCAAAGCTTGAGTATGCGTCCATTGTGTGGAACCCAATCTACAGCTGTCATGCGGCTAGAATTGAAAGGGTTCAAAGGGCTTGGTTCACTCAATTTTGATGATCCGTAGCCCTCTTATGTGTCTCGGTGTACATTAATTAATCTACAATCCCTTCAGTCCAGGAGAACTTTGCACCTGCTTATGTTCGTGTATGATCTCGTTGTTGGTTCGGTAAATTGCCCGGACCTTCTCGAGAAAATCACGTTCAATGTTCCTATTAGGTCCCTTAGTTTTTCCCCTCCTTTTTATCTGAGTTCTATCAGGGTAAACTACGCCCTCTTCGATCCAATATTCCGCTCTCTAGCGGAGTGCAATAAACTTTCGAGTAGGCTAAATATCGATTTCTCTTTGTCCAGGGACGTGTTTAAGTCTCAAATACTTATGCACCTAGATATTTATTAAAACTCTTTTATTATATGCATATATGTGTTATTTTTTTTATTAATTATAGTTAAAATTTAGCCTTATAAATTTCTGTATCTAGTCTGTAAGATTTATAATCATAGACTGAATAAACCTGAATTGAATTTACATAAGTAATACCTTGAATCGGATTGCCCATACTACCAAATGTAGGTATATATTTTCTAGAAAAACAAGCATAAAATGCCAGCTTTAAAAAAACTGTGAATGAAAAATGTCCCCGAAATTAAAAGAAAAAATTTGGGTTTAACTAAATTTTTTAGGGAAGTTACTTAGATCGCAAGACTCTCAAAGCTTACAAGAATTTTCGCTTATTTCGTCCGCGCCCCATGTACCTACTAGTTGAGTTGTCACCGCTTCCTGAATAGTGTACATAGTTCCAAGTTCGAACCCGAAGTTAGTTAAAAATTGACTCCCGATTTCAAATGCATTCTCGTAATAGCTGGAGTTATCGATTTCACGAATCTTAAGTTATCTTATCAGTGTACCACCTGGAGGAATTTTATTTCTTCAAGTCGTATTGTCATCATGTCTCGAACTATGTTCTTAGATCTAAGCTCTCAAGTCCTCAGAAAGTCAGTTAAAGGTCAATCGCAAGAATTTTATAAATATCCGGAAATAATCCCAAAATCTTCACGCAATATTCCTGAAAAAGCTCCAAAATGATATAAAATGATATGGAAAAATTTGAAAGTAGTACTTCAGGACCTGACGAGAATGACTTTTTCGACATTGTTTTCGAATTTTTAAAGAATGTTTTCGGATAATTTAGGGAATTTTTTGGGACTGTTTTCAGAAACCCTTTAGGATCTTTTCGGAATTGTTTTCGGATCGTTTCAGGATCGTTTTCGCGATCATTTCGGGAGTGTTTACGGGATTGTTTTCGGATCATTTCAGTATTCTTTTCGCCATCATTTTGGGGCATACTTTACTTCCATCATACCACGGAAGCCTCCAGCTGGTATTTATGTTGTCTTCAGTTCGTTAACAAAACGTAAACTCTGGTAGGTAAATATGTGACTTCGGTATCAGGCCACTTACTCAATTGCAAAAGGAAACCCCTAAAATAATACCCAAAATTTGAAGGGATTGTGGAATTTCTTAAGCTAATGACGCCTTCGGTTTCACTGCATTCTTCCTTCCGTATTGAGTAGTTAAAATTAACGCTTCTACCGAAATATCATAAAAATTGGGGAAATACGCACAGAAGTTGCTGGAATGGCACATGCACTTTTTAAGTAAGTATGTAAGTACTGCACACATTTGAAGTGAAATAAAATTGAGAAAATTTGCCATAGAAATAAAGATAACTGCTGCCAAAAAGTGTTGTTATAAAAACGTATCATAAATAGGGCAAAAAAGCGACAACAACAAGTAGCAATGCGAGCACGTTAAAGCCACTTGAAGAAAGTGTATAGATAAAGCAAATTTGTTGCTACGCCACAAGCATGCGGTTGCACGCTGCACCAAGGTGCAATGCCACTCGAACAATTCATTGCACTACCTACCTACCTACGCTCAGCTTAACCACGTTCATACATACATACATACATACATAAGTAGCCAGATGGCATTGTACCGAGAAAAGATGAGAATATGCCAATGCACTGTTGGGGGAATTTAGTGTGGCAGCTGATTGTACGTAAATAAAACGCAATCGGTGTTATGGGAATAATACAGGGAAATTCTAGTGTTGTAATCTCTGTTGTTGTGGTTTGTTTTTGTTATATGGGAAAATATGAAAGCATGTTGCAAGGATTCTTTTGTTTGCTACATTGCAATTTAAATGAAGAATTTCTCTAATGTAACAACAAAGTAGCTCATTCCGACATTTCTGCTTGTACAGGTCAATGGCGTACAAGTCCACTTGGGTACCCCTTTGAATATTTAAAGTTTCATTACAATTTATTAAAAGGCAATCTAAAGTACTTAATTTTTGTTTTAATAAGCCTTTTTACCTAACTCAAAACAGATACAGCACTACTGGTAGTTTTTTGTGGTGCTTGTGGTGAGGTGTGAAGTAGTTTGATATTGAGAATGTATGGCCTGCGTCCTGGCCTAAAAAGTCAACATCAAAGTGATAAAGGAAAAGAGAAGCAAAAAAACAAGAAAACAAGGAAAAATAAAAGAAAAAATAAAAGGAAATAAAAAAAAAAACAAAAATAAAATAAAAGAAAATAAAATAAAACAAAACAAAAAAAATAGAATAAAAAAAATTAAATAAAATTAAATTTAAATAAAAAAAATAAAGAAATTTAATTAAAATATAATCAAATAAATTAAAATAAAATACAACCCAAAAAAAAGTAAAATAAAACAATAAAAAAAAAAATGAAAAACCATAAAAAAATTTAAATAAGAAAAATAAAATAAAATAAAATAAAATAAAATAAAATAAAATAAAATAAAATAAAATAAAATAAAATAAAATAAAATAAACCAAGATAAAAAATAAATTAATAATTAAAAAAAATATTAAAAATAAAATAAAACAAAAAAATATATTAAATTAAAATGAAATTAAAATAAAATAAAATAAAGTTGAAAAATGCAATAAAAAAAAAGAAAAAAAAAAAAAAGAGAAGTAAAATAAAATTTAATAAAATCAAATAATACAAACTTAAATAAAATGAAAAAAAAAAATAAAATACATGGAGCGAAAACAAAAGAAAAAAAAAATAAAAAATAAAATGAAATATAATAAAAAAAATAAAAGCCCTTAAAAATCCCACGCCCACTTAAAAAAAAATGATCAACAAATCAAAATAGAATGACCATATAATAGTATAATATAATTTTAGCAATTTCAGTTACCGAGATATATCAATTTATGTGATTTTCGAAATCGAAAAAGGGGGCGTGGTTATCAACCGATTTCGGCCATCTTCAATAGCAACCTACATTAGCAAATTTCTTAATTTTTACTCAAGTTATCGTGTACACGGAAGGACGGACATGCCTTAATCAACTCCTCTTTTCAACCTAAGAACTTTCATAAATGGAACTTTATATCTATCTCGTTTTTTTTGTGCCATTACATAGTACCGTACGTAGTACAAAATTATAATACTCTTGTACTAGTACTTGTACGCTGGGTATAAAAATTGAAAAAAAGGAAAAAAAAAAAATTAAAAGAGAAGAAATGAAAAGCAAAGAAAAGAAAAGAAAAGAAAAGAAAAGAAAAGAAAAGAAAAGAAAAGAAAAGAAAAGAAAAGAAAAGAAAAGAAAAGAAAAGAAAAGAAAAGAAAAGAAAAGAAAAGAAAAGAAAAGAAAAGAAAAGAAAAGAAAAGAAAAGATGAAATTTTAAACTAACTTACATCTTGTCACGATGAAATAACTTACTTTGACTCTGCAACCCTAATAGCAACTGGTTACTGATTTTCCTGCAATTTAAAGGTATCTTTTTTATTTTTCTTATAAATGCCACCTTTTCATTTTAAATTCTCTTTATCATTTTGTATTCTCTATACGCATGGAGCCATAAGCCGGTAATGGTAATAGTGTAAAAAAAAAAAAAAAAAAAAAAACAAACTTCAAAGTAAAAATTTAAGGCTCAAAAGACGACGACGTTTTGGTTTCTCTCTTTTGTATACATATGTACATAGTTACGCCGAAATTGAGGGATTGCTTTCAGCTTTTGTGTTCGTTCACATGCATGTCGGCTATGTTGTTGATGCTGCTGCTGAAGCTATATGCTGTGCCATGTTTAAACACGTGCCAGGTGAATGGGAATGTAAAATTGGGCGACACTCAATGACTGTGGAAAATTGGCTGTGAGTGTCAGTGGCATACGTAAAAAAAAGAAGAAGAAATCGCTTTTTTATACACGAAAATTCATACATATATCCCTAGACACATATACACATGCTAGTGTGTATATTGTAACTGTCTGTTTGAGAATATGAATATGCATTTCCTTCGACAAATTTTACACCTTACTGCCCATATTTGCATTTGTTTGCTTGTGTAAAATGTGTTCTGTTAAGCTCGATTTCGTGCTAAATTGTCAATGTGTTCATATACGTGTATGACTGTCTGTAGTTCTACAGATGTAAATATGATTGCATTTCTTAGTAAAATGGCATATTCCAAGTAAACCGTAGCTGACTAGGTGACAAGCTGACGATTTAAAAAAAAAAATAAAAATCGTCGTATTAAAAATTATTGTCTAGAAGTCATGTCATCTTATTGTTTGTCTTATTATGTCATTACATCAAAACAGACGATTTTCGGAGAAACGCATACAAAGTAGAGTACGTATTAAATTATATACTTAGTTGCGCCTAATATACTGAATTGAATAACATTGTTCGAATAACTTTTGATTACATATCGCCTAGTTGGGGACCTGCGCCAACACCGAAAATAATTTCAGCCAAGAAATACAACGGAGAATCACTGTTGCCAACAAGTGTTACTTTGGACTGAGTAGGCTACAGATCTACACACCTTTCCCGACAAACAAAGATCACACTCTATAAGTCTCTCATCATACTTACTGCGATGTGCATATGTATGTGTCAGAATCATGGACAGTATCAAGAGAACAAATTATTGAGAGCAAAGTGTTCCAAAGAGATTTAATGATGACCTTTAAGAGTTAACTATTGCTGTAGTAGGCCGAGCACACTACAGCTAAACGCTAGCGGCCGCCAAACTAACCCTGTGCTATTTATTGCTACTAGTATCGCTTGTGATCAAAAATTCGACCAATAAAATCTTTATGGCGTCGTGGGGGCGCCAGCCCCATACCCACGCCCCTGAAAATATACCGCCTATACCTCAGTTTTTTCAATTTCCTTTCCATCGGTGCATATTTCATTCAAATCGGTCAACCGGTTCGCTCACAAGAGGTTCCTAAAGTTTTTCATGTTGTGTATTTATATATACATACATAGATAGATTGTTCTCAATCTTCACTTCCGACATTAGCTTTCGATAGCGTCTTTATAATCAACTCATTTACTTAATTTTTATCATATTAGTAGTTGATTAATCCTACTTAGAGACATATTTAATTACCTGTGAAGAACCATTGTTTGTGATGCAACCGATGTAGAAAGCAATTTCATTACATAGGTACTTGTGAAAGTTTACTTTTTTACAAAAGAAGCGTCTTGTTTTACACTTTGCTACACATTTAGTTTTGAGTCATCTTGCCAGCTTTTTTCATTTATTGCACGAATTCTTGAGCGCAACACCTTCATTGCCAAGGCAACGAAAAAAGTTTCACAGCGAATTGCTAAATGTCACTAAATGCAGCTCATTGTTTATGTTTTTTTTTTCCTTTGTGTCTGATACTGTTGCCATTTTCAATTTGCAATTTTCACTTTATCACTTGCAATTTGTTTTTGCTTCATTTTGTATTCATTTCTAATTTTCTACCTTTTTTCCAACGACCGTTTTTCTGCTCATATTTCAAAGTGTTTCGGACTGTCATTGCACATTCTATTGCCTACAGACTGTCTATTGTATACCAGCTATGTAGCTATTCACTTTGCATGTTGCTGATGACAAAAACCAAACAAAAACCAACAAATGTGAGAAAAACAAAGAAATGTTACTTGGATCGAATATATATGTAACTGCAAATGTTAAATGTTTCTAGTTGCTGAGCTCCTGTGTCCAATTTTTTACTTATTTCCTTGTACAATGTTTTCCTTATTGTCTGTTTCAATCGGATTCTTCTTGCTTAGTTTTTTTTTTGCTAGTCTTTGTAACGGCGGATTTTTGCCGAATTTCCTTGTTGCTTTTCGCTATTTTTCATTAAGTTGGAAAAACGTGTTCGGTTGGGCGTTTCGTGTTTCTTTCATTGTCAAGTATTTATTCTTATACACTATCTGCTGTGTGTGATGAAATGGTATTATAACTATGGTCCGATGTTTGTAGGTATGAGACGAAGAAGAGATGGACCCATCAATAAGTATACCGAAATGATCAGGATGAAGAGATAAGTTGATTTAGCAATGCCCGTCTGTCCGTATGTCTGTCTGTCCGTCTGGTGGTCTGTCTGTTTGAACGCAAACGTGTCGCTCAGTTTTTGGGATATTTGGCTGAAATTTGAAATGCGGCCACCATTTTCTAATATATAAATCATTTGTCGAAGATCGGACCGATATTACATATATGTAGCTCCCATACAATCGATTGTTCCGATAAACGGATTTTGGGCTATAACTCCCGTAATTAAACAGGTAGGAACGTGAAATTATGTGGACATTGCTATTTTTATATGTGCAATATTGACGTTGAAAATCATTGAGATGAGATAAATATTTCACATAGCCCCCATATAATCGATTGTTCCGATAAACGGATTTTGGTAGATAACTCCTGTAATTAGATAGGTAGGAACGTGAAATTTCTTAACTATTGTTCTTGTAAAATGTGGAATGTCGATGTTAAAAATCAATGAGATTGGACCAATATAACACAACGCCCCCATATAATCGATAGTTCCGATAATTTCGGTATGATCTAAAGTTAAATTCACACATGCTGTACTGGGGATCGAACAGTGAAAATCGTGACGCTTATTCGTGAAAGGTATATAGTCACAGCCAAATATGTCTTTCGTTACTTGTCTTAATGTAATTTTTTTATATTTTTTGGGTAATTTTTCCTTTGTTTTTGGTTTATTTTTTGTGTAATTTTTTCTATATTTTTGTGTTTTTTTACCATATTTTATGTGTATTTTTTACTATATTTTTGTGTATTTTTTAGAATATTTTTATTGTAATTTTATTATAATTTTTTTGCAATTGTTATTATATTTTTGTACCATTTTACTATATTTTTTGTGCCATTTTACTATATTTTTTATGTATTTTTTACAAAATTTTTTATGTAATTTTTTCTATATCTTTTTTTGCTGTGAATTACTGTGGAAACTATGCCTTTCTGCAATTCGCCATGCAACTTCGTAGAAAATCTAGTTGCTCACAAAAGAGAAAAATGAAGAGATCTATGTAGGCCACAGGACACATACATATTATGTCACATTATTTGTTTTTGACCTGATAAATAGTTAATTGAGGTCTATTATCAATCGAGGTTATTTTGCAAATATTTTTTTTTTTTATTTAAAAACTACTTGAATGACAATGACATAAATGAAAATTTATTTTCATATAGTATTTTAATTTTATGTCATTTACATGTATTTACCATATATAAAGCAAAAAAAAAAGGCAATAAATGTGGGCAAAATAATATGCAGAGCACAATCTCAGTCGGCGTCAAAGTCATTAAGTAAAAATAAAAAATTTTTGTGTGAGTGAACGTTTAATTAAATATTTTGTAATAAAATGTTGTGCTGTAAAATATGTTGTTATTTGTGCACCGCATTTTACAATAATAAATATACTATAAAGTTCGCTCAGTGGTCGAAGCGCAACCACAAAAACAGCCCAAATAATTTTAATTTTAACTTTCACATTCTTCTATATTTACCAAAATAAAAAAAAAATTATTTATAGATATTTAATTAGACGACATATGTTATTAATTACTTAAAATATCCATCTAACCGCGTAGGCGATTTTGGCTGTTCAATGTATATTATTTTGTTTAAATAGGTGGCAGCACTATTTACCCAATGCGCACTGAGTGTTCGTGACATTGCTTAGAAATATTTTTGCTAAAAAATGGTTCAAAGCCCTATTTATATCTGCCAACAGTGACTTGGCTGCTAAGGCACAGGGAACTGAAGTTTGCGATATAGGCGCAGTTTACACCACCAATAGCCCGATTTTGTAATAAATTGTGTGGTTCAATTTGGGCAGGGAGCTATGTTCTTCAGTATAAAGTTGAAGAGGTCGCACGACTGGTAATCGTTTTGCCTGGAATCTTTCATCTTCATTCCTATTAAATTACATTAATGTGCCAAATCAAAGAAAAATATTATGACAAAACCAAATAATTTGCAATTCAGTTGAGTCCATTTAATAAACATCTACTGCATAAAAATTTTCAGACGAATTAAACTTTTAATTAGCTCTCGCTTTTAAAAATAACAACAACGAAAAGCTCCCAGCTCTCAGCGTTATTTTCTGTGGACACCTTTGACAAAACAATTTTCGCCAAACAATCTTTCCCAATTTAATTATTTAATATCCTCTCACCTTAATTTTCAGTCAAGTTTTGCATAATATTTGCGAATGCTGCCTTTGTAAATTCTGATGTAGTTAAAGCTTGCGAAATGCTGAACGACAAGTCAACCAGTCAAGTGCTGCCGATGACGTGATCTGTGTCGACTTTTAATTTGCTTATGACAACAAAAAAAAATTAGTAATTAAAGTGAACCATGGCGACAACTGTCACAAACAACTTGTTTTCAACAATTTGCGCTCAGTGTGGCCAAACAATGTCCTGCAGTGAAACGAAATTGGCAAAGATATGAAAATTTGCGCCATTCATTTTATAATTATGTTTTAGTTGACTTCCTTTTTTGTAGTTATTAGATTTGCAATGACTTATTCAAAGTGAGGAAAAGTAATTAATTGGATTTAAAAATAAGAATAAAAATAAAAACATGACTTTCTGCTTTCAATTGACCCATTACTGGCCATTGTCAAAGGTAAAAAGAATGTCTGGTTGGTTTCTTTGTGGATGTGCTAACTTTATACTGCATTTAATTAGGTTTCGGTACCACAGCTCAAGAGCTAGACAATTAGGTATTAATTAATATCACATAAGTCCCGTTTGTTTTAAATAATTGAGAAGCACCATGCGACCGCGCATTGCATATATTTCATTGTTAAAATTCTACAACTATGGAAACCTTTCCATCTCTTATATAACCCTCGTTGAGCCAATGCCCACCTAATCCAAGTCCCCACAGCCTCATTCTTACTATTACTTATTTGGTTCTGATGCGTTACCGTATAAGTACAGCAAAATCAATTAATTGATACGCCAGGCTTCTGGAGTATAAAAAAAAACAGCCACTTCCCGGGAAAAGATTTCTTTAGTTTTTCATGTAGTTTTATTTCTACGTTCCAGGCCAAGGGATGTAGCTAAAACAACTCCTAAGGTGACCAGAGTATTTTGATACATTACCAATATGAGTAAGTAGTCGTGAATTTTGATGTGTAAACATGCGTATTCTGAACAAAACTTCATTTTGTTATATCGCACACTAAATCAAAAAGAGTCACAACTCAAAATCAGTGTAACTTTCAGTTAATTGCTTCTGGATCGCACAAAAGTCATTCGATTCTGTGCTCTTTAAAGCGGGCTACTCACCTGCCAAGAAATGTCAAACTCCATATAAAAAAACGCTCAAGAAATGGTCAAGAACTGTTTTCACACGTCAGATTTTCTTGAGCCAATACTCAGCTCATAAGAAAAAATACTACAATTTTCGATGGTTGGCAATGCCGGTTTACCTCAAGAAATAAATATGCTCGTATATATTTCTTGAGGTAAACGTGCAGATCCACGGCAAAGATGAGTACATATTTCGCTAAACATATTTTGTACATTTTTATAAGAGTAATTTACAAAAAAAATGGAAAATTTGGTAAACGTCAAAATTTCTTGACCAGGCACAAGAAATATATGCTCGTTTTTTTCTTGAGGCATTTCTTGGCAGGTGAGTAGCCCGCTTAAAGAGTAAAGATAATAGTCAAAAAGAAAAAAAAATTATGAACTGGACGTACTACTTTTTTACTGGGTAATCAATGCCAAGAAAGCAACCTAAAAAATTTTGAGTTGTGGCGGTTTTTGATTTGGGGTGCGATATGTATTCCTTGGCGTTTTTCCTTGTTCCTTTATTTATTTACTAGTATATACCCGCGGCCTTGCCCGCCGCTGTGAAGTATCCTTTCAACATTTTAAGTAAAAATTCGGTCGTCGAAGTTCACCAAGTTAGGTAGATTGGTCAAATAAAAAACTTATGGAAGATCAATTATTTGTCTATGTTCCTAGAGTTTTGAAAAAATAGTATATATTGAAAAACGGTTTTCCAAAATTTTATTTAATATACATATCTTTGAAATCGAGTGTAGTGAGGTTTCTAAAGTTAAATATTGCTTTGGCTTTAAGTATGGATATAAAAGTCTCAGAAAGCATTTATCGAATAGTTCATCTTTGATATTTATATAATATTATTGAATACTGTAGCATTTATCAAGGGTATTTAAAATTTTCAAAATTCCCATCAATGGGGAAAGGTAGATTGATTAAAAAATTTGAGGTATTTGGGCGATCACGTTTTGACCGATAACTCAGTTATCGATAAATATATCGAAATACATATATCGAAGTCCGAAACCTGGGGCCACACCTTTTCGTTTGATACCCATATTGTTGGCCAATTTTAAGGCTTTTAATCCATCTCGTTTTCACCGATAACTCAATTATCGATAAATTTATCGAAATATATTGAAGTCCAAATGAAAACTGAGGCCATCTCCTTTCGTTTGATAGCCATATTGTAGGGCAATTTTAAGGATTTTTCACCAATAACTCAGTTATCGATAAATTTGTCGAAATATATTAAAGTCCAGATGAAACCTGTGGCCATCCCCTTTCTTTTGATACCCATATTGTGGGGAAATTTTAAAGTTTTTGGGCAATCACATTTTCACCGATAACGCAGTTATCGATAAATTTATCGAAATATATCGAAGTCCAATTGAAACCTGGGGCCATCCCCTTTCGTTTAGTGTCCATATTGTAGGGCAATTTTAAGGTTTTTGGGCAATCACATTTTCACCGATAACTCAGTTATCGATCAATTTATCGAAGTCCAAATGAAAGCTGGGGCCATGCTCTTTCGTTTGATACCCATATTGTAGGACAATTTTTAGGTTTTTATTCAATAACATTTTAACCGATAACTCAGTTATCGATAAATTTATCGAAATATATTGAAGTCCAAATGAAACCTGGCGTCATCCCCTTTCGTTTGATACCCATATTGTAAGGTAATTTTATGGTTTTTATCGATAAATTTATCTAAATATATCGAAATCCAAATGAAACCTGGGGTCTTCCCCTTTCGTTTGAGAGCCATATTGTAAGGTAATTTTAAGGTTTTTGTTCATTCACATTTTCACCGATAACTCAGTTATCGATAAATTTATCGAAGTCCAAATGAAACCTGGGGTCATCCCCTTTAGTTTGATACCCATATCGTAGGGAATATTCAAGATTTCTGGGCAATCTCATTTCGACTGATAACTCAGTTATCGATAAATTTATCGAGATATATCGAAGCCCAAATGAGACCTGGCACCTTCCAGTTTCGGTTGATACCCATATTGTTCGAATTTTCTACACCTGTATGCGAAATATCATAAGTTTAGGTCAAGTGTACTCAGATTTATATGGAAAAACAAAAAAATCGAAAAGTATCGGTCTCTAGCATGGCCGGACCCCCCAAGATTAAACAAAAAAATAGCCTATACCTCCTTCTAGACTATTAGCTGTCTGCCTACCAAATTTCAACAAAATCCGTCTTGCCATTCTCACGTTATTGGGGAACAGAAGTAAACGTCTGGACATCCAAACATCCAAACATCGCTACATTCACATTTATAATATTAGTAAGATTTCTATTGATATTTCTTATATAAAAGACTCCTTTAAGAACCGTAGTATATGACTCAAAGACGAGTCCTATAAGACTCAAAGACGAGTTATAAGTGACTCATGGATGAGTCATAAATGACTTATGGAAGAGTCAGAAATGACTCATGGAAGAGTCATAAATGACTTATGGAAGATTCATAAATGACTCATGGAAGAGTCATAATCGACTAATAGTCGAGTCATAAATGACCCATGGATGAGTCACTGAATGAATCATAAATGACTCATGGGTGGGTCATAAGTAACGCATAGGCGAGCCCTTTACCTTCCATTCTTTTCCCACAATTTTCTTGCCGTTTCCTTACCCTTGCTTTCTTTTCCTTTCTTTTCCTTCCTTTCCTTTCCCTTTTCTTCTCTCTTCTTTTCTTATCTTTTCTTTTCTTTTCTTTTCTTTTCTTTTCTTTTCTTTTCTTTTCTTTTCTTTTCTTTTCTTTTCTTTTCTTTTCTTTTCTTTTCTTTTCTTTTCTTTTCTTTTCTTTTCTTTTCTTTTCTTTTCTTTTCTTTTCTTTTCTTTTCTTTTCTTTTCCTTTCTTTTATTTTACCCCTTCCTTTCCTTTCCGTCCTTTCCCTTTCCTTAACTTTGTTTTCCCTTCCTTTCCTTGCCTTTCCTTTTCCATTCCTTTCCTTTCCTTATTTTCAATCCCTTTACTTTCCTACACACTACAGCCTACGCCCTACAACTTACAGCCTACACAGCCTACACTCTACAGCCCACACACTATTCCCTACCGGCTATAGAGCACACCCTACACCCTACACACTACAGCTTATACACTACCACGTAATTTTCTTGGATGACTCCCATCGCAAAGATGTTTAACATAAAAATGTTAATTTGTGCCGTAACGGGTTAAATATTAAGTGAATCCAATAACTTCAACTTTATATAAATTTCTATAAAGACTTACCAATTATTGTGATCAGAATCAAAAGGCCCAGCACCACCGATGTAGTCGC
Organism: Campiglossa producta; assembly: GCA_964058755.1. Lineage (NCBI taxonomy): Eukaryota > Metazoa > Arthropoda > Insecta > Diptera > Tephritidae > Campiglossa > Campiglossa producta. Next base: position 122,122,989 of record CAXKVI010000004.1, read on the forward strand.
CATACGAAGTAATTCACCAAAATCATCATCGCTCGCTGTTATATTACTGGTCGTAAAATTTGCACCGCTACCATTAAGCATAAGGTCACTTCCGTTGTACAGGTCACCCTCGTACAGCAAGCTTGTGCCATTCCCATTTGTTTCCGCCTCCAGCAAGAGTGTATCGTTGATTAGAAAAGCACCAAGCCCCACAGCAACGCCGCTATAAAGATGTTCCGCTGCAGTTGTTGCTGTTGCTGTAGCAGCCGCTTTTGCAGCGGTCAAAACTGTGGTGGCAGTTGTGGTGAGAGCGGCGCTTAATGTGGGCGCAGCAAAGGAAGCAACCGCTACTATGCTATGCTGTTGATGGAGGTTGTGATGTTGTTGTTGCTGTTGTTGGTGTAGCGTTGTTGTATGTTGTTGCATGACATATTTATGATCTTCGCTGTCTATGCTGTCGTCGTCGCTCTCCAATACATTGTTGTTGTGCGTTGTATGACCCAAAGCGGCGCTGGTGCTGAGGCCAAATGTTGTCGCGGTTGCGACTGTGGCAGTGGCGGTGGTCGTGATGGTGGAGTTATGTACATTTGCAACCATTCTATGCTGGAGGCTATTTTGTTGTTTATGTGTTTCATGTTCAGCGTTGCGGTGACGTTCGTGGTACTCGAATGGAAGCATTGTTGTATATGGTGGGTATGGCCTACTTTTTGTTGTTGGTTCCACAACGCCGAAGGGTGAATGCCTGTAGGTGCGGCTATTGCTATTACTGTGGCGTTTGTGGTAGTGGTTGGTGTTGCTGTTTTTTGTGTTGGTACTTTGTTTTGGTCGGCTATTAAGTGCGGTGGTAGAGATGATGTACGAGCTAGTGCTTCCGCTGCTATTCGCAATGAAAATGTTGTCGCGCGCATCTGCAAATAATGAGATTTGAATAGACTCAGTGAGTTGAAATTTTTGTCTACTTTTCTACTTTGCCACTTGGCGTTTTGTCTGTGTCGCATAGTGGTTCAGCAGCGGAAAATTTATATTTTTTATGAATATCTAAGAAATAGCTAAACAAAAATAAGCCCGTAATAATTATACTTAATAGATGCTGCCTTTGTTACCTTGGATAGACAAAAAACGGCGTGCTACATTTTCTATCTATAATAAAATGAAAGTTTGGAATAGTTTCTATTGATTCGAAAGAAAAATGTTTGCCCATTTTTGATACCCTTGATTTAATAAAGGAAAGTCACTTAACGTTTTCATTAAAGTGGCATGGCGTATACGTAACATTTCTTTGTTAACGAGTGTGTCGACATAGAGAAACAAATCATTGATGCTGCAATATCACCTATTGGAATGCTTAAAGGGGCAACTTAAGAAGCACGAAATAATGACTGCAGAAAGTGCAGTCTTATATTTTCTAGAAAAAGTGAAAGGATTTTTAGCAATACATTTGTTATTGATAGACTGCTAGCAACTACTGAGCAGTTTATTTAATAAAATAATTAAAGGGATGTTCACCAAGGGAATGGAAAATTTTAATTATATTTTTATTTATATTTTCATAAAGATATCTTTGATTTTTGAGCTGAAACTAAGATTTGTACTTATTTTTTTTATAGATTCAAGAGAGATACCCTTACGGGTTTACCAATGTCACAATTTTTGGAATATTTTTTAACTAGCTCACATGTGACTGACATAGAGCCAACTTTTTTCAAAAAAATTAACTCAGCCAAACCACTGTGCGTGGGTTGCAGTGAGTGACGCACATAAACCTTATCTAAAACTAAGTACTTGCCGTAAAGAATTTTATTGTTTATATGAAAATGGGACTGTAGCTACTTTTGCCTCAATAGCACTTATGGCCACGTCTAGGACTCAAATACAGACAGTCCATAAAAATTGCGCTAAATATTTTTTATGAGGCTTAAAAAACATTGCTGCGGTTTTTTATGAGCCTGTGAGCCGCAAGGTATGTGTCTGACTTTGTTTGAGCATCCAAAATGGTCGAGTCAATTTTGTTACTCACTTTCTCTATAAATAAATATTAGCTGCTTTATTCTCCTTTATACTTTTTACGTGTTTTCAATTTACGATAAAGCACCTCGGCTTAGCCGCAAAATGATAAAATTACAAAAAGGCGTTTTCTTTTGTGTGCACCAAGGGAGTCTTCTAAAGTGTTGCAACTGCTATTGCGAATTCAGAGGAAAATTAAAGTATGAAAATGCAGCAAAGAAATAACAAAATTTTGCATAATTGTAGAACTTTTGGAAAAGTAAAAAAAAAAAGAAAAGCGTGAGGAACATGCAAAGTTTGTGCTAGAGTTTCGAGTTACGCAATTGCTTATATTAAAAACAAGAACTCTGCTCGTATTTCATTAAGATAGCTATTTAAGGTATTAAATTCCAAATTTATTTATAAGACTTAAATCAAAAAATACTATTGCCATTTGTGAAGAGTAATAAAAGCTGCTTTTATCATAAAATGTCTTTCCCGCTTTATTTTTTTTTCATCCAGGTACTCTAAATAAACCTTTTGTGTTAACTCACCTTTGAATTTTGTCATATTTATTTGAAAGTCAAATGTGCTGCATATGTGGTTGTTGTGGCCACTTGCTGTGTTTTTGTTTCGAATTTGTATAATGCTCGCAGAGTGCTTACTTTGAAAATTTCACGTTTTTAAATGACTAACGATGTTAATCACAAGCTTTCAAGTTTTCGGCATGACCTAAACGAAAGAGGACAATTATATTAAACGAGGAGGAGTGTAGTTAATAGATATGTATTCACTTTATACAAAAATGTTACGTATACGCCATGGTGCTTCGAACAGTAGCACTTCGCGCTTGTACGCAAGCTATTTTTATACGGGCTCGTTTACAACAACAACTATACTATGGTAATATCACAAAACCATAACCGCAACAAAAAAGATTAAAATCTGCCATGAGATACATAGACAACTCAGCGTATTGGCCACATTTTAAAAGTGGAATGTCAATTGTTGCAATAAACGTTATATGCTTTAAACGTATGTATGTATGTGTGTACATGTTAAATTGAATTTTGCATATAATGGCGGTTAAAGCACGTACGTTGGATCATACATACGTATATGTTTAAAGTGTATGGTTATGTTGGGCCTGAAAGCATTTTGAGCTTTTGCTTTACCTCGAAGGCAATTTGAGGAAATTGCCAGCAAATGTAGCACTTAGTGGTCGAGTGATGACAGTCGGCTATGAGCCAGGCCAATATACACGCACTGCATGATAACATAAGTACAATGAATGAGTTGTGCTGTGATATGTTAGCAAGGCATCACTTACGTCGCTCAAACATTGATGTATGTACAAACATTTGTATACAGTTCGTTTGGGCATCAATGTTTTGTTTTCTTCCTTTCCATTTGCTTAAAACATTCAAGCTTTTGTTGATGGTTATATTTTGTTAAATTTATTACTATGCCATTTGTCATTTTACGTAGCGCAGACTATTTTGTTACGCTTCCTTTGGCACCCAAGTATTAGGTGCTTTCGCCACAGGAATGTTTGGCTTTGTTATTTTTGGCTCTCTTTATCTTGCTTAAGGTCAAATTTGTTTTGTCTTTATTATGAAAAATATTAAAATATCAATTTTCATACTTTTAGTGCGCCATTATAAATAACGACGTATACATTTAAATTTAAAAGTTAAAGCAATGCAGACAAATTATAAGATTTTATAGTGTAAAGTTGCTATCGTTTTTAAATCTGTTGGCTCTATAGTTGAAATTTTTTTAGAAGAATAATTTACCTCCATTGACTTACGTACTTGAACTTACGGGCTTGATATGGTCGGCTGTCACGAGCATAGGTATGTATCTATGTATATGTTTTCTACCTAAGCGCTCTCTCTCAATATAAAAAAAAAATAAAAAAAATAAAAAATAAAAAAAAAAATGAGTCCCAGAATTTGTGTGGTCTCGCCTCATAAGCCAAAGAAAGGTCAGAAGTTGAAAAGTGTTTTAGAGTAAAATATTTTTTTTCATGGTTTTATATGAAAAAATTCTACTTTCATGCTAAACGAACATTTTTCAACCGATTTCTTCAATTATGACATATTTTCACTTTTGACAGACCGAAATAACAAAGGAGTTCTTTATTGTGTAAACTTTTTTTTTATGGCTTTGTTATCTCTCTACCTGATATTATCACTTTTACTATTTTGTTGTAGCGGCTAATGTTATTTTCCTTTGTTTGTATATACATATTTATATATTTTCTGTAATTACCATTGTTGTTATTGTTCGACCCTTTCAATTTAATGTCTCCATTATTATTTTGCGTTTCTTTGTTTTCCATATTTGCCTACGCCTCACCGAGAAAAGGTTAACATTTGACCTTTGTTATTATATTACATAGCTTGTTGTTGCATACTTTTCTATGGCATTATGCTGAAATTGAGGTGTTGCTCCTTTATAGAAAATAATTTATTAAATGATTTTGTTGTTGATAAGACTGAGGGGCTGCATGCCCCACATACGCCCATTGAGCCATTTGTTTAAGCATCTGAAATAAAATAAATAGAAAACAGAAATAGAATATAACTAACGAATGAATATTTAAGCAAATCAATTAAATTCTATTTGTTTGCATACGTCAATGCACGTGCTCGAATGTTTTTATGTCGGTTATGCTGAATCATTCATGCACGATCTGTTAGCAAATGAAAACATGAATGCACATCCTACATACGAAACATGTCATGAATTGGTTTGTGCAATTTATTGGCATTCCAATTTCAATTAATTTGTGTTGATTTTAATATGAAGTAGGAATTTGTAGAAATTAACGCCTGATTGGCGACACAAAGCTACATGACAAAGCTACATTTGTACAACACAGAAATATGGTTTTCAGTTTTGCAATTTAGATTCAATTTCATAGATCTGTTTGCAGCTTGATTAATTTCTGAATAGTGAATAATGAAGTTGTTATGTTTCAGTGATGGCAGTATGGTAATGGTATGGTAATGGTATGGTAATGGTATGGTAATGGTATGGTAATGGTATGGTAATGGTATGGTAATGGTATGGTAATGGTATGGTAATGGTATGGTAATGGTATGGTAATGGTATGGTAATGGTATGGTAATGGTATGGTAATGGTATGGTAATGGTATGGTAATGGTATGGTAATGGTATGGTAATGGTATGGTAATGGTATGGTAATGGTATGGTAATGGTATGGTAATGGTATGGTAATGGTATGGTAATGGTATGGTAATGGTATGGTAATGGTATGGTAATGGTATGGTAATGGTATGGTAATGGTATGGTAATGGTATGGTAATGGTATAGTAATGGTATGGTAATGGTATGGTAATGGTATGGTAATGGTATGGTAATGGTATGGTAATGGTATGGTAATGGTATGGTAATGGTATGGTAATGGTATGGTAATGGTATGGTAATGGTATGGTAATGGTATGGTAATGGTATGGTAATGGTATGGTAATGGTATGGTAATGGTATGGTAATGGTATGGTAATGGTATGGTAATGGTATGGTAATGGTATGGTAATGGTATGGTAATGGTATGGTAATGGTATGGTAATGGTATGGTAATGGTATGGTAATGGTATGGTAATGGTATGGTAATGGTATGGTAATGGTATGGTAATGGTATGGTAATGGTATGGTAATGGTATGGTAATGGTATGGTAATGGTATGGTAATGGTATGGTAATGGTATGGTAATGGTATGGTAATGGTATGGTAATGGTATGGTAATGGTATGGTAATGGTATGGTAATGGTATGGTAATGGTATGGTATGGTAATGGTAAGTAGGTATGGTATGGTAATGGTATGGTAATGGTATGGTAATGGTATGGTAATGGTATGGTAATGGTATGGTAATGGTATGGTAATGGTATGGAATGGTATGGTAATGGTATGGTAATGGTATGGTAATGGTATGGTAATGGTTGGTAATGGTATGGTAATGGTATGGTAATGTATGTAATGGTATGGTAATGGTATGGTAATGGTATGGTAATGGTATGGTAATGGTATGGTAATGGTATGGTAATGGTATGGTAATGGTATGGTAATGGTATGGTATGGTAATGGTATGGTAATGGTATGGTAATGGTATGGTAATGGTAATGGTACCATGGTATGGTAATGGTATGGTAATGGTATGGTAATGGTATGGTAATGTATGGTAATGGTATGGTAATGGTATGGTAATGGTATGGTAATGGTATGGTAATGGTATGGTAATGGTATGGTATGGTATGGTATGGTATGGTAATGGTATGGTAATGTATTGTAATGGTATGTAATGGTATGGTAATGGTATGGTAATGGTATGGTAATGGTATGGTATGGTATGGTAATGGTTGGTAATGGATGGTAATGGTATGGTATGGTATGGTAATGGTATGGTAATGGAATGTGTATGATGGTGGTAATGGTATGGTAAGGTATGGTTGTATGGTATGTATGTATGTATGTAATGGTCTGGAATTATGATGTAGGTAATGGTATGGTAATGGGTTGGTAATGGTATGGTATGGTTGGTAATGTATGGTTGGTATGGTAATGGAATGGTACTGGTATGGTACATGGTATGGTAATGTATGTAATGTAGGTGGTATGGTAATGGTATGGTAATGGTATGGTAATGGATATGGTAATGGTATGGTAATGGTATGGTAATGGTATGGTAATGGTATGGTAATGGTATGGTAATGGTATGGTAATGGTATGGTAATGGTATGGTAATGGTATGGTAATGGTATGGTAATGGTATGGTAATGGTATGGTAATGGTATGGTAAAGGTATGGTAATGGTATGGTAATGGTATGGTAATGGTATTGTAATGGTATGGTAATGGTATGGTTGGTATGGTAATGGTTTGTTAGGCTTGATTCTTCATTACCAGTACTATTTAATTAGAAAAATATATTGACAAAGGAGGCATAATGTTCGCCCAAAATCGCGACGGTACAATCGATAATACGTGTAAAATTAACATAGACTCGTTATTTTTATTCTATTTATAAAAAGAGAAATCGCGTCAAAAGCAGATCAATTTATTCGATTATTATCAACAAAAACGATAAAACATGCATTGATGTTTCAGTGGAAATGTGAAAATAGCGGAATGACAGTATTCGTTAACCTTCAGCGGAAATTAATTTTGTAAAGAAGCGTGAAATTATATAAATAAATCAGTATACGATTCTGTATCGAATTAACACTCACACACATACATACCAATTGCAATTATAATGATAGAGTTTCTAAGTACATGAATGTGGTATTTGTGTAAATATACAAATGTATATCTAATGCAAAAGCAATTTTGATTTTATCGTTGGTGAAATATTGAATGAAAAATTATGCAGTTTAATGAACCAAATAAATAAACGCTTTTATATTTCCATTTATGCTCGAACTGTTAAATATGTCTTTATCGTGTTTCGATAGTGAATATGTTTTGTTCATTTAATCCATTAATGTATTTTACTGTTAGGCTGAGTAAAAAAAAAACTTGACTTATTCTAAAACTTGAATTATTGTATAGAATACTTTTAAAATTAGTATTAGATATTGTTAGAAAAAAAAAGTAATACTAAAAAAAATAAAATAAAATATAACAAAGTAAGATAAAATCTCTACATATAATAAAATTGTAACAGGTCGATGTCTGTACATGGCAGCTATCAACAAAAAATTGATTGGGGGAAGAATTATTAAGCGAGTGGAGTCCAAATCAACCATTTTAAAAATTTTTGTGTGTCTGTCTGTCTGTCCGTATGTTTGTGGCCGTATCACTCTGAAAGTAATGAATGGAATTGAATGAAACTTTTTTCGTTGGATTGCTCGACGCCCAACTAAAAAATTAAGATATTGCTCTTTTCGATATCTCAACCGGTTTTGGAGTTATCGCCCAATATGTGGACCATGTCTGTCTGTATTTTTGTGGTAGTAACACTCTAAAAGTACTGAATGGAATTGAATCGTTGAACTGCTAGACGCTCAACTTAAAGTTTAAGATATTATTTTTTGCGATATCTCATCGGGTTTTGGGGTTATCGCCCAATATGTGGACCAGGGGTGACCAAAAATGTCATAGTACAAACGCAAGGTGTCAATGAGTGCTATAATATTCGATGTGATTCATTGAAATATTTGAAATGGTTTGGGAGATATCTTGAAATTTCGATAGCTCGACCGGTTTCGGAGGTATCGACGAATATTTCCACAAAAATGCGTTAGTACATTATGGTTATTAAGTGCTGAACTCCAGTCTTTTTCTTGGATTTTATTCTTTGCTAACCCAGTTGCAAAAAAAAAAACAGAAATTATACGCATACGAAGTCGCGGGAACCAGCTAGTATAAAATAAAATAAAACAAAATATGCTGAAATTAAAAAATTTAAATAAAACTAAATAAAGTAAAAAAGATTAAATTAAAAAATATAAAAAATTTAATAGATTAAAATAATAGGACAAACTAGAAAAAAAAAATAAAAAAATGAAAAAAAATAAATAAACAAAAAAAAAAAAATTGAAATAAAAATAATATAAAAATGAAGTAAAATATAATTTTAATGTTGAAATAATATAAAATGCAGTCAAATAAAACAAAATAAAAAAAAATATTAAATAAATTAAAAATATATCCCAAACATATTTGAATACAACTAGGACAAATTTAGTATATAATAATTAATTGATCGATTAAAAATTATGCACATCACATAGTTTATAATACAAATTTTTTGCTTTCGTTTTTCACACTCGAAGATAATTAATTCTTATATAAAACTTAGAAGACACTTTCACTTTTCTTTCCATTCACAATTTGTGGCTTGATTTTCCTGCAAAGGCGCCATTGCAAACTATTTTCTTTGAACTTGCACTCCCTTCAACCACAAACTCAGACAAAATAATCAATTATTTTCCAGTTCAATGAATTCATTTTTGTTTACCTTTAATAAAAAAATCTATAGATTTTAAATCTAAAGTAATTTATTTAAATATTTCGACAATTTATCGATGCCTGAAATCATATTTCGCTATTGAATATTAATTGCTTGCTCTTTTTGTTCTCGGAACAAAAATAGTGTGGCTTGGCACATTGGCATATTGAGAAAAGTTTCGCAGCCAAATTTTTGAGAAAATATTTATTGTTTTAATTTTCGCAATTTCGAGAAATACCACAGAATGAACTTGAAACAAAACAAATGGACGTGAGCTGCACATATGCAATACTCTCCCATGCTTACGAGGGTTTATGTGTAAAGTATAAACATATACTGTCATACATCGGTACTAATGAAATAGGGTCATATTTCTCACAGTTATGTTACACACAGAATAATTTCGCATGTTTTTTTTTTTCAACATGAGCCATGTTAAACAAACAGGAAAGATCCTGTTAAATTTACATGAGATATAAAAGAAATTTATGTTAATTTAACAGGAAGTCATGTTAATTTAACACGGAGTCAAGTTTTTTGACTACATAGATTTGTTCGTATTCCTTACCCATGCCTACTCGCTGACTAGTACACTCATTGCTTGTGCCTTGAGGCCAACATATAAGCCAATAGCATTCACACTCTTAACCCAACACTCAATAGCTTCAACCACACTCATTTTTCACTTTTCCCATTTCAGTTGTGCTTAATAGTGGTGCCATACCCTTGCCTTTGGCCTCTTGGCACTTTTGGTTCGTTTCAATAATTTAACGCAATTTTTGCAATTACACGCAATCACTTCCACCATAAATAAACCGTTCGAGCACACTTGCACACATACAATCTTCAACTTGCATACATCCTCTTCATGTTTTTTATTATCTCTCTTTTTTTTATTTGTACACGTTTCGTTTTTAGTTGCTGTTCGTTTTTGTTTGTTTTGCATTGCAATACTATTTTGTTGTTATTACACGCTGTAGTGCTATTGTAGTAATTTTTTTGTCTTTTTTGGATGGCACATAAAATGTCGTTTCAGTCATTTGCCGCACAGTCTGTGGCACCGCAAGGCATTGCTAACAACAAAGAAGAAGAAAAGTCAGTGCAGAACGTATTGTATTGCAAAGTTGGTAAAAAGTACGTCAGTGCGAAAGGCAGCAACTTGAGCCAAAACTGCCAAGGGCCACGTGTGATGCTGCTGGCGGTAATGGACGATGACGACAACGAGTCACGAGCAACGGAGTTGCGGCGCGCAGACAAAAATACACAACAAACACACAACTGGGACACTTGAGACTTTGTCAAAGAAATTTAAAGTGCAAATGAAAAAGAAAACGAAAGTGAAAGTGAAACAAGAAAAGCAAAAAAACATAGAATAAACAAAGTAATAAGACAAAATTGAAGAAGAAAGTACAACCAACATTACAAAGACGTAAAGAACAAAAGTGCGGATAAGTGTAAAATACACTAAGTAAGGTAGTCAAGGATGTCTAAGTTCGAGAGGAGATGAATTTTATCTACCTAGCTGTGGAATTTTGCAAACATAAAAATTAAATAATATAAAATTAATAAAAAAAATAAATTTAAAAAAATTAAAAAGATCAAATAAAATGAAAGCGAGTGGTATAAATAAAATAATAGATAAAAAACACAAAACAAAATAATTTAAAATATTAAAAAAAAAAACTAAAATAAAATAATAACGTACGATTTTATGCATAAAAAAAGGAAATAAAATTTAATTATATTATAAAAAAATCCACTGTAATAAAATAAACAAAAATAAAGTAAAAAAAATACAATAAAGTAAATTAAAAAAGTCAAAAAAAAAAAAATAAAATAAAATAAAAAAAACCTAAATTAAAAGAAAATATTTACGTAAAATTAAGTAAAGTAAAATGAAATAAAACAAAATAAAATAAAACAAAATAGAATAAATAAGGTTAAATAAAAAATAAAATAAAAAACTAATTACAAAAAAATATAAAATGAAATAAAAAATCATAAAATAAAATAGAATAAGTGAAGTAAAATAAAATAAAATCAAATTAAAAACTATTGAAAAAAAATAAAAAATTAAGTAAAATGAATTAAAATAAAATAAAATAAAATTAAAAAAAAAAAATAAAATAAAATGAAAAACAAAAATAAAATGAAAAACAAAAATAAAATAAAATAATATAAAATAAATAAATAAAAAAATATATAAAATGAAAACAAAAAAAATCATAAAATAAAATAGAATAAGTGAAGTAAAATAAAATAAAATCAAATTAAAAACTATTGAAAAAAAAATAAAAAATTAATTAAAATGAATTAAAATAAAATAAAATAAATTTAAATAAAATAAAATAAAATTAAAAAAAAATTAAATAAAATGAAAAACAAAAATAAAATAAAAAGAAAATCAAAAATAAAATAAAATAAAATAACATAAAATAAAATAAAATAAAATAAAAATAAAATAAAATAAAATAAAATAAAATAAAATAAAATAAAATAAAATAAAATAAAATAAAATAAAATAAAATAAAATAAAATAAAATAAAATAAAATAAAATAAAATAAAATAAAATAAAATAAAATAAAATAAAATAAATAAAATAAAATAAAATAAAATAAAATAAAATAAAATAAGTTTTTTATTTTGCCGGCTCGAGGTCTGATTATTCATAAAATAAAAACACGAATGTTTTAAATTATTTTCCAATATATTTCGGTTATACACGATAACCGTCCTCAGGGTGAACTATAAACAAACATAGAACACAAAAATAATAATATATGTATAAATTTACATCAAACAAAAAAAATTTTTTTTTAATAAAAAATTAACAATTTTTAACAAACATTCATAAACATTAATGACATACATTTTTGACACGTCTTTCCCTTTCTACGTGGAGTTGCTAACTAATTTTGTTTTATCAGATGGCGAAATGAGAGCGCAGTATTCGCTACGTCTGTTTTGTGGTTAATTCTTGTGTTAGTTGGTGTGTTTAGTATATGTAGCATTTCCAGTGTTAATCTCTTTCCATACTGTTGTTCTTGTTGGAGTACTTTTGTTTCATCAAAATTCGGGCAGTGTTTAGTCGTTGCA